>SNRZ01000077.1:0-325091 GCA_008729115.1 Dirofilaria repens
TTTATTCCTAACTTATAGTTCATTAAGTTAACTAGTGAGATTAAATAATCGCCAATAATTATTTTAAGCAAAGGTCATGATTCTGGCTTCATTATGACCTTTAGAAACTTATCTTAACAAGCATATAACACTATGAAACTGAATTTTAATATCGAATAAATGATATAAATATGTTTGAAAATGATAAAAGACTGTTAAAAATTACGGCACCATTTCATGAAAAGTTAAATTTACTCCAATTTCTATTGTAAATTATTATAATTTATAAATAATTTCATTAAAATAAGTATTGGAAAGAATTTCGTTTGTTAAAATTTAAAAATTCAAATATTATTCTTTGCATTTTAATTGCAAATTAAACATAAAAATGTCAATTATATTTTGATTAAATTGCTGTAACTCATAAGCATTTCTTCCAGTTTTGAATTTTCGAAACAAAAAAATAACCAATGAAAGTTTGAATCTGTTTTTTCTTCAAAATTAATTCCAATAACTTTTTGTTTAAATATTCAATTAAAACAAGCAATAAAATTATTCAGGTAAGTTAATAGATGCCATTTATTTGCCACTGCACTGAAGAGGAGAAAAAATTTTCTCGATAAAATAATAAAAATTTTTTCCTGTAACAAACACGCAAATAACGATTGAAAAAATTATTCAAGTGCAAATTAATAATTAGCTAATCATTAATGAGTCAAGTTTCCGGTCATAATCATTTGCATTATCGCTTATCATATTTTTAATTAAAAAAAAAGACAGGTTGAATTATTTCTTCAAATCTTACGTTTTATCATTTCATTCTTCTTTACTCTAATTCCTACCGTTAATTATTATAAAATAAGCCCTGTTAGAGTAAGTATTTTTATGATACAATTTGGTTAATACAAAAATTCTACCTAGTCTTTATTTTTATTCTCTCTAATACCTGACAGGTAATAATTTTAATTGATAATAACACTGTATCAATTAATGGGAAATAATAATGAGATTTATGTCCGATTATTTGGAACCAATAAAACTTTTCACTGTCGTCTATCATTAAATCTTGATTTATCAAAGCAAGCATGTCTGAAAACAAGTCTCAAATGCTTTAGGGCATTTTTCAAAAATTCAGGAACGAGAATTCGATGAAAAAGTTAAGGATTGAAATAGCAGATGATAAGAATAAGAGAACAAAGAAAATCCGGATCAGGAAATCATTAGGAACCTTTTTTATATCAAAAAATGCTAGAAATATAAACTTTAACGAATAATAATTTACATAATTTCCAAAAAATTTTGAAATTTCTATTGCAAATGGTAAAAATCAGATGATAAAAATAAGTATCAATCGAAAAATTAAAATAAAATTTGCATTGCATATTTAAATTCGAAACATTTCCGATTAATATGTCAGCAATTTAGTATCTAAATAAAATACCGAATAAATTTATATCAATTTTTGTATAAATCGATCATTCGAATAATTTTTAATTGAAATATATATTATTTTACTTAAAAATCTGCCAAAGCTGCCTTAACTTCTCGTGATTATTATTATCATTTTCCGGATCATTTCCAATTGCTTTCCGGATTATTTGAATATTTGGCGATTTATGACAATGAAAACGTCTTGAGCTACAAAAATAAGATTTGCATGATAATATATCAGACATTTCAAAAATTTAAATTAAAAAATTGCAAGAAATGGAAATCGAAAATTAAATTCACTTTTCTTTCAGTTATAGGTCCTAATTAAACGAAGAGGTGAAAAGCATTAATTACATTATAGGTGAAAATTATAAATGAGAATTTTAAATTAGGAATACTTCGTTCCATTTTAATTTTACCTAAATTAATACAACCATATATATTTTTTACAACTTGGCTCTTTTAAAAGCGACACATTTAGCCAAAATATTTGGTTTTTGAAACAAATCATAGAACATGAAAGAAATAATGTTCTGGCTTATTTTCCACATTAATCAATTATTGTTTATCAGATTACTAGCCTAAAATGTAATGTATGATTTAATTTACCTGCTCAAATTTTTAATATGAAATATAAATTGAATAAGTAAAATATATGAAAAATATATTTGTTCATTTCATATTATTTGATTATCATTTCCATCTTTGAAATGCCTTTTCTTTTCGCTTCGATTTATTCATCAGTCATTCGAATAAATTTATTCATTCAAATTTTAAATTCAATTAAATATCCAATATTAAGTTTAATATGCATAAATCGTACGATCACATTTGTGCCTCTCAGTCCGCCGTATATTTCATTGGCCATCTAATTAAGCTTAACTTAATCTAATTTATTCATTCATTTCCTAATTTAATTCATCGATTTCGTCTTTTCAATTTCTTTCATTTTTTTTCTCGCTATTATGTTCTTCGGAATTTCGATAAGAAATTTATGCTAGCATTTATCGTTTATTTATAATGTCGTAATCATTTTATTTTTAGTATTTCGATATTCATGTTGCGCTATATATATATATAAATGCATTTCTGATATGTTATATTTTATATTAATTGAAATAAGAATTAGAATATGTATATTAAGTAAATAAGAATTTATATTAAATTTTACTGAAAATCAAAAAAATAAGTGACTTTACACTTTTTTTTGCATTTCTTAATAATCAAAGGATTTGAAATTTGAAGGAAATTTTAATACAAATTATAGATTATTTAATATTTGTATTCAATGGAATATAAATCAAATAATTAAAATTTAATTTATATAATTTCTACCTGATTTGAAATAACCTCAGAATATACTTTGCTAATTTTATTGTTACCTATAAATAAATTAATTAATTAATCTGTAGTCATTTAATTAGTTAGGCTCTTAACGTTTAATTAATACAAATTGATTTTATAAGCTGTTTGATCTATAAATCAAAAAAGTTAAATGATAATATTAAGTTATTTTTTTCTACCACTTATTCTAATACTCCATCTATCATTTTCAACATTTTATGACAGTCATTAAGGGCCTAATTAATGAAATGAGATAAATGATTGCGAAATTATATAATACTGCAACTTGGCTTATTATTCTAGTCTCTACCATAATAGAAACCAAACTAGGCTTAATGCTCCTTAGGCATTTTGTATTTAATGCTGTTGTTGCTTTGAAATCTCTGCACAATAGATTCTTGTTGTAATCAATCTTTGTTGTAATAGTTCCCTATTGTGATTTGATCACTTGTTCACTGCTATTAAAATTATTAAAATCAATTTATTGCTCATTGATGTGAAATCTTACCACTGATAATAATCCAAAACTTGTAATCATATTCGCAGCAGTTTAATCAAAAATCAGCTCATATCATAATTTTTTATCAAATTAATCATCTTCATTTAAAAATAAAATCATTGTTAAAATTATTTCCACTTCTTATTTGTATAATCAATAAGATTTTCATCTTTCCTTCTCTATCTTTCTAATATTTTGCACTTTGACATCATTTCAAAACTTTATCGTTGCTTTTTTCCTTTACTTTTGAAATTTACTTTTTAACAAAATTTCTCGTTTTCTTTAATTTGACAAATAGGAGTGAATGTAATAAATACTGTTGCGAAGATTGTATCTAAGCATTTATTTCTGAAATCATTTTCAAATTTTACAAAATGATAACAACCGGTTTTGATAAACTTTACCATTTGATTTCTTGTTCCAATCCTTTTCTCTGATAAATTAGAATTCTTTTTTTTTCTATCACATTGAAATTATTTTCCAAATTTAACAAGAGAAAGAGCTGTAAAAATAAGTAAAAAATTTATTTCCTGAAATATGATCATTGATCAGAAGAAAGCATTTTTCCTTTTTTTTTTAGTTTAAATTTTAAATGGAAATTTAATAGAAAAGAAATTGCTTTTTCATAAATTTTTTCTTCTTTTTAAGAAATAACATTTTTGATTCGTTTTTTCAAAGGCTTTTTTCGCAAAACTTTTACCTAAAAATTTATTTTTAAGTTTTTCGGAAGAAAAACAGAAAAAATATTAATTTTAAACGAATTAAAAATAAATAAAAGAATTGCTTATTTGCCAAAAAAAGAATCTTTTAATAAATATACATTTTTATATTAATAAATATTAAATTTATATTCAATTTTTGTGATTGAAAAAAAATTTTTTTTTAATTATTCAAAAATAATCAAAAATTTTTTCGTGAAATTATATAATTTATAATTAGATAAAGGGTCCGATTTGAAATTTAATCTCCCAGAATAATCCATCTGAAGGGAAATTTTTCGTTTGATCATTTTCTTCTTCTTTTAAATAAATAAATTGATAGCAGAAAATGAAAAATAGGAAAATAAAAATGAGACAAAAAAATTATTTTATTTGACAAATGATCATTTCTAATCTATGTCGTTTCTTTTTACCAATTAGCATATCAAATATTTTTCTAAGAAAATTAAATTAATCTTATTTAAATTAATTTAAATGAATTTGATCAATGAATGTAAATTTAATTCATTGACTAAGCTAATCTGCAATTGGATATAAAGATAAGTAAGAAGGAAATAATTTCGTAAACATTTCAAAATTAATTTTTTTTTTAAATAAGCCAAAACATTTCCAGCTGTTTAAATTTAATTTTAACTAATAAATAATCAATGAATAAATAAACAAGCAGTAAATTAGTTGATAATTAATTTAATTAATTGATAATTAATTTATAAATTAATCAGCAATATTTTAATTATTATCAAATACAATCAATCATTTAATAGCAAATAATTGCGATAAATCTTTAAAATTATGCTTTTTTAAAAAAAAAAGCTTTAAAATTTAGCAAAAATTTTAAAATTTCTATTTGAAAAATGTTAGTTAATTTCAATGTGACATATTTATAAATTATTCATTTTGTCATATACAAAATGTAAATAATTTATTTCAATTTAAAAATTAAAAAAAATGAATGAATAATAATTATCAAAATGACTCATAAGTATTATTCACATACATTTTTAATGCTTTTTTTTAAAAAATATATATTTATGAATCATACGAGAAAGTTATTTTTATATTTAATTAATTCGTTTTACATACACCTGACACGTAAAATAAGTGAATTTGTTATGCTTACCTACGTACGTGAGAGTTAAAACGTATGCATACATGCATACATATGTATGAATCCGAGAACAATCTTAGAAATATACCTGCATGTTAATATTAAAATACACATGAATACCTACCTGTCGGTGAAAGAATGCACCCTACACACACATATATATGTTTGAATCTGAGATTTCGCAAGTGTATCTAATGATACACGTTACGTACATAAGTCTAGCAGGTACGTAAATCTAAAGGTATACGTGAATCAATGGATACATAAGAATACGTATGAGTTCCGAGAATGCAACATGTGTAAGTTAATCAAACTCAAACTTATATAAAATTGGAGCATAAATGAGTATTTGAATTTAAAGATGTACATTTGCATATGAGAATCTACGATTGTACCTGTATAGGTATGAATTAATACGTAAACACGTATTTTCATGTGAATTTGTATATATTTTTATAAGCAAATATTTCAACAGCTTACGTTTGAAATATATTTACATAGTTTATAGGCATTTTTAGATAGGCACTTAGGATATGCAAAGTAATCTATTAATTTTTAAGTTTCAACTGCTGAACTAAATGGATGTATTAATTTTTAAATTTCATTGCTAAAATTAAACGAACTATTAATTTTTAAGTTCCATTGCTAAACTTAATGGATTTATTAATTTTTAAGTTTCATACTAAATTGCTCATCGAGAAGATATTTAAGTATAACATATCAGCAAGAATACAATTATCGCTTTAGAATATTGTGATTTCTTATTAATTTACTTACAAAATTTCCATTCAAAATTTTTCATTTTAATTTGAATTTTTGGAAAAAAAATTGAAAAATTTTTTTCAATTTTTCAATTCATAAAACGAGAAAATGAAATTTTAATTACTTAAAATTATTTTTCTATTTTTTCCAATACTCTTTCTTCTTGTTGAATGATTCAACAAAATTTTAATTTGAACTAAAAGCTTATTCTCGACTTCCTGTCGCACGTTTCTCGAAAATAAAAGTAATTGTTTAAAAAGGTGTGCATATATCTTCATATCTATTAAATAATAAATGGAATGAAAATTTTGTTATAATTAAAAAATAATTTCTTTTTTTTTTATGCACCATAAAGCAATGTGATAATTTTTCAATATTTTCATAGATAAAATTCATTTCCATCTTTTATCACCTTTATTTCAGGCATTTCATCAAATGTTGTTCCCAAATTTTTGATCAAAATATCAGAATATTCTGGAATATTCAGAATGATGGATTATTGTAGTATAAATAATTATTTATAGGTTGTAGTCAAATTACAACAATTTTTACTTATTTATTTTAATTTCTATGTGGAAATATTTCGTTATAGGAATTCTGGATTATTCCTGAAAGAAATCGGTTAATTTTCTCGTACTTATCTTTATTAGCAATAATTATTTGGTACAGAAATACTGCATTGTTGGAATTCTGGAATTATTCCTCAGGAAAAATTATTAATTACTTATCATAAATAGCCAAATTACAATAATTTCTCTTTATTTGCCTTTGTCAGTAATTATAATCCTTGGAGAATGAATATTAGGTTATGAGAAATCAGAAATTATTCCTGAAAGATACCTTATTGATAAACATAATTTGATTTACAACTAGTATAAGGAATCCAGTATTGGTTCCAAACAAACTTTTCCATTTTCCCTCTTCATCTTTTTGACGATCGTAACCTGGATTCAGAAATATTCCGTTACAGGAATTCTGGAATTATTACTCTGGGAAAAATTTAATCAGTCATTATTTCCCGTAGACATAATCAAATCAAATTAGAATAATTCTTTTCAATTCCAAATTTTTAGAGAGATTTTCCGAAATAAAAATTCTCAGAATTATTTCTCAAAAGAAAACGATTAAAAAAAAATAATTTTTCGTAGATATATTCAAATTCAGTTTACAGTAATTTCATCGTATATACCTTTACTAGCAATGGTAATTGAATTCAATTTACAGTAACTTCTTCGTATATACCTTTACTAGCAATGGTAATTAAATTCAGTTTACAGTAATTTCATCGTATATACCTTTATTAGCAATGGTAATTAAATTCAATTTACAGTAACTTCTTCGTATATACCTTTATTAGCAATGGTAATTAAATTCAATTTACAGTAACTTCTTCGTATATACCTTTATTAGCAATGGTAATTAAATTCAATTTACAGTAACTTCTTCGATATACCTTTATTAGCAATGGTAATTAAATTCAATTTATAGTAACTTCTTCGTATATACCTTTATTAGCAATGGTAATTAAATTCAATTTACAGTAACTTCTTCGTATATACCTTTATTAGCAATGGTAATTAAATTCAATTTACAGTAACTTCTTCGATATACCTTTATTAGCAATGGTAATTTGATGGATAAAAAATTGCTTTTGTTTGTTTTTTTCCATTTTATATTTGAAAATGAGAATAATATTTTCCGCTAAAACAATGATGAATTATTGATTCTTTTTTATAATTTTAATTTCTTTTTTTAAAAATTTATGAATTTTTCTTTAGCTTTTAATGGCTCATATTATTATCATTCGTTTTATTTTGATATTTATTTCCGTTCCATTTCACTGTCACATTTTCCTTTCTTCATTTTTTGGCCAAAATTTTTCTTTTCTTTTTTCTGGAAAGATCGAGAAAAAATTTTCATACACAAAAAAAAAAACAAACAAAAGCAATTTTTTTTTATCCATCAAATTACGATTGCTAATAAAGGTATATACGAAGTTACTTATTTTTACTTTATTTTTAATATAAAACATGAAAATAATTGGTTTAATTTTTGAAGTTCAGAATTTTATTCAAATTTAGAAGATGACGAAATGTCTGAATCATTCACATAAACTCTTTGAAGTCTCCAGAATCTCAGCAATGAATCATTTAATGGAACTAAATTATATCCTCCTTTAGTTAAAAGAATTTTCAAGCTATTCGAAATCTTCATAATCCCAATAATGGATCGTTTTTAATGGAAATAGATTATAGCCTTCTTCAATGTAAATAAATTTTCAAGCTATTCGAACCTTCAGAATCTCAAAAAATTTAACATAAATAACTTCTCCATATATATCAACATTTTATCTCTCAAATAATACTATCTTAATTTCTAAGTTTGCGGAAATGGATTGGCATAAGAAAAAATTTGCGGAAAAAATAATATTAATAGTTGAAGTGTAAAAGACATCGTTAATTAAAAATTAAAATTATTTATAGCGAATTCATCTCTCATAGATTAACTGAGTGTTCAAATTTAATAAATTATTAAAAAGTTTAAAAAGTATTATCGAAGATATTTTTCATAACCTAATCCAATACATTTCCATATTGCTATAAAATGATAGGTAAAACCTTCTTTCTAGAGAGAAAGAGAGAGAGACAGAGAGAGAGAGAAATACTCCAAATCTAGTAGCGAGAGAAGTATATTAAGTTGATAATTTTAAAATAATTTCAATTTTTATCAGATATGTATCGGGCGGTTATTGAGTAAATAACTTTGCATTTTAAGCATTTATAATTGCAATGTTGTACTTACAAATGGTCAAAGTAATATTATCATAAAATACTTTTTAGCATTAGAAATTAGGAATAATCAAACTTATATCTTCGAAGTAATACTTATCATCTAAAAGATTGGACTCTTTGATTTGTTCAACTTAAATAATCGATAGGCGGAAATTAATTTATATTTATTTAGTGATAATATCGATAAGAATTAACATATAATAAAAATATTAGATGTAGAATAAATAATCACTCTGAAAATTTCGCGTTATTATATATAATAAGATGACGTGATCGTACATAAAAATTGCACGTAACACGTAACTCATAACTGCACATAATGCGTGAAATAAATTGCACGTGACGTGCAAGGTAAATTTAAAAAAATTTATTTTTTTGAAATTGCATATAAAATAAATAAGAATCTTCTTTTGTTATTTATCAAACCTTATCTCCTTCTTTTATCTAGAATCTTTCATATCATTAACCATATGATCTTATCAATCGAACATGACTGCTTATCATTGAAATTTTCGAAATTAAAGATAAGTAAATGTATATGAAATTAAATAAGAAATTGATAAGATTCAAGCAAAGATTTGTTATCAAATAACAACCACAAAAGTTTATAAGAAATGATTTCAGTGAGATGTTATCCGCTGGAAACGTATAATTTTAAAATAGAAATTTATCATTTCATGATAAGAAATAACTTAACGAAGATGAGAAATTATCACTTTACAATATCTCACATCACTCTATCACTAAATTTAATCATATTTCTTAATGATAAAATATATTAAGTGACTTTAAAATATTTATAACAAATATTTTATTTTGCTCAAAACTATTTTATGCCTAATCGATTCATAAATCTGGTCGCCTTTTTTATTATCGCAAATTTTTTTTTAATTTTTTACAAAATAAGTTTCGCTGAATATTATTCCCGGGTCAAAGTTCAACATAAATCCTTTTCTTCCTTTTCCTTATCATTCCCTGTTTTAAATATCGAAAAAAATAATAATTTTGCCACAAATAACGAAGAAATTATCTTTTAATTCATTTTTGTTTAAATATTAAAATTTAAGTATTTCGATTATTTGCAGTGGAAATTAATTCATTCGCTTACTTATTTCTTCGTTAATTAATTTCATTTTTCATTTCTCATTTTTCTCTAATGCATTTTAATATTTGAAGGAAAATAAAAATCACACATTGAATAAGAGAGAAAAGATATGCTGTTTTTCCGTTTAATTTAAAAATTCAAAAATTAATTCCCTATAGCGTATATTTTTCAACATTAATTATTGATATTATTTACAGTATCATTTGATTAGAATCACATCAGTTGTAATCATACCACACCTATTTATCAGTTGTAATCATATTATACCTATCTCATTACTACTAATATATATTATCTTAATTAATAATTCCATTAAGATAGCAAATAAAATTGAGAAGTGTGGTAAACTGGAAAGATCATAATGATTTCAGGAAAGATAATTAAAAAATATTGATAATACATAATTCAACCCATTGATTCATTTGCTCAAAAAGGCTGATATGATTAAAAGATTATAATTTGATTTTATCAAATTAAGTCCCTCAACTACTTGTGAAACAATAACTGATAAAATGAACAAAATGTAAATATTTTAGCTTCACTTTTTTTTGGATTTTAGACAAAGATCAATGAAAAAAAAAAAACAATAATTAATTAATTTTCTTCCTTTTTAATTTAAATTGAATATTATTCACTGATTTTATAACTCAAATTGCCATTTCATCCAATACCGTAACCTTCATTTTTCGTTTATTTCAGATTCATTTATATCGGATGAAAGAATTTTCTAAGATTTCTGCTCAGATTCTATTAAGATTCTTATTTCAATTATTTTGAAATTCAAATTATCATTTGATTAGGATAATTTTGAAACGGAAATTACCAAAAAAATTGAAATGTGGAAGAGAAAAAAAATCGAGGAATAATTAAAAGAGATTATAATTTCTATGATTGTTGTTATAATAGATATAAAATATTGTTATAATAGATGTAAAATATTGACTATTAATACTTAATAAACTTAATTTAACTTACTATTGATACTTAATATACTACTATTATCAATTAATACTTAATTTTTAAACTTAATTTAAACTTAAACTTAAAAATTGATACTTAATTTATATGCTACTATTATCAATTAATACTTAATTTTTAAATTGTAAATTAATAGTTTTTTTTAAAAACGTTAAATGTGTATGTTGCACTTTAAAATAAATATAGTGCTACTTATTTTCATAAAATTTCATTGTTTTTATTATTTTTTTTAGCAATAATTTTTCACCCAATAGTTTATGGATGAAAATATTCAAACGATTAATCTTAATAAAATCTAAATGTGACATAATAATCATAGAAATTAGATATTTCGCATATGTTATAATGATCACAGAAATTACGATATTACATATGTGTCGTAAGAATCATAAAATTACAGTATTTCATGTGTCTCGTAACAATCGTAGAAACTACGGTATTCGTAGATGTCATAATAATCATAAAAATTACTATATTTATATGTGACATGATAAATCAGCCTTCTTTTAATTACCTGAGCCTACAAACTTATGCGCAGCAAGTGCTACAGCTTGGCTTACTTTGATTAATTTATAAGCTAAATCTTTAATTATTCATTTAAGAAATAAATATATATTCAATATAAATTATGTCATCTGAGTTTGCAAGATCCTCCAACCAATTGCTAAAAAGCTAATATAATAGGTATAGCAATATTTGGCAAGACTGATATAATGATAACTTATCTTGTGAAAAGATAAAGGAAATTGTAATTCAAAGCTCTAAAATAACTGTTTAGAAGTTACATGAAAAACTAATACAGGACAAAGGAATAGATGAAGAAATTGCATTTCGCTCAAGAATCTAGTTCAAGGGTACTAGCTCAAGGATATTGGGTCAAGGATACCAGGTTAAGGATACTAGCTCATGGATACTACTCAAGAGTACTAGCTCAAGCATACTAGCTCAAGGATACTAGCTTAAGGATACTAGTTTAAGGATACTATACTCTCGAAAGGACTGGGAACCTTTCTGGTTATGCTCAGGGCCTTCTCCCTCATAACTATGAGGTAGAAGTAAAACCAGACCGCTTGATCGCAACCATTTCTTTTCTATCGATGCAATAAACTGATCGATCATAATATGCATATCATTTGCAAAATCATCGAATTACCCATTCCCAGAATACGGAGAATCAAGACTATATCGAATGTAAAGACGGTAAAATAAAATTATATGGATTTGTCATTGGTGACATTATGAAATTTATCAAGAGAAAAAGCTAAGCCTGATTATGATTTTTGATGAAAGATTAAGTAATTAGTTTTTTATATTAACAATATATCTTATGATATTTTCAACTTTATGCTCTGATAACTGTATGTTGGAATATGTGAATTTATCACTTCTTATCATCATTAACAAATGCCGCAATTATTTGCAGCATATAATACATGTATGATCTTAACGTTATTCATTAGTTAAGTGTGAGTTTTTTTATTGTTTAGTATTTTTATTTGGGGCTGGTTTTTTGTGTTATCAACTTTATGAGTATGGTAATAATTGTTTTGTTATAAACGATAGTATTTATGGTAGTATTTTTTATGCTGGCACCGGGTTCCATGGTACTCATGGTTTTGTTGGTGTTTGTTTTCTTATTATTGATTTTTTTTTCGAGTTAAGTTGTTTAATTTTAATTGATATCATATTCAGGCTTATGATATATCTATTGATATTGTTAAACGAGAAGTTAATTGTATATGTAAATATATTTGCTGAGGTAAATTTTTTGGAATGGATTATGGGGTATTATGTTTAGGTCAGATTTTTTAGTTGAAAATTTCTGTGCTATCCAATTCAAGACTAAGTCAAAAAGGTCAAAGGCAAAAGGACAAGAAGACTAAGACAAAAGCATATGCCCTGAATTTGGTAATAGAGCAAATTAATACAAAATTATTCCATCCACCTATTATCTCCAATACATTTACTTCGATTTCTAATGGATAATATAGTTTTAGCTTATACAACTTTTTCGAAACTTAGGTCAAGCCAAAACTGTTTCTGAGGAATTGTTAAACGAGAAGTTAATTACAGTATGTAAATATATTTGCTGAGGTAAATTCTTTGTACTGTAGAAATTACGATATTTTTTATCTGTGATAATATCATAGAAATTATAATCTTTTTTGTGATTTTTTATTTTCATTTACTTATCACTTCTTTGGATTAATTCTTTCATTAGCAACTTTTCATTTTAAAAGATTTGATTTTCCATTTTTAAAAAATAATTTTCTCCCAACTAAAAAAAGAGGGAAATAATTAAATAAATAAATCAGCTAATTAATAATATATTACTTATCATTCCTTCATTATAAATCTTTCCTCATATTAATTAATTAATTATTAATCAATTTTTTTTTTAGATAATTAGTTATTAATTGATTATTGAGTCATTCCAATTATTCAAATTTGTTTTTACATTAATTTTGTGAGTTATTCTTTAATTTACTTTAATTACAAACAGGTGAATAGTTTTGAGTCATTCCAATTCATATTCAAATTTTTGTTTTTAAAACATTAATTATTGTGTCGGTTCAGGTACCATCTCTTATTAATTAATTAACTCTATTAATTAATTAATTAATGAATAAGGGAGAAATAATTTGATTGAATTCTGTTTTGATTGCAAGTCAGAACGTTAGCTCTGGTAGTTTTAATTCATATTTAAATTCGATTTTAAAATTAATTAATATTATTTTCGAGACTTTAATTATTTATTATTTTAATTAATTTTAGATTTAGTATTAGGATGAATTGAAAAGTAAGAATGAAATTAAGACCTAGATTGACCGAAATAGAATATATTAATTTTATTGAGTGATTATTTCTCTTTTTCATCAATTTAATACTTTCTTTTTTTCTTTTTTTATTTATTAATTAACATTAACACTTAGTCACTCTATTTGTTCATATTTCCTCATCTCATTTCGTGAATGTTGCAAATGAATATTCTTAATTAAGAATGTGCTATAATCATAGCTAACTTTAATTATGATCTTTATCGATAATTCATTTCTTTCAATGCTTACCATTTAGGAAGTAAACAAGAAATATGCATATCATGCTACTTCATATTGCAATATTGCATGCATGCATGCATGATAGCATGCGCATGCAATGCATGCTGCAGTATGTTCTCTTTTTCTTGATTATATTTGATCAAAAGTTTATCAGTTATCAGTTATTGATTACAATGTAAAACTCATTGATTATAGACATTTATTATAAATCCTTTTATATTAAATCAATAATTTTAATTTATTTCTTTTCATCAAAAAGTTGATTAAGAATATGTAAATTATTTTTTTATTTGATTTAAAAACTAGGAAATCTTATCATATGTTTGATAAATAAGTGATAATAGAAGATACGCAATAATTAATAATATATACGATATACGATATGTTTTAAATAAGTTTTTGTCGGAGTTTATTTAAATTTCATTACTACTTCTCTTCTGATTCCATGAATAAGTGTAGGCGATATCTTTAAAAGTTTCGATTTATACTTAAGTTCATCATCAAAATTAGCAATTAATATTTTTAGTTTTTTCTGCCTTCAATTTATAATTCATTTCATTTACTAATAATAAATGGATTCTTCATTTGATTAATGATTTTTCTAATTGAACTTTTTTAATTCTTTAATTATACTACGAAATATGTCATTCATTCACTATCGATTGCTTCTAACTTAAAAGGAAATAAATTCAAAGAAAGTTATTATAAATGTAAGAAATAAGGAATGAAAAAAAGAAATGAAATTTTATTCGTAAATATTGCAAATTTGTTAAAAGAAATCAAAATAAATTTTATTATCTGAGATTATCCCATTTGTCGACATGTGATATGTATTGATTACTTACTCGAAAGATAATTAAGCTTATCTGCATTTGGGATATTTCTTAATCTTGTTTTGATGATAGCTTCCCAGTGATATCATCAAATTTATTAGATACTTTCAATTTATGGTTAATAGTATCTCTATCCAATATCATTACATCATTTAAATATTTCCAACTTATGATTCATTTTAGTGATAATTTTGCTTTCTTGATAGCTCTTTGATCATATCGTGAGATAATTTTGGTAATTTTAATTTGTGATTTCTTTGTTGATAATTTTCGTTTTTTGATAGCTAATTTATTATCAAATTATTATATCATTTAGATATTTCCAGTCCATAATCCATTTTACTACAGTACTTCTCTCATTATTTCATTTAGATAATTTCGATTTATGATTTAATTTATTAATAAATTTGCTTTTTTCGTTAGCTCATCTATCATATCATCATATCATTTAGATATCTCCAATTTATGATTCACTTTATTGATAATTTTATTGATAATAAGTGATTCGCTGTGGATTCATTTTTCTGATCAAATTTTTTTCTAAATTCTTCAGTCTTCAGTATACCAAATGCCAACTGCAGTAGTATCACTGATGATAATGATGATGATTATATATAATGGTGTGGATATAGCGGAAAGTTTAGAAATGTATGAAAATGATGTAGAAATGAGTGACGAAGAAATTCGAACACTATGCAGTTTTAATCCAACTTTGAACATTTGTCCTGGTATCAACTTATCTCATTTTAACAACTCTCGATATCGTTCTCGAGAAAGCATTTTCTTTACTGAAATTAATTTAAGACATAAAAAAATAATAGATTTAATTAGATAGTAAAAATACAATTCTCGAAAGGCAAATTCTTTTAGAACGATCAATTCAAGATATAATAAATAAGTAATAGGCTTAGATAAAAAAAAAAATAATAGATTTTATAAGATAAATAAATTTAAAATAAAATAAATGAAAAATTTTAGAACATGGTTCGGAAAAACGGAAATTAAGCTATATGCGTTTTGGCAGACCGTATCCTATCATTCTAGATACTGAATCGTCGTATCCGTTCGAGAAACGGAAGAGTGCTTACATGAGGTTCATGAAATTTACATTCTCGATAATTCTCAAATTCTTTTTTATAAATGCTAACAATCAATTTAGAGAGAATTTCGAGCTTTTTTCATGAATTCTGGAACTTAATTTGAAATCGATCTTAGAAAGATATAATAAGTTTTTCTGAGCGATTTTAAAAAAGTCCGAATTTTTTTGTTAAAGGATTTCCTTTATTTATTTATCAATTTTAGATTTGGGAAACGTTACATAGATTCCAATGATTTTACGAAGAGAAAGTCAGCATATATGCGGTAAATTTTATAAATTTTGAAAAATTTAAAGAAGTCGAAAAACATGATACCTGAAAAGGTATAGAGAAAGGGAAATAAAAGAAATAATAATTGATTGGGAAAGAACAGAAGGAAAAAAATTTTCAAAATTGGAAAATGATAAGAAAGAAATATACTCATTTTTTTATTTGCTTTTGTTTTTAATCTTATTAATATATATTTCAGATTATGATAAACTTATCAGCAATGAAAATTATTCATTACTAATAATACAAAATTTACCAACTAATCCACCGGAATCTTATTATAAATAATTTAAATTATTAAATAAAAGACTGTGTAAAACTGTAAATTAAAGAAAATGATCATTTTCATCAAATAGTAATCATTTTGATTAAATGATAAGAGAAATTTTGTTAATTAAATTTGATAATCATACAATAGTGTTAATATTATTTCATAACTTAAAGCGATTAAATATTTCAGATTTGGTCGCTAAAAAGAAAAGATGAAGAAGTGTACCATCCTGATTTAACTGAATAATTATTACTTATTTAGTATAATTTAACCATGTAATGCTTCCTCCCTCATGCCCAAACAAAATCATGCATACTGTTCTTGTCCTTCGTCCTACGTTAATTGCATAATTAATTACTAAAATTAATTTATGTGAAAGCATCACAAATTACATATGCAAACTTTATAAATCGTAATTAGGTGAAAACTATAGCGACTAAAGTTTTCATTCACTTATATAACAAATATAGACATTATAATATCTTTTTTTCTGTTGATATTAATATTTATCAAAAAATCCAATGCAAACAACTTTAACTGATCTGAAATATCAAAAAATGTTACAAAAAAAGATAAGTATTGCACTTAAATCCCAACCAATTAAAGAGATCTCCGACTGCTTATCCAGGATGAATTTAAATACATGATGGATATTATTATATTTCTATATGGTTAGTATGCCGTAACTACTATGTATTGAATTAATACTAAAAAACAAAACAAAACAAAACACCATTTTTTTATAAGTAATGAAAATTTTCAAATGTAACCAAAGTGGATAAAATGAACACATTTTTCAATAATTCAAGAGAAATTGAGAGCTAGAAAGCCTAAAAAGTAAAATATCAATACAAAATCAAAATAAATCACATGAAAAAATTTTATCATTCATTTCCAACTTCAAGTCAATTTATCACCTCTCTCATTCCCTGAATTTCAATAAAGAAATGTAAAACATATAAATTTAATGGGAACAATGATAATACTAAATAAAATATCCGAAACAGGAAGTTTGCATTTATGTTTATGTTTTTTATCATAATAGTATAAAAAACATAGAAATTTTCAGATAGAAATTAATTCTTTCAATTATTTAAGGAATTCTCAATAAAATAATAAAATTTCAAAAGTAAGCAAAGCAAAAATATATTTTAAAAAAAATCCAAAGTTTTAAATTATTGATTAGAGATAATAGAGAAATTCCTGTAAAAGAATATTTGAATAGCTCAAAACAACTGCTTTTCATTTAATAAAGATCTAAATGCTTCTTCTAAAGTGTCGCCATCAGTTCTTGCATTGAGATCCGTCATCAGTTGCACAATATTTGCATATAGTCTACAAAACAAAATAAAAAAAAATCTGCAAATTAAATAAGTGATTGGTCATGTTAGCCCAAGATGTTATGAAAGGACATACGTTTTGTTTGCCTTCGCAATTTGTCGGCGAACTTCTGGTATTTGCCATGCTTGTATCCAATATTCCGTTGCTCGATTGTCTAAATCTTCTTGCTCATCTTCAGAGAATTCATTGTCTAAATCTGAGCTGGGATTGCCTACAATTTTTTCACAAATGTTTCATATTCAAATAAATGAAAATTGAATGTTATCAACTAATTAAAACTATTCAAGAAAAATACAAAATTAAAAAATATAAACAATCGTAAAAAGTTAAAAAATAGAAAAACCTAGCGTTTCGAGCTTATCTGACTCGCTTTCATACAATAATGAATTGATTTTGAGAACTTGAGGTTGTACAGCACCAAAAGCAGGTTCTTTCAGCGGATCATATTCTTCCTCCGTTTTCATATTTTCTTCATCAGTATTGCCGAATGCATTACCATTACAAGAAAAATCTAAAGCATTGATTCTAAATTAACACAGGATTTCAGAAAAATTTACTCGATTCAACAAGAAAAATTCACTCGATTCAACAAGATTAATGTCATATTTCTTCACAAGAATCAACATCAGATTTCCTATATTGAAGTTTCATATTAGCCTTGTTCAATCGAATAATTTTTTTTATATAGAGAGTAGAAAATTAAAAAAAAAAGAATGGTAGATAAGACACTTTTTGATTTCTATACTAACATATATCTTTCTGAACCACACTTTTGCTGTTGCTTCTTTTTTTGCGTTATATCTAACACATCATTTTTCAGAAGTGAATACAAATTTTTTTTGGAAAAAAAAACCAAAAAAAAACCAACCGGAATAAGCGTTGTCGTCAACTTCCTGGAATATAATCATTGTTAGAATATCAATAAGGTACGGGGTTTAAAAACCTCAAAATCAAAAAATCCTTCCTAATAAATATTACTTAATTATTTACTTTCTGAGCAGGTCCCGGTAAATCGGAGGGAAAATCGTCCTGTAGCTTACTTTCCTGAAATCAACAAGAAAATATAACGAGATACCTGAATAATATAAA
This sequence comes from Dirofilaria repens, assembly GCA_008729115.1. NCBI lineage: Eukaryota > Metazoa > Nematoda > Chromadorea > Rhabditida > Onchocercidae > Dirofilaria > Dirofilaria repens. The sequence continues at coordinate 18,678 of SNRZ01000077.1, forward strand.
GCATTAATATTAAGCAAACACCAATGTTCTAGCAATTCATTGTATGGTTGAAGAGATTACGGTTAAATGAAACTAAAGCAATAACACAAGTCTCTGAAGAGCGAAATGATATTACGAATTCTTAACAGCAAAAACTAGATCTTTATTAGTCTTTTTTTTAACATTACATATTATATATATATTAAACTATCGACATGCCGATACAAAGTTAATTGAATGAATGATTACAGCACTATATAGTTTTGCATTAGATGATTCACTGTTAGATCAAGAAGTTAAAACTACATAACTGATCTTGTTGCTATCATTTTCTGTATCAGTATTATATTTGTAATTTTATAAAAGCTTGTAATACTTTAATATCTTACTTGAGCTACAAATTATAATGAAGAACTTACATCGAAATAATAATCATCTATTTCAACTTCCTCATTGAATTCATCTTTCTTCGTACAAGTAGAACTATCATTTGTATTTGAAAAATTTATAGGCGAACTTGAGTGTTGCATAAATTCAACACATCCCTACAAAGTAATTGATTAAAATATATGCGCAAGCTCCAGTAATAATATTAAACATACAATCTTAATCAATTCTTTTCAAATGATAAAATTCATTTTCTTTTGAACTACGAAATAAATCTTTCCCAACAGAGGAGTTCATTTTTCGATCAACAGAAGATATTATAAAAAGCATCAACTTTGTTTTGTTTCAACAATTTTTCACTTCGTTTTATGAAATTTTACATAACATCCCGACCAATAATCATCTTATTTCAATGAAAAATGTAAAAAAAAAAGTTTAATTTATAAGAGAGAAGGCTTGTTAATTCAGCAATTTTTTTTACAAAATTCAATAGAAACAGAGCAGCTATAACTAGAAGAAAAAATGCAAAAAGCTCAAATTAAATAAAAGAGCAAACAGACCTTATATGCTACGCAAAAAACTTGCCAAACAGCACCAGTTCGATTAGATGGCACAATTTTGCAAGCAATCAGAGATAGATATTTATTGCAGTATTTTTGTCGAAAGTTACCCGATCCAAATTCCACGGCTCCAAGTATTTCAGTTTCAACAGTTACTTCACCAGTCGGATAATATTTTAATTTACTAACCGTGATAGTTATCGTAATTTCGACCTATTAAAAATTTAAAAATTTCAATTATTCGAATGGTGTCAATAATTTCAGCTATCACTTATATGATTAATAATATCTTTCATTTCATTAAGTAAGATTTCCAGGCTATTTCAATAAAACGGTATATTGAATATAATAGCAATTTATACATTATTTTCTTAAAATATGATTACGACAAAGCCGTTAAATCATCCCTTTAATTCATCAAGAGCAAACAGTCATTAAGATAACAAATATCATTCGAATCGAATTTAATCACCGCAGTATAGTAATTTAACTCTAAATGAATCAAAAAATAAGGAAAAAAAATCTTACATCTTATAAATCTTATACTTTTTCAATTTTTGACAGCAAAACTAACTTGAACTGTGTTATTGAAAGGTTTTGCTGGAAGAATTGGTTCAATTATAACAAATTTTTTCCCATGTAAATAACAGTTAAGATATGGATGTAGAGATGGTCTGAAAAATGAAATCAGCATTAGGGATTGGCATGTTCCAATTCCAGAAGATATGTCGGAAAAACTGACAAATCTGTTAAAACCTACTAAGGTAAGTACGAAATATCAGATCCAAGCCACATATTCCTGCTGAGGATCCAGAAAAATGCTGAGGACCCAGAAAAATCATAGCATAAAGGTGCCATAACCTTTACCAAGTGGGAATACCTCAGTGTCATTGCCATTAAGTTAAGGAAGAAATGGTCAAAAAACTGAACCAAAAAGATTAAATGTTCTAATTTCATTATAAAACAAAATTGACATTTATATCTAAGAAAACAGTTATTAACTGAACAAAATCCTCCACTGAAATGTAACTGCATGTCACAAACGATAGCGAACAAGAAAATTCTTCTAGAAGAGATTCACAATTTACTTGTATGTGCCATTAGATCTACGAATAATCCAAATCATCAGGCATATATCTATATTTTAGATCTAGAATATATGTCTCATTCTGCTTCAACATTGTTCAAACATTGTAAACCGAATTCTGTGTAAAACATACAGAAATCGTAGTCACACATAAAAATATAGCAAGAACGAGATAGAAATTGAATTGTAAAGACTTACGCGCAATTGAACTGAACCCAATCACCAACTTTCATACCTCCACGGGCACCAAAAAGAAATACCACCTCAGTATCCGGTATTGCCAAAGACCATACTTTTGCGCTTGAATCATATACTGCTGTCACTATGCCCTCATAATTATCGATATACTGTAACAATTTATCTATTTTCATTTTAGATTCAGTGCTTAGAAGGCTCGGATGCAATTCCACTATGATTACTCGGTCAATTCACATAGCACGATGACAACAGACGATGGATATAGTCCTATATCGGTCTAATGAAAAGCAAGTATTAATAAGTTGGTCTTGTTCAAGTCATCTACTGATTAGATTGTCAAAATTATTAAAAAATAGAAAAATGAAACTTTTTTCAGTGATGCCATAAAAGCACGACGGTCACGAGGAGATTGTTGTTGTACTTGACCTGAACAACAAGGACTAGGTCGAAAATATTGAGTTTTTTTTTTCCGATTCCATACCTAGATGTGCAACAAATTCTTAATAAATTTGAACATCATGAAATTTTTAATAAATATTTTGTAAAAAATAAGCGATTGATAATTTCGGAAATAAAGATATAAATTTTAAAGAGAAGCGACTTTTTTTTGTTTTCAAGCAACAAGTAAGGTAAAAGTAGCAAAAAGTAAGATAGGAAATCGTTAGTCAGTAAGGCAATCTGTAGGTTCTCGTAAAGTTTTTCTAATAAAAAAGGAAAAAGAAAATTAAAACGAAAAGTTTACAGAGGATGTTTCAAAATCACATTAATAAATTATAGCATAAATAAGTATAAACTAACTGCTTTGCTAATGAGTTGCTTGGTTTGCTCATCACAGTTATCAAAAACATCATTTACTATTTTCCAAGAAACCAAAACACCAGCAATATTTTCGGTTAATCGTGGAACTCTAAAAATTGCACTAATCAAAATCCACAGAAATTCTCCTTTTTAATTCATAATATCCAAATAATTGGTAAATTTTTGTTTTTTATATGTTTAATATGTTCTCCTTACATGTCTGGATGAAAGGCTAAAATGAGCAATCGTCATCTCGACAACAAAAAACTTATTAATTCTAAATTTAATTTATCTGTTAAGAATTCTATATTTGATCTTTTTATGGGAAAAATATCAAATAAGATAATAGACAGGTTAAATTCATCAGTGAAAATCAGAGATATTTTAACACAATATTCTGAAGCAATCCTCTTAATTTTATACCACTATTCTTTATGGAACTACTCTGAAGATGAAACAGCAACAAAGACATTCCTGATTTCGAGAATAAGTACCTTTCAATCCAAGCCATATACATCTGATTTCGGCAATATCCCTTCGCAATATCAGAAGTGCAACCAACGAATGCAAAATCCGGAGACCAGGCAAGTGTTATGTAATTAGAAGTAATAAATTTGTTTCGTTCAAAAAATTCTTCTGGCGGAAATGCTACTGAAACTTTCACCTAAAATATAGTCAAACAAAATATCGTATCTTTCTATGGATTCTTAACAAGCATGTTATTAACTTTATAAAAAGCATAAGTGATTCATGATTAACATAATAGTCAAGTCAAATATCACATCTATTTAGTATGATTTCGAAACAGAATTTTTAAATAACTAAATGAATAAAACTTTGCACTTCGTAAGTATGCATACCTGTAAGCGATTGTCCAGCAAACGTGTTTCGAATAATTTCTTTATCCGCTTTGGCGATGTAATTGAACCATTGATATCGATATATGATATAAAATCGCCAATGTGAAACCGCATTTGATGTTTTCCGTTGATCAATTATCAAATCAGGATGTTTGCCTACAAATAAAAAACGAAATAAACATTTAGAAAAGAAAAAAAAAGTTCCTTATTGATGAATTTAAATTTGAAATGAATTAACAAAATAACGAAAAAAATCGATATAAATATTTTATACAATAAAGAAAATAAATATTTCCCGTAGAAGCAAATCAACTTTTTACTCTAAGTTATTATTAATTCTTAAATTATGCAAATATGAAAAATATATTCGGGAAAAAGATAATGATAAATATGGAAAAAAGAAAACCTGGCACAAATACGTATAGCATTCCATTATCATCTTGATGGCTTATCAATCCTATACATTTGGACATTCTAAAATTGCTATAATTTTAAATGATAAACAATAAAAATATTTTTACAACAAATCAAATATATCAAATCAAATAAAATAACAAATTCAAGCAACATGATAATAACAAATAACTGTGTTTATAACATATCGTAAAATATTTTGTTTCATTTTTTTTCCCTGCAATTACACATACCTCATCGCAAAATTGTTTTTTACATATATCTCATTTTTCATTTATTTACATTATTTACATACACCTCATTTTTTTTTGTTTACATATATTCATTTCAAAATCAAAACAATCATATCAAATATTATGATAAATCTCGTCATAAAATCAAATACACCTGTCATATGTTATGCTAGTTATTTTGCTATTTATTTCTCAAATTTCCACTATTTATTTTCTCTGAAAATTTTCTACCTTCCTGCAATATTATGAAAAATGTGGAAAGCAAAAAAAGAAATATCGTCGGATGGAATAATGATTTCTGATAATTATCACAATTATCACATTCATATATTTAATCATAAAATATAATGCAGCAATAAATGTATTATTATGTTATATAATCACATTATACGTAGATATATTTATATATTTTTTCATTTTTTTTTTTGCTCAAAATTTCTGTTAGAAATATAATTTGTTGTAAAGATGCAAATAAGAAAATTAAAAGGTAAAATAAATTAAGAAATGAAGAAAAATTACTAATAATAATGATGTAACAGGTAGGTGTAGAATATTATTATTATGTGTAAAATTGACAAATAACAGAGAACAGGTTTGGTACCTGCTGGTATTTCGAGTTTCGGGCCAATCAATTTATGAAAAAAATGATTATCATTATACAGAAGTATTCCGTTTGTGATAACAGATCAAATTTGTAAATCTTCCTGAAGCATCAGCTCATTCAATCGGATGTAAATTATTTTTTTTAAATCATCAATATGTTTACAAATGATAATATTATGTTGATAATAATATGTGATAAGAGATTATTACCATCAGTTCTAGCAGATGTAACTTAAATTGTGAGTTTGAATATTTTTATAATTTGATTATCTTAGTTTTTTTCTATGAAAATTAAAAGTTTTTGTGTAATTGATGAATGACTTTTTCAATTATTATTAATAACATTTCAATTATTAAAAAAATTGATAATGTCTGATAATAATAGTGATAATAATAATCATTACTTCTCCTTTCATGAATTGCATTATTGCGATGTTGTCATAGTCAACTGAAAAAAAAAAGAGAAGCGAACAAAAAGTAAAATCTTAAAGAAAGAATCAGGACAGGTAATTATATCAGTAAAGCGTAGGAAGACAAAAATGATAAGATATAATATCCTAGTGATTATATATATGATATCACAATAGTAATTAATAGTAACAATAATAATAATTAATTACAAGAGCAGATAATTAATTGCAATAGAAATATTCAAGTCTACAATAAATATTGATCTGAAATGAATAATTATGATTGGACTGATTTTGCCTATAATGCCACATCATTTCAATGAATCATCATCATTCATTGATCATAAAATGATAAATTTAAATTATGCATTACATTTCATTCGGGTTATGTTATTTTAAGTTCCGGTAAACAATTATCAAATGATCATTAATCAAATTTGGCAGAATTATAATATCCAATTAGTAGGTAAATAATGGAATGAAAAGAGAGGGAGAGAGAGAGGGAGAGGAGAAAGAGAAGGAGAGAGAGAGAGAAGAGGGAGGGAAAAAAATTATTTTAGAATAAATTTATTTTAATAAATTTAGATTGCTGCAAACAAAAATATTATTTGTTTTGATGCAGCAATTGTTCTGACAAATTAATGCCAAAGAAACATGCATTTCATGATGATAAGTATAGGAACGCATAAAATATATGTATATATTTTATGTATTTATGTATACATTTTATATATCATTCGTATCAATATATATCATTCATTCATTCATTCATTCATTCATTCATTTATTCATTTATTCATTTATTCACTCATTCATTCAATCAATCACCATTTATTCATTCATTCCTTCCATTCATTCATTCTTCATTTATTCAATCAATCATCATTTATTCATTCATTCAGTCAGTCATCATTTATTCATTCATTCATTCATTCAATCAATCATCATTCATTCATTCATTTATTCACTCATTCATTCAATCAATCACCATTTATTCATTCATTCCTTCCATTCATTCATTCTTCATTTATTCAATCAATCATCATTTATTCATTCATTCATTCATTCATTCAATCAACCATCATTTATTCATTCATTCATTGATTCATTCATTGATTCATTCATTCATTCATTCATTCATTCGTTCATTTATTCCATCCATGCATTCATTCATTTTTAAATGCCCGACTGACCTAGTCTTTTCGAGATCGTATCAATACTTTGCATTTTCGATACACATATACATATGTATATGTGTATGTATATGTATTTATGTATTCCAATATTCTACCTTTCCTATTACCTTTCATTTTCATTCCCATCGATAATTACATTGAAAAGGTTTGTGTGGATGAATGCGTTTTGTCATTATCAAATAACAAAATTCCTCAAACCAATCGATTCGAATTCTTTTCATACCTCCTTCTTCTTCGTCTTCCTTCCACTTTCCTATCATTCCTTTTTTTCCTCTCCTCGTCTTCCTCTCCTCTTTCCCACTAATCTTTTTCATTCTCCTCCCATTCCCTATGAGAGGGTAAATGAAAATAACAGAAATGAACAGTGAAGGAAGGAAGGAAAGAAGGAAGGAAACGGCACTATCACCAACCATCCATCCAGCATCCAGCATTCATCACTTCTTCCTTCTCCTCTCCTAACATTTCAAACCCGGCATTACAACAACCACTACTACTACTACTACTACTGCTACTACTACTACTACTACTGCTACTACTATTACTACTACTATTGTTATTACTGTTATCATTACTATTGCTATTACGAAAATTATCATGACTATTACTACTGTTATTGTAACTATTATCATGCATACCTCTACTGCTATTATTCTACTACTGACTGCTATCATTCCTACCATCACTAATGTTATAATCATTATTACCATGAACAACTATAATCGTCATTATCATAATTGTCCCATTTCCGATTATTATTTCCCATTATATTATTATTATTATTATCATTATTTATTGCTTCCATCGTTGTTACTATTGTTATTGTTATTACTATTATGATATTCCATTCATTATATTACTATTATGACACTGTACTTCCATACTATTACTACTGTCATTATTATTATTTCCGGTTATTATTATTTCCCATTATTCCTACCGTATTTTATTGCCGACTGTTCCGACCGTATTTTGTTTAGTTTTAAATCTTTCATTTAATTTTAAATATTAGATTTATCATTGCATTAATCTTTTTGCAGTATGAAATGATGATGTATCTTAGGTTTCTTCTCAAATCCATCGCTATATTTCTGTAGTATTGTATGCAGCCACAGAATTGATTGTCATTTTCGTACCCATTATCTCTTGTACTATCCATTTCGCCATATTTAAAATTGACCGTTGCCTATTACGGTATCCATCCGTGATAATGCATGCAATCATGAAATCTTTCTTGTCCCATGCACCGTACTCTAAAGTAGTCACAAGGTTCATTATCGTCCTTTATACTATCTTTTATCGTACTGAACGTAATCAGAAAAATATTCCTTGTACCATCCATTTGTGATACATGCACATGGAATCGGAAAATTTGCGTCATATCATTATCCATTCGTAGATACTGTATACATTCAGCTTTCTGTAGTTGTGCTTTTTCCAGAGTTTTATCTTTGCTTCAATATTTCATTAAATTTCGCCTAGCAGAAACTTCATTTATCTTATTTTATCAGTTTGATCGTTGAAAATTCGTTTATTTATAATTTCACATCCAATAATACTGTTGTACTTTATTATGATTATATGTATTGCAGTATGTATGTATTACGACACATCTTACGGTATATCCAGTTGACCAGAAATCCTTCTTTAACAAATTAAAGCAAAAAGAAATATTTTATGAGTTTACATTTGGTATCTGATATGAAACCAAAGATCGTTCATGATAAATCAGAAATGACTGGCTGATTTATTTTTCAAATTTGAAGATTTTTCTAGGCTCAAATGTTTCGTTGCGTTGTTTGTCCATTACAAGCGCCAACGTATGAAACCGTAGAAGAATTGGAAATACATATTGCCGTCGATCATATTAATCATATACCGTATGAATGCGAACGGTGTCGTTTTTCGAAATTTCCGACCGAATTTGCTCTAGTTAGCCATTGTACCGCAGATCATGGATTAAAAGAATTTTATGTTAGTTATTTAACTTATTTCATATCTAATTATCACTTATTAAAATATATCATCTATTTTTTTTATCACTTATAGTATATTAATCATAACACCGTATGATTTGTGAAGAATTATAGTATTAATTTATAAATAGTTTATTTTGATGATAATTGATAAATGGCTTCAAAAATTGAGTAAAATACTATTTTATATTTTGACTTATTACATTTTTTACATTTCACTATCAGCCAAATCATTTATTTTATATTCATAACAACAGAACGAGTATTTCAAATAGAATATTATATTGGATTCGAGAATACTTTCATGTGTACTAGGCATTTACTCGTCCATAAATAGCTTTTCGTTTATGCTAGGCCTATATATTAGATCTAAAAATATATCGTTTCTTTAATCTCTTGCACTTATCTTTGATGGATGAGATTTGAAAGAAGCTATGTAGCATTTTTTTAATATTATTTTTATTCAGTTATTCACATCAAATCATAAGTTATCCAGATAACTCTTCACATATTATCCCAAGTTATTCATTCCATTTATCATAAAATATCTACAACTTGCATTCTTTAAATTAGTTCTCTTTCTAATATTAATATTAACAGATAATCAATGTTGAGAAATGCAGTTTTTTAATTCTTTTTTTTAAGGTGAAATATAAGATTACGCCAGATTTTCATCGTAAACGAGAGAAAATCAGAGAAATGTTACATCATTCGATCACTGTATCGAAAATTCCATTTGGAACTTACAAACGACGAAAGTCTGTTTATGCTTATTCATTCTGTTTTATTTTGCTTTTTAAAATACTACTATTTGCGATATAAAATTAAGCTTTCCGTTGCTAATTATTGATTTTAGATTTATAAGTTTTAAAATTTGAAGAATAACCGATTATTCGTCATTACTCAGTTCTGGAGAGCTATGTACTGCGTCAGCAGAATCCGATGAATTGACTCGCATGACTGAAACCGAAAAAGAAGCAAAAATCGAAAATGCTAAAGTATCTGTTTTTATATAATTTATTTCAAAAATATCTTCCTTCAATTTAAAATTTTTTTATATATGTTTTTTTTTCATGTAATAGTACTATGTTTCGACTATTCAAATTCAATTGGTATTAATATTTTACAAATATAAAAAAATTTTCTAGGGTAGTGAAGTGGAGCCAGAAGATAGCACTTTGGAAAAAGAATCAGATTCACAGTCTGGTGCATTCACAGGTGCTGCTGTATTGCAACATGATGCAGATCAAGTAAATATCGGTGAGAAGTCAATTTTTCGTCAAATTTTAAAATGATTTTTGAATTTTTAATTTCAATGAATTGATTTAAATTCTTTTCTAATATCTTATTCTGCAATCACAATATTTTTTAGTAAGTATTTTGGGTGATTTATACCGAAACGAAGCTGGCAGTAGTGTCAGTGCTACTATAACAGGATGTGAACCAACCGATATTGTTGATCCGTCAAATGGCCTAACAACTAGTAATGATATATTGTGTCAGCAGGTAAAGAAACGGTTAAGGCCACCTCGAATTTGCAATATTTGTGGTCTTCAAGTTACTGGTCAACGTTCATCACTTATCTACCATGCTAATTCGAAGTATGGATCAAACTTTTTTTTCACCAATATCCTGGTGCAGTCTCATACATATCAAAAGAATTACATTGCTTCAAGATAAGATCATTAATTATGAAATTAATAAAATTGATATGAAAATAATTTCGGCAATGTAAATTAATCTTAAAAGGGAAAAGTCTGATTTAAATGATTCATATGCATGTTGTTACGTTTCAAAATTGGAATTTATCAGCCAAAAAGTATGCGAATTATTCATTGACATATTTCTTTTTTTAAGACACGTACGACTACCGATGTTTTTCTGTCGTGAATGTAAGAAAACATGGACAACAATCACGAAATCAGATGTAATTAAGCATGTTAAAGCATGCCATGATGGTGATGAAAGTCTTATAGAGGATCACCGCATGCAATATGCAAACGATTTGCATCATATTACTGATAAATGCTTCCCACGTAAAAATCGAGGTTGTTTTTTTTTTTTTTTAATTTCGATTTAACTTTTTAAAAATTTTAAATCTTGTAGATTCAAATTGTTATCAAGCAAATAATTGAAAATAGCAGTAAATTTGATTAATCGAAACTAAATTGAAAATAAATTTGATTAATGATATTTTGGTTTAATTCATACTATCACTATTATATAATCACTGATTGATTCTGTGGCTTGTGGAGTGGCATTAATTGAGAAAAAAGAAGTAAAAAACATTCTTGATCCAAAAAAAAAGAATGATGCCAGAGGAAATATTTGCATGATAAAGATGGCAATTTTGAAACTTGTTGAAATCAAGTTTTTGAAATTTTCAATCAGAATAGAGGTGGATAAATTGAATTAACTAATGAATTTTCATTAAAGACTTTAATGATGTTACTATTTTTTAATCTTTTCATAGTTTTAGGTAATTGTGCAGATGATGAAATGGAAAGTTTGATCAATCCGGAATTATGGGTCAAAAATGAAGAAAGGGGTAGTTTTGTCAGTATCTGATATTAGTATGATGTTGTGGTGGTTATGAGAAAATATTGCTACTTCAAGATTTTATGTTCGAACTTTCTTTTCAAACTTTTTTTTTTCAAACATTAAATTCAGTTAAAAGGTACACAGCTCATTAAAAGATACATATGTTCAAGTTCTAGTTACTAAGGATTATTTTTATATTTGATGATAATATGTGGAAACTTTAACAATGATGCATCATTTCCTCGCTTTTTTACATTATTATCTAATAGCGTAGCCAAGTAGAAATAATTCGATGAATCATTTCAATTCAAATATCACAAATAGCACTATGTATTGTATCAAAGCTATTTTAATATCAATCGGAAGTTTTTTTTTTTTTTGCTTTTCATGTCATCATTGATTTTATAATTCACTTTTCATAAAATGGATTAAGTAAAAAGAAAATGGTGAAAATTTCGGAGGGTAAATTTTGACGAACTATACCGTAATACTTTTTTAAACTTTTCAGAGATAAATAACATTGTATTCGGATCCTTCCTTTTTTCTCGATAATGTTTCAGTATATGTAAAATTAAAATCTCGAAGGATATGTTGCACACGCATAGTACAACTTTAATCCAATATAAAAATACAATTTTAGAATCTTACCTGTATTTTGAAAATTTCCAATGGACAATTTTGAAGCAGAATAATTTGCGAAGAATAAAGCGCTTTAGAGGATCGCATACATCAGGGGGTATTTTCAGAGAATATTCAACAAGCAGGATATTTAGAGATGTAATTAATCCGTCTGATGAGAAATAAAATCATCCCCATTGATTGTCAATTCGTTTCTTTAAAAGAAATAAACAAAAAAAGAAAGGAAATTGGATAATGATATCACAGCTTTAATTTTCTAAGGTAAAGCAGAACAACTTGGGAACAAAAATTATTTATAGAAATCAAATGATAACACTTGCAAAACTGTAATATTCATAACTTGTAGTAATATTTATTGGAAAAGATAAATATCGAGTATTCTTGCACACCTGATAAATCGCTCATTAATTGCATAAGTATCATGATTCTCATATTTCATCTTTATACTCCATATATGATCATGTCAATTCAGGATATCATCTGATCTCTTTCTAGTTTTGCTGATAACTAACTGGCTCATTAATTGTGTAAGTATCATGATTCTCATATTTCACTTTTATGTTTATGCAAGATGAGGTTATCATCATTGTAAAATTTACCACATCCTAGTTTTATATCATAGTGAACATGAAACAATGTTAATCACATAATCATAATCTATTATTAAATGATAAAATTTTTCATCGAAATTAGTGTAAAAATTTCAAACCACTTTATGAGTTTTGATTATTGTAAAAATTTTGCCTTTTCACAATTTTTGTTCTTTTGCAAGTTAATTTATACCAAACAATTTTAGAGAGAAAAAATAGATAAAAATGATATAATTTATCAGATATCAATTGCATTGTTCACACTAGTCAATTTTGATGTCAAGTATTAGAAATTGATTGCTAGGTTTGCTAGTTAAAAAGGTTAATTTCGGCATGGATTAATTAATTATTGTGGGTTAATTTGTCGAATTTTTCTCTCTACTTATCTATATCATATTATCAGTATAGTGGTCTAATCGTAAATACTCAGTTAATCACGAGATCTATTATAACTCAAGATTATTGATTTTTTTGATCAATGTTGATCATATGAGCAGAATCAAAATGTCTTGTTAAATGTTATATCCAATTTTCACTATTATATAGCTATGAATATTTATTGAAATGAGATGGAATTTGCTAATATTTGAATGAAAATTTGTTAATCGAATTGAATGGAAAAGATTTTTATTCAATGAAAGCAAAAATATTTGATTTCAGATGAAGAAAAAATTAAAAAAATAAAAAACAAAAAAATATTTTCACGACTCTCGATCTTTTACGATTCTCTGCTCTCGATTCTCATGATTTGCGACTCTCGATAGAACAAAATCGGATGTTGGCAAATTCATTGCAATTTTTCTTGCTTTATTGTCACATCATATCACATCATATGTCCTATTTAGCAGAAACAAGTAGATAGAGAATAACTAATCCATAATATATCTTTTATCATTTATTTTCCGTTTTGTTCCGTTCCGTTCTATCTCTCTCGTTCCGTTCCGTTTTGTTCCGTTTGGATCGAATAAATGCGAATGTGATAGTGTTAATACGGATTATATGGATTAATCTGATATAACTTATAGACAGATAAATAATCCAACTAAAAAATTTTCCTGTAAAAAACAGAATTCAGTTCTCATCTTCAGTTTTTTTTTTATTTATGTTCCAGATTGATTTGTGATATCGTTCTGATAATCTCAGTCGATGATGACTTTTCCCATTTTCCAATCATCAATAATAGCGTTTTATCTGATAAAAGCGGCGATATGAGAAATTTGTGATTTCTCGATCATAATTTCATTTTCTGTTTATCATTAAATTTTCATTTTTTGTTATTTTAAAAATCATAAATGCAATATGCTAATTATTCTAATAGCTAATTCACGCAATTAATAGAACAAAATAGGCGATAAACTAATATTTCTAATACACGCACGTGAATTCGTGAAAGTAATAAGTAACATTAGCAGTTTCTAAATAAGATGATATTTCTAATACACGCACGTGAATTCGTGAAAGTAATAAGTAACATTAGCAGTTTCTAAATAAGCTGATATTTCTAATACACGCACGTGAATTCGTGAAAGTAATAAGCAACATTAGCACTTTCTAAATAAGATGATATTTCTAATACACGCACGTGAATTCGTGAAAGTAATAAGCAACATTAGCACTTTCTAAATAAGATGATATTTCTAATACACGCACGTGAATTCGTGAAAGTAATAAATAACATTAGCAATTTTTTAATAGTAAAATTAGGTATTTATTTCTTATCTGAAATTTCAGATATAAGCTGAAATTCAAAATATGTAAACTTCCCTTAATCGATTCCATTCATCATGTTGTTTTAATCAGTTGTAAAATAATTGGAAAAATGCACAAGATTTATCATTCATTTTTTTCTTAATAATCGAAAAAGTGATTATCATAACTTACTGCTAATGATAATTATTATGATAATTTCTGATTATCATAATTTTTTTTGTCCTTACTTTTCGACCAATCCAATGCTTTTTTATTAATCAGATTTAATGCTAAAATTGAATGTAATTTTTACTTAAATTTATTGCAAATATTTTCCATAAATTAAATTCTTTTAAACTGCAAAAAAGAAACAGTAAATTATGAGTGAATATTTCAGATGTTCCTTGTAATTTATCTTTTCCAATACTTACTATTTATCAGATTCGAAACAAAATTTGAAATGAAATTTTTATACAACTTTATTACCAATTCTTCTGCAAATTAAACTGTAGAAGAAATATATATATATATATATATATGGAGATAGTCATACTTTTGATCATTTAAAATCGAGCAATCATCGATTGATCAGATGATGGAAAATATTGCAAGAATAAAGTGACCGCTGAAGGGAAAACAAATACAGCAACAGTAAAACTGATAATTGTAATTAACATAAGAAATACACTGATCTCATAAAATGCTTGTGTTGAAGCACCGATCAAAACAAATCCCGAACAGAATGATGAAATAGCTGCCAGAAGTACGGGAATACCAACTGCTGATGCTATCACACTGAAATAATAATTTGTAAAATATTGAAAACAATCGACTAAATAAAATTTAATAATAAATTCAAATATCAAAATTCACGAAATATATTTAATAATATATTCATCAATTATCACTGATTATTTCAATGATATAATGAGGAACGAATCATTCGATATTATAATTATTTTTAAATAAACATGTTATTCGATTAAGCAAATAAATTTTCATCATCTAATTATTGATTGTATCGATGATAAGAGATGACTAGAATAATTAATAATAATAATAATAAATTAATTAATAAAATATATCCAACAGTGGGAATAGATAAAATACAAACGAATAACAATCAGTTATTACTAATTATTAGTAAATAAATTAGAAAATTACTCATTAAGGTAAATATCTTCATCAATTATCATTTGATAATTTTAATGATATAGGAATGAATGAATTATTCATATATTACAATTATTTCAAATAACACATATTATTCATTTATAAAATTAAAAAAAAAATAGAAATAAATAAAAGTAAAGGAAATATATTTACTTTTGACCTATAACTACGCTAATTATGAGTAATTTATTCATATTTATCGAATATTTCTCGAAAAAGTGATACGTGAAGGTGATAATTTCTACGTGAATAATCAAAATTACCTGTAATCACTGGTTTTATTAAGTCGAAAACCAACAGCAAAATGAAGACAATAATCAAAACTCATACCAATTGTTAATACAATTATTGTCGCTTCGACAACATTAACTGTCCAACCTTTAGGAAAAAAAAAAACTTATTTCTTTACAATTCTAGAAAATCTCAGGTAACAAAATTTTGAAGTAAACTTTTAATCTTTCGGATTTTAAATCTTTTTGGAAAAATTTCTGAAAAAAATGTTAAAATAATTAAAACTTACCAGCCCAAAATACAATAGCAATAGTTATGATAACAATGGTCGAGATGCAAATCATAGCCAAAAGTGAAAGCATTACATCAAAAGTGATAACAATTATCACTATCATGCTAACAATCAATGAAATAAACACCGAAATAGCGGTACCATTTAAAATACGTTCCAATAAATCATACAGTTTTGTCAATTGACTATTCGATAACATTATAGGATGATTAAATCCTATAGAAAATCAAGATATATTGGAAAATTTTAAAAATCTTTCTTTATTAATCAATAAGATAATTCTAAATTATTAATTTCAAAATTTCTGATCTTTCGATTCTTATTAATTAATTCTATTTGATTATGCTGCTTAGCCCATTATGCTTAATAATTTTTGCCCATAAAATAATTTCACACAAATGAAAACAAAAGAAAAAATGATATCTGATAGATAGAATAAAATCTTTTCATCCATTCGAGACCTGAAATAAATAAAAACTTACCTGAAATTGTAGTCTGTTCTACCGAATCCCTTACATTGGACATATAATCGAAAAATGGTTTCATTTCTTTGAAAACCATTGAAAAATCATAGTTACTATATGTTACTAAGTAATATGCCAAAAAGTTGCCGTTTTTATCAAAAAGCGGCCCATCAATATCTTTCTGATTCCACTGATTAAATATCGGAAATGATGTAGCATGGCAGTATTGAAGAAAACAACGTGTTAGCATATCACCGGAAAATGATTTTAGCTGAAAAAAAATTCCGAATTTTTACAATATTATCAAAGAAATCTTAACTTTTTTCTTCTCCTTTTTTATATATAAATTTTAATATAAAATTAATTAATCACACGCAATTTTAAGTATGAATTTTAACTTAATATTAATGCCCTACTTATGCTTTTAATTTGTTAATTCCTATTCTTCATAATTATTAATTTGTTAATTTTGGATATAAATCTAAAATTACGTAAATAATTAATCAACACAACATTAAATTTACTTTTAAATACAAATTATAATTCAAATTTTGCTTTGACAAATTTCAATTTATTAATTTTAAATAACAATAAATAAATATAAATTATAATTCAATTTTTATTTTCAATAAAATTTCAATTTTTTTATTAGTTTTAAATGATAAGTTTATACATTAAATGGTACTTAACTGAATTAGGAATGTAAATTATCATCCTGAAATATCATATCAGAAATAACTGAACAAAGGAATTAATTTCAACAAGTATATCTCTTATTGTTAGTACATAGTAATAATTTTTTGAATTAAAAAAAGAATTCTCTGAAAGAAAATTGATAAATAAATTAACTAACCGTTGATCTTTCAGATTGCTTTACACTAAATAATTGACAACCTCGAGAAGTTGTATTCAAATTTATCCATTCGATAAATTCATCCAACCATAAATTTCCGTCCACATGTGGATTTGATTGTCGACTAACATTTTTAAGCAATGCCTATAAAATAAGCAAAATTTTTTGCATAACAAAATATATTGTATTGATTTAAAAAAAAATCCAATTTAAATTTTAAAATGAAATACATTAATTCGATTTTTCAGCAACAAATTCTTCAGAAAAAAGTTTCCAACTATAGTTATTTTCAAAAAATTCTACGTAAAACTTTGCTAAGCGTAGGTAAAACCTGATTTTAGCATATTTTTCTTTGGCAACTAACCTGAAATTCCAATAGATGATTGGCCAAAATATCAGCAAATCTGGTATCTATATTTAGTGATCCCTTATCATTTGGTATTAAAGAACTTCCACTCCTAGAAAATATTGAAATTATATTTCGCATTTCAGAAATCCAACTATCGATTTCTACACAAAAATACAATTAGCGGTAATTTTTCATTGATTTGTTATCAAATATATTATCAATTCTCAAATAATTCCCGAATAATTCAAATTTAAATTTGCAATTATTAAATTTTTTTAAAAGTTTTTTTTTCTTTTTTCTAAAGAATTCAAACAATTCCAAAGTGTATGAATATGATTGTTATCTTCTACAGAAAATTAAGCAAATTTTCAAAATATCTTTGGAATTTCAAAATTTATTTGTTGCCTTAATTTTTGAAATGAACTTCAAGATACTCACGTTGTTGGCTTAATGCCCCAAATCGTAATAATATTCATTTTTGGATGTTGACTGATCGAAAAATCAAATAATGATGCAGCATTTTCATCAAACCATTCATATGGATGGTTAGAACGTAGAAACTAAAAATAATTTTATCCCTTAAACTAAACTTGTCTTACTTGTTAAGGTAATTACTAATTACTTACTTAGGTTACTGATTATTATTACTGATTAGTCATTGCATATGCTATTCCTTAAACTAAACTTGTCTTACTTGTTAGGGTAATTACTAATTACTTACTTAGGTTACTGATTATTATTACTGATTAGTCATTGCATATGCTATTCCTTAAACTAAACTTGTCTTACTTGTTAAGATAATTACTAATTACTTACTTAGGTTACTGATTGTTAAGTCACTGCATATGCACTGTTATTTAATTGCACTGTAATCGAAGATTTAAAAAAAATGAATTATGAACTGAATAACCTGAATTGAATTTTTTTCCGGCAATCGAATTCCAGGTGTTTTGATAATTGCATACATTGATGCAGTAAATGCAATAAGTGTTAATAATATTAATGGTATTCGAATAATATATACAATTTGTGGAATTAATCTATTGAATATGACATCAAAACTATCAGCAGCATTTTGCCAAAATTGATTAACTCGAGATTTTAATCTCGAAATAAAGAATTTCGAAATATTAAATGATTTGGCTCTTGCATCACTGACGACAATTGCAGCAGGTAATATTATCATCACTAATAGATAATTAATTATCATTAATGTTCCGGCATATATACCAAAACACCTAAAACAAGAAAACGAAAAAATATCTGAAATAGAAAAATGAAAATATCTCAAACAAATATTTAAAATAAAAAAATGCTTGTATTGACGATTTGATTTTTTTTCTACATTCTGAAAATTTTTATTTATGACAATACAATCATTGGTAAAAATAAATTGATTTAAAATTTCCAAATTTAAATTTGAGTATTTTTTTAATTCAAATTTTATATTTAAATGATTTCCAACGAGGGAGAATAATTTTTGAATATTTCACCGACCTAAGAACAATAATATTTGAAGCAAGATTTGCAAAGAATGCAACAGCAGTGGTTGCTGATGTAACCCACATTGAAATTGCAGCATGTGATAATGCATCACTTAAACCTGATATCACTTGTCTACGATGATATTCCATTAACTGCAATTTCAATTATCAAACTGATAAGCAAAAGCTCAGTTCAAAGTTCGCCTTAGTGAAATACTCCAAAGGATATTGTTCTTGACGTTATCGTCATCATTAAAATTATTATTATTATTATTATTATTATTATTACTAACATCATCGTCATCATTATCATCATTGAATTATTATAATAAAGAGAGGAACTATATGTCAATCATGGCAAAATTCAACCTCCAGCTTATCAGTAAATCATTAAAAGATTACCTCCTCCTTATCAGAATTTTCCTCCTTTATACTGTTTAGATCACAATTCAATAATACTGGCGACCATTTTTTGCTAGCATCCTAAAATGCAAATTAATATTGATTTCAGATTCATTCATTGATATGTTCATCCGAATGCTGTAAAATTCAGTAGGAAAAAGTCGAACCACAGAATGCAATCTGTCACATTGAATTTCGTATTACAATTTTATCAAATTTCAAAAGCCTAAAAAATCATAAATTGCAGATTGTGTTTATTCGTTCAGAAGAAAGAAATTCCAATATTTTATAAATTTTAATAAAAATAGTCAGCAAATAATATTTCCGATTATTTGAAATAATTACCTCTTTGTGCTTGCGATACTGATGCATAAAAAGGAAGGCATCATCAGCACCAACAGCAACAACAAGTATCATCGCAAGTAAATTTAAAAATGGAAAAAATTTAATTCCAAAAATTATCTGAAATTCTTTCAAAAAAAAGCAAATCAATACTCTGTCTATTTTAATCAATTTTATGGGAATGGAAAAGTTTTAATTATATTTCATTTCGATTCATTAAATTATGCAATTCTTAGATGAATGGATAATTTGGCTAATCAAAAAGTGACACTACTCGTTATTTATTTACAAATTCAGAATTTATTAATAAAATAGTTTCTTTTGAACAAAAAAAAGAGAATTTATAAACAATTCATTTGAAAAATCTACTTTTCTCTTTTTTTTTTTAATTAATAATTTGCTTAAATTATTGATTTCTTTCCAATGGTTATATAGTTTGATAAAATCAATGACCTTTTAAGGTCATATCTTTAAGGTCATATCTTTAATGACCTTTTAAGGTCAGTGAAATTCCCAAGTCAAATAAGCATTTCTAATATCCAATGGCCAAGAAATAGAAGAAATGATTATTTCGTGTTCATTTCTTTCCAATTAGAAAAAAAAAGTTATTAAAGAAAATTTCTGATCGATTTATTTGTTCTTTATAAATTTCCTATTAAATATTTTTTGTCATATAAATGAATTTTCTTTAACAAATTCCTTGTCATAAATATTTTCGATAATAGCATAAAGTTATTCAGAACCATATATCGATGAAAGGTTAAAGGGAAACAAGGAGTTGAGCTTATTTATTCCGAAAAGAAAATTAGATTTAATTATTTTTCTTCTAAAAAACTTTCGTCTAAATCTTATCAAATCATTTTCTAAAACTTCTAGAAATTATAGTACTAACTTATCAGATTCTATTTATATTCATTCCTGTGATATTAAGAATATAATATTGAATAAAAATTATTAAACTAATGAAAAAAAAAAGATTAAGTTTTACTGAATGTCAGGAATTTTTTATCAGTGATAAACTATTTATTATTGTTTAATAACGAATAGCATGAATTTTAAAGTAAATTATAAATTCAATTATTCATTCGATAAATATGCCTTAAATTTCTGTTTATTTTTCATCTATTGTAATAGAAATTTGTATGATTAGCAGTATTATCAGTTGTGAGTAATTTTATCACTGTTATCAGTTATGAGTAATTTTATCACTATTATCAGTTATGAGTAATTCAAAATAGCTATGAAATTGATTGAAGGAAAAATAAACAAACCGTGTAAACAAAGAAAGCAACACCAATTGATAATATCAAGCTAACAGTGATGCAAAATGTATAGAAGATACTGCCAGTATATATCAGTATGATAAGTACCACAAGCATAACAGCAAATACGCCAAGTTGTACATCACCTTTAAGTTCATCCACAAATAAACCTTCTTTAACACCAAACTGTGCACCCATTAATTTCAACTCATCGCCTTTATAATCTTCTTGTAACTTTTGAAGTAAATTTGAATAAAACTGAAGATTTGAATAGCCATCATTTGATTGCACAATCTGTAAATTATTCAGATAAAACATAATCTTATCAAAATCATTGTTCGATATTTTGTTGATTACAAATTGTAATCAATAAATAAATTAAGTCAATACTGTTAAGGAATCATTCACGTGTAACGTGGAAATATAAAAAATACGTTTATTCGATGAACTTTCCGAAATTTTAAACTTATCGTAATTTTAGAAATTGTCGAAAATTTCAAATAAATATAGCAATAAAGAAGAATGAATATATCATGAATATATCATTTCTAACTTGTTTATAACAGCAAGAATATCAATCATGCCATGGTCTACCAGAATATATTTAGTAAAAGAACACCGGACTGATTTACAAAGAAATTTTCAAGACCAAATTTTACTTTTTTAACACATCAGTATTGCTCAGATTAATTGTCACATCAAAATTGATAAGATTAATTTATCCGAATTGATGAGATTATTTTGGCATATCAGAATTGATAAGATTAATTTCTAGTTAACTATTTAAAATAATTAATTACCGGCAAAACTACAGAGAAATAAAACGGTTGAATAGCGAGTCTGTCGCTTTTCTGAAATATCATATTCGAGAGTTGTGTAGCAATAGGCAATTGACATTGAATTGACGTATCATCGGACTGACATGATAAGACAAGTGATTTGAATAAACTAATGCTGAAATATCATACAAAGAGATTGATCATTCTCAAAGATGATGATATTCTGGAGCAAAATAAATTGTTATTTAATTTACTGATTAAGATGGAAGTCAGATGTGATAAGCGAATGTACTTATATCTGTAATAATTAGAATTTTTTTATCTTATTTAAATTTAAAATTCAGTAAAAGTTTTATTTACAATCATTTCCGAAATTCAATATATTCTGTGCACATATCATAGATTATGATATATTCACTACAAGACAGATTCTCTAACATATTCTACAATGTAGATTTTCATAGATTCTTTGTAATATAGATTCTGATATATCCTCTATGTAAATTCTATTATGTTATGCATAGGATTAACTTCGATATATTCTTTCACAGGTTAGATTCCAAGGTTTGCTTTAATAAATTTTTTCACAGGATAGATTCGAAAGGTTTGCTTTAATAAATTTTTTCGCAGGATAGATTCGAAAGGTTTGCTTTTATCTACGTCTGTATTATCATCATTTCAAGCTTGATATTATTATCAATGTTTATTTTTGATAAACTAAAGAAATGCCTTAGATTTAAAAATGAACTTACGAATCAGAATTGAGCGAAGAGCATGAATTCAAATTCGATGACATATCCATATTTAAACACATTGTATAGTAAGGAAGATTAAAGGAGAAAGGTAATTGCTTTATGTCTGTTGCATTCAAACTATTCAAATTAATTTCACTATCAATAATCGAATCGATAGCACATAATCGTTGCATTGTATGCATACTGAATAACTGAAAATAGGAAAAGAAATAATTGAAAAGATTACGAGAATATTCTAAATTCCAATTTCTTTTAATCTGCATAATAATTAGGATAAAATATTAATTATTATAATATAAGCAATTGATGATTCTTAACATTCATTATTATGATATCAGTATTTGATGATACTTAATATTCACTATTGTGATATAAGCAATTGGTGATATTTAGCATTTATTATCATGATAAAAGCAATCGATGATATTTAACGAAGCAATATTGCTAATGTATGTTAAAATAAATATATAACAAATTGTAATAGTTTAAGCCAGAACATCTACCAATTCATACTAAATGATAAGATTTAATCTTAATCCGATCTTATTAAATTTGATCAATTGATCAATTTAATAGGATCAATGCTTTTTTCCTGGAAACATATTTTAAAATTAAAGTTAAAAAAAAAAACAATGAAAAATTGTACATACATCATTAAACGATGGTACTTTGAAGATTAATTTCGATAATAATAAGGTAATTTTATACGGAATCATGGTACCAAAAACGAAATATTGTTGACACGGATTAAGCGGCATTTCCAGTCGTGTTTCGTTTTTCCTATTATCTTTACGATCAGCGAATCGATTATCTCTATAATCTTTAGAAATTATGAATGAAATTTCTAAAACTTACAAATGTTAAATTGTTCAATTAAAGTTTGTGATTTAAGTCCAAAATCCATCTTATAATATTGAGAGAAAAATTGAAGATATTTTGAAAAGTTGGCCGCCTTAAAACTTTAAATCACTCGTGATTTGAATAAATCAAACTTAATTTACTAACTTATGCTGAATATCACCATGAGTTATTTCACGTTTACGTATCGATCGGATACGATCTTCTCCGGCAGCTACATCAATTAAACTTTCCAATGCCAATCTTTGATTCGATAAAAAAGTGGTACGAGTTTCAAATCCCTCAATTATAAACAGTTTATTATCACAAAATTTCGAAATATAACTTGGTTTAAGTTAAGATAAAAGATCATTTTGTTTAATTTTATATGCTGAAATATGAAATTAAAAAAAGAGAGAGGGAAAGAGAGAGAGAGAGAGAGTGAACAAGTACTGTATTCCCATTTTCCAATCAAAATTTTTTTCAAATATTCTTAGCAAGAAGTTCATTCTCAAATACTCTGAAATTAATTTGCTAATAAAAAAAATGAAATGAATTATACTTACAATTGATGGATTGAATACGAAAGTATCATAATAAAATATTATTGGATAAGCTGATAAACATAACGAAATTAATATTGTAAAAATGATAACATACAAGGAATAGTGTAATAAAAAGTTCACATACTGAAAACGATTAAAATAAAAATTATTTATTTCATTTAAAAATTTTTTTGAAATTAATAAAATTTTGATTGCGCAATATTTTTCATGCAAATTTCATCCTAAAATCGTAATTGTTAACAGTAGGATAAATAGTATAGTACAGTATAGTGATGGCAAGATAAATTAAAATATTGTTATAAGAATGTAAATATGACGATGTAATCAAGAATCTTTATGTTAAAGAAATATCCTGATATGATCAAGTTTTTGACCTTTATGCTTTGTTAATTATACTGTAAATTGTATTGTGCTATAGTGACATGGAGTAAACAAACTTCTTTGCATTATGCATGTTAAAATGTTATAAATTGTACTATCATTATTGATAAATTATAAGCGAAATGTTGATAAGTTACAAACGAAACGCTTATTGATAAGTTACATTGATAAATTACAAACAAAGTGGTTAGTGATAAGTTACAAACGAAAACGAAATGGTTATTGATAAGTTACAAACAAAATGATTATTGATAAGTTACAAACGAAATGGTTATTGATAAGTTACATTGATAAATTACAAACAAAATGGTTAGTGGTAAGTTACAAGCGAAACGGTTATTTTGATAAATTACAAATGAAATGGTTATTGATAAGTTACAAACAAAATGGTTATTGATAAGTTTACAAACAAACTCCCTTTATACTGAAGTTAACACATCATAAATTATACTATGGTTGATAGACTGATAGTACATAAATTTTTATTTATAAAGAATTTAGGATCAACTAGATAGAAAAACAAACGAAAACAAATCTCATTAGATAAGAATAGAATGTTCACTCTCAAAAAAGATTCTAGGAACAATCCTTCGACTAAATGTAACGAAGAAGAAATCTAGCGATCAATCTCGTTAGTGATATTTCTCGAATTATTTATTTCCTATCAATCATTACAACCTTTATCATATCTTTCTATTTGTTTGTGTTAAGCATCGAGAAACTTTTATGACAAAAAGAAAACTTTTACGCGATACGTGTTAAATGATTAGGCCAGTAATTTTAATTTTTTCATGATTCTGATAGTCTACTAATTCCAATCAATGACAAAATTAAATTTAAAAAAAGTAAATAACGTAAATAACGAGATCATTCATCATCTGACAGTATTACGTATTTTTTCAAAATTTTTATTGACAACTTCAAGTTAAGGATAAGAATAAAATGAAATTTTTATTCAGGAAAATTGATATGGATGAAAATTTTTACCTATCTCGTGCATTTATAATAATAGTTTCCAATTTTTCGGAAAATTTTTGCCATTTCATCATCCAAGTCGAACTTTGACTTCTATTTTTAGTAAATAAATTATATCTGAAATTCTTTAATATTTTATTATAATATTAACAAGAATCATACGAAATATTAAAATTTTAAAATTCAGAATATTTCGAATAGAAAAAATACATTCACATAATTACTAACTCATTATGTGCTATTAATATATGATAAGTGATAAAAATATATATGTCTAATCAGGTGAAACATTCATCATTCGTTATTGATATGTGAGAGATTAAGCATACATACCTAGTCAGATAAGATACTGATAACAACATTATCGATTTATGAGAGTTGATAAAAAGATACACATAGCTAAGCAAGTAACTTATTACTACTATTGCTCATTCTTAAATTTAACAAAGAAAAATAAATAAATGAAATGAATAGATTATATTGCCAATACGTTATACAATATGCAATAATAGTTATAATATATAGTAAAATAGGAATGCAAGCAATATAATAATTATTGAAATGAGAGATTCAAATTTGTTAGAAGCATTTTATGGATGAGTGTTTATAGAAGTATTCACATTACATCGATTATTATTTTCCCTTCCTTCTTCCCTCCTACTTCATCACTCTTTACATGTAATTTATAATTGTGATATCTCTGATTTTATTGGTATAATTTTAATTCATTCATTCATTCACTCATTCATTCATTCAATTTCCTCAAATGCTATCCTGAAATATACATATATTTGCATATAGAGAGAGGTATTTTAATTTTAACAATTCTCTTATCTACAAATATATCATATATTTATTATAGATTAACTCTATTATTATCAATATCAATGATGATTACTTATTACATTTTCATTTCAACAATTACATTTTTCACAAATATTACTGATAGTTGTTTATTATGATTATTTAATTGCGATTTTTTCTCTCCTAATTTGCTATAATTACTAATAAAGTGTTATTAATAATGATAATTCTTGATATCTATTTATAATAATAGTTATTGTAATTGTTAATGATAACATTAAGATTATGATTAATTGTCATATTTTACTTATATTTAATAGTATAATTATCAATAAGTTATTTGTTCGAAATGATAATATATGGCGATAAATATTGATAAAGTGTTATTAATAATGATAATTCTTGAGATGATATCTATTTATAATAATAGTTATTGTAATTGCTAATGATAACATTAAGATTGTGATTAATTGTCATATTTCACTTATATTTAGTGATATAATTATCGAATTTAAATGATAATATATCGTAATCAAATGAGAGGAGACACACTGATTATAATAGCCAATGAGAGAGAGAACAGAAAAGAATAGTATTATTACCATAATTATGATTCATAATTATATTTTAAAACTAAAATGATAAAGCTGGAAATATATGATTAGTATGTAGGGGGGTTTAGCTCAGTGGTAGAGCGCTCGCTTTGCATGCGAGAGGGCGGGGGTTCGATCCCCCTAACCTCCAGAACCAGCTCTTTGGCAATTAAATGGAAGGGACTCCATATTCAATAGAATGCATAGAAACAGATGATGTCAGCTTTCCTCTCCTCCTCTTCCATCCTCCTCCCTTCCTGCACTCTTTTCCCATCCTTCCTAATGCAACTTTCTTATCGACCATTGTTACTTTTCATTTTCAACTGAAATGTTTCTTATCGGTTTCTCAATTCTGGTTGGAAAAAACTTACAATATATTCATCTATTTTATATATTTTATCAAAAACTGTTTTTTTCTTCCTACCGTAATTTTAAAAACTTTTTCCTATCAAAGTGATAAAATCGATATGAAATAATGCAATTTTTCCTATTTCCCAAAACTCATCTATAGATTATCAGCCAATTATTTGGCAGTTGTTTTTCTGAAAACATTTAAATGTGATAATAGAAGTAAATAATGTGACGATATATCTGAGCAGGATGAAATCAGAAGAAATTCTAGATGCAAGTCTGGTGGATTCTGATGTGCAAATCAATCGTTTGACTTTAGTATAAGAACAAACGACTAATCAAATGATCTAATAGCTGATTTTCTCTGAAGTTTCGTTGAGAATTGCTGCAGAATGTAATTCATTTTGATAAATGAATGATTAGAGAAATTGTGGGATGAAATATCTTCAATCTATTCTAAAATTTTCAATGAATATGACGTATGGCTTGCTTGTATGAATTATACGCATATTGGATGTGTGCTCGAAGTGGTTCATAAGTGGAATTGACGCTGTAGGATGAACCAAACATTGAGTCAATATTGGTTGGGCCATATTACTGAGATTGGCCGTATTATTGAATTTTTTTAGCTATGAAAAGAAAGTAATTTATCAAATTGATGAAATAATCTGAAAAATTGAAGTGGAGAAGAAGAAGTCATACATTTTGAGAATTAAATATTATAAGTAAAATTATCGCTTAAACAATTTAGCCAATATTCTAATACTTTTAAATTGACTTGTGAAGAAAATACTGTGTATCATTAGACTTTCCAAATATCCATGAAGCATTCATATTCCTATTATTTCACGATAAAAAGCAAATATATATAGCAAGAAGATGAATCAAGAAGGAATTGTAGAAATCGGAAAAGACAACAATCAAGAAGATAATAGGAATCAACATGAATCAAGAAGAAATGACGAAAATCATTAAAGACAGAAATTTGGGAGAAACTGCAGGAATCAATAATGCAATACATTAAAAAGAATATAACCGGAAATAGCAAAAGCAGAAATCAACAAAAATTAGAAATACAAAGTATAAGTTATAAGTTATAAATTGATTCTTCTAACCGAATAACTGACATAAAATATGCATATTTCAGTCATGCAACGATTTTAACAATTTGTAAATTTCATCTCAACTCTTACTTATCAGATGATTTCTTTCAATTCTATCTTGACCCTTCAAAATTATCAAATTTTATCAATGAATTGGACAATCTATTTACTTAAAAAAAAAAATTCCGTCATAAAATAACGTCCATAATTTATGCAAATTACCGAATTATTTCAAAACTTGGAAAAATTTATAAAGATAAAAAAAAATGAAACAATTGTTATAAATATATACATTTTTAAAAATTTTTCAATTTAAAATCCGTAAAGCAAAGCTAAATATTTGAACGAATAATGGAAAAAGAAATTATATATAAGAATAAAATGGATATGAAACTAATAAAATTATTATTAGAAAAGGCAAAAATTTTTCCACTTTTTCTTTAAGCTATAATGTATCACATGAAAATGATTAAATTTAAATTTAAATTTTATTAAACTGAGACATTCATCTACGGATTATTCATATATTTTTTTTTGTAAAAGAGAAAATTTAATTAATTTTGATTTAGTCCATTCAGGAATACTTTTTTATTATTATTTATATATATATAGCAAAACTTCTATTGCTTGCATTATCTAGAATTGTGAAACAAAGAAAAAGAAATATAGCAAATAAAACTTAAATTGAATTTAATCTAGTTGATAAATAAATAAAGTAAGAAATAAGTAAACAAAAAATATACGACAAAACTCAAAGTATCATATATTAATTATTTTGCAAGAGAAAACTGACAGTATTTTAAATATTAATATTAATTCGAACTCAAAGATAAAATTAAGTTCAAATTTTAAATTTCATCAATATTAAGCCAATTGTTTAGATATTTATCAATTGAGTAGCAGAGAAGAGATTTTTTCTTAAAAAATGAAATTTTTTGCTATTAGAATAAAAGAGTTAATTTGTTAAATTTTATTTGCTAAATATTCTTGCATTTAATTTCAATTGATAATAGCAAATAACAAATCAAAATGATAACAAAATGTACAAAATAAATTAGAACATAATCATCATCAAGGTCATAGACCTTCTTGAAACTTGTTGTGGTTATTTGCTGAGTGCTTGAAAATAATGAAATGTTGATTATGAGGTTGAGTGTACGACATATCAATATATATATTCATTCAATGTATGTGTGTATGTGTGTGTATGTGTGTAGTTTAGCACTGGATACTTTTGCTCCTCATGTGACCATTTGATGATGGTCACTCGGATTATCCCTTTCACTTCACCTTGCCCTTCTTTGTTCCACACATCAATATATCCATCCATACCATACATGTATTGTTGATAGTATCGATGAATTGGGATAAAGAAGAGAGCGTAATCTCGTATGATTAGTGATGAACTAAACTCTGGTGACCTTTGATCTTTGACCTTCAAATTTATGCAAACTAATTAAGTGGATTTTTTCAATAAAAATTTATCATTTAATACAATTAATAAATGATCTTTTTTTTATTATATGATGAGATTTGATTAGAAGAAATTGAAAATATACAAAAGAATAAGACAAAAAAAAAAATGAAGTCCCAATGGACTTCATTTTTTTGATAAGGCAAAACTATCGAGACTTCTAAATAATCTCAAATAGTAATAATCTCCTTGATAAGGCGATTTAGTTCATTTGCTAATTGCATTACTAATAATTTAAAAAACCATATCACATCGATCATTAATAAAATTTCAGCATGAATAACTGAAATATTTAATTGTTCAATTCAAAATGAAATATCGAAGGCACATTATTATATTTGTAATTAGCTAAATGAATCATACCAGTTACCTAAATTCATTTAGTTACTTATTTCGAACAATTATAATGATAATAATGATATCGACATTGATTTAACACAGCACAAGACAAGTTTAATGGAAAACAAATTTAAGTAAAAATATTCATTTAGTTGCTTATTTCGAGTAGTCGTAATGATAACTAATGATATCAACATCGATTTAATGCAAGACAGTTGGATGAATTCAGTAGTATTTCAATGAATAAAATTTCAAAAAAAAAATTTTTATTTCGTTTTTTTTAAATCAATATTTCATAGTATAATTTATGTAATGAAATTCAATTTATATATATTTTTTGACAAGAAATAATATTAGTATTATCTACTATATAATTAATACAATTAATTCAAATTGATATGAAATAATGAATAAACATGCGATTGCCTTCTATTTTTCATTAAAATTTAATCATATGGAATGATTTCATAGGAAATTTACATCTGATCATAACATGATAATATTTGATTGATAAGAAAAATGCAATATATAAAAAAGAGGAAGAAAGAAATAGGAAGGTATTGGAGGAAGTTTCCATGACGTGTTTTTAAATAAAATTTTCAATTGAAAAAGAAAGTTTCATAAATCATTCCGATGATAGTTAGATTATGTTTTTGCTCTCTTTCATGATATGTGCTATTTCTTTTTGTTAAATGGTTTGATATTTTGTCATACTACATTTATAATCAAAAAAGAAAAAAAATGTTTCAAAAATGAATGTTCACCGAAATGAAGATCGAATTAAATAATTAATAGAATGAATGTATTTTCTGCTTAACAGTAAAATTTTATCACTAATTAAAAATCAGTGATAATTAAAAATTGTGATTGATTTGATTTTCTGAAATAATTTTAAAAACATATCTTTAAAATCAAATTAAAAAAAATGAAAATTTTAAAAAATCAGCAATAGTCAAATTGATTTTTTCAATATCATTTCACTGATATAATACATAATTTGCAGCTAAATTTAGACATAAATTTAAAGCAAAAAGAAAATTAAAAATCTTAAATGTATTAATGAGAAAAATTAAGAAAATTAAAAATCTTAAATGTATTAATGAATATACAATTTGAAAACAGTGAATGTAGGAAGGAAGAAATAATAGTATCAAAATTTGCCAATAAATTCAATCCATTAACTATTAATTAATAGTAATTAGCTGGAAACCTAATTTCAGTAAGTTAATAATAATTACTGTAATTGATAATTTTATTTATTATCCTTTGAGAGAAATAAATAAATGCATATAGACAAGAAATCAGTTAATGCAAATTTTTCGTAAATTTAAAAAATTGGATTTTATCAATAGTAAAATTGCAGTATTTCATAAATATCAATATGAAATAATAGATAGAAAAATTTTTATACATGATATTATCAGTGGACAATTAATGCCATAGGCGATAATATAATTTGTTGTCACAACTGATGCACAAACCAATACAAGCAATTGTAGTGAAACAAGAATTTTGTTTATTCATTTTCTTTAATCGCTCCACCCTATCCGATAGCGATAATTTCCTATTCATTTCATTTCATTAAATTTAACTTTCCACATTCATAAAAAAAGTAATTGAATTCGAAATCAAATCCTCCAGGACTCTCACACCCTCATGCAAATGTATGTTGTAACTATAGTTTTATTATTATTTAACTAATACTAACAGATGTAAATTCCATTAAGGAATTAATTACCATTGAAAGGTTAATTAGATGATAAAATTTGCTATTACTGTTGCTACTATTGTAAATCATTCACCCTGATGGACTCAACAATATAACACATTGATTGACGAGTAGTATTGGCGAACACAGAATTCCGACGAATATTTTTGTGAAAATATATTTATGGAAGAAAAAATAATTGTTACATTAATTTCAAGAACTTGAGAATAAGCACTTATATCGTACTTTTTTTTGTATACATTTACAAGTAATGCTTATAAAAAATACCCATTCAATTTCGAGCAACCATTCAACCTGTTTTTATTTCAAGTTTAACCTTGTAATAGCAATCAAATGTTTCGACTTTTCATAAAACTTCCTCCAATCTTCCGAATTAATCGATGTTGAAATTTATCATTTATAAATTTTAAATTTAAATTCGTTGTCTAACAAACATTATGACACCAAGTAGAGATTTAATAGGAAATAATTAAGGAAATAATTAATGAAATAATTAATGAATTTTCAGCTGCTCAAACCATTCATGATAAAATGCAAGAATATTTTTTTAATACTTTTAATATTAATTATATCATGGTATTTTTTTTTTTGCAATAAAGAATTTAACATTTTGAAAGTATTTTTATTCTAAACCATAGATATGTTTAGCATTTGCTGTAGTGATATCAGCTACTTTTATCGGATCTTCATCCATATAAGCGGCAACCAATTCACAGATAGCTGCTAAAGCACACGGTTCGTTTCTGTTAAATGATGTGAATTTATGAAAATTTCTTGCTTCATCTGTAATACGATTACGAATTTCAGATGGGATCTTCTTATCATCAATTTTGCAGTACATAAAAGGTGCATCAGTTTCCAACAAAAGCCTCTCTAGTGGTATTGTGCGATTACGCAAAGCATACTTTATGCCATCATCGCTCCGATCCTTCCATAAAAAACCTGTAATGAAAAAAACCGGTTTCAAGAAACATGCGATAGAAATCCTGGCAAATTCCATATTATGGCAATTTTAAGAGACATCTGAAATACATAAATGACAATGACATAAGAAATAACAAAGAAAAATGAAATCAAAATGTAAACGGAAACCTGTTTTTTCTCAGATGGAACTAACTGGAATCAAGTAAAGTTCAAATGAATAATAAATAGTAAATGATTTTATTCCCAACTCTGGCAAATCATGGATGACTGATTCCGTAAGATAAAAAAAAAGAGACAGGATTTTAATACAGTTATCTTTCCTTACCTTTCTATTCTCCCCTTTTTCTATTATTTCACAATTGATTAAAATGCTAACCAGTTAATCCAATGTAACATCCCATTTTGATATATGCTTCAGCTTCTATAGCTTTACCCGTAAAACAATGTATAACGACTGGAGGTAAATGTTCCTTATACCTGAAAGAAATAATTTTTTAATATAAATTTGATTTCTTGCTCTTCATTCTACAAAAAAAACTGCGTATCTTTCATAGGAATGAAAGTGGAATAAAAGTACAAGATATATTTATTATCAATAATGTCATGCATCAAATCACCTGGTCAGAGTGGCAATCATATCCTGATGTGCATCCCTTTCATGAATAAATAATGGTTTTTTCAATTCACATGCTAGTTGAAGCTGTAATGAGCAAATATAATGAAAGAAATTATTGCAATAAAATTATAATCCTTGTGCTGGTCTTAGTTTTCAAAAAGAAAAGTCAACTATGTCTGAATTATTTTAAAAAAGTTTATTAAAGTAAAATTTTAAATTCAATTGATTTGAATATAGTTAATGAAATTTGGTGTTAACAGAATCAGTAGAAAATGAAGATTAAAAGGAATTAATTAAAAGTTGGCAACAATATCAATTTTATTTATCTGATATCACCGCTGCGAAACATATATTGAAGCATTTTTAAAAAAATTAAAATTACATAAAATCCTATTAACGCAGCCCAAAACCGATTCCAAATTCCGCGAGTGACATATACAGATATGAATAGATCATTTTTAAGCACCTGTTGATCGAAGACCAACCTTTGCTGGTCTTGTGATGAGAAATTTCGATTAAAATCAAGGCCACATTCACCCACAGCTACACAACCAGGTTCACCGCATAATTTTTTGAGCTCATATATCGTATGATCATCAAATTCTTTCGCATCATGAGGATGAACACCTTCAAAAATTTCATAATTAAATTATCCAAAAATATCATTCTTACTAACAATATTTGCATAGTAAAAAATCAAGCATATTGCAACAAATACGTCACTTGTAATTTGTAATTCAATTAGTTGCAATATTTTAGACTATTAAAATAAAACAGATACTCCTAACGCTCATTAAAAAAAAAGAAAAAAAAATTCAATTTCATTATCTTGTAGTTGAAAAAAAAAAGCTATTTGCAATAGAACATTTCAAATTTAATAATTTATGATAAATATGTTGCAACAAATTTTTCATACTATTAAAAATGAAACAGATATTTTAATACCTGCTGTAAAAAAGAGGAAATTCGGGAATTGCCGTTCTAGTTTTTTAGCCTCCTTGCTTATTTTTATCGATGTTCCTGTAACCATTATTTTGTATAAACCTGCAACAAAATGAAAACAAGAATGAAATTATAAAAAATGAAGAAATAAAACTTTAATGCCAAAAAAAATGTAACATATGGGATGGTCGTTTTCAGTGATTGCTAGCATTATAAATTTAAATTATTTTTTCAATTCTTGTTGTTAGAGCATTTTGTAAATAATCACCGAATTGCATCATAGACTGACGATATCCTTTCCATTTATCAATAAACAAGTTACACGGAATAACTGGTTGATCACTGATAATGGAACAATAAAAGAATAAAACTTCGAACTCTCGAAATACAATTGCATTCTTTTATCTTTGTTTTACTTACTTTTACTTTAATTAGATTAACAAAGAAATACCTGCTTGTTTAGCTCTTTCAATAACTTCATTTAAATCATTCTGAAAGCTAGGATGGCCCAAATTAGCACCAATATCAATCAATTTGTAACGAAGTTTGCTACACATAACTGATAACTATCTCATGCAAAATTATCTGAAATAATAGAAAAAAAAAAGAGATAATAAACTTCAAGTGAATTTTACCGGATTCCTTTATGGACAAGAAAATAATGGAATTATAAAATGTATTTGCGGATTACTGTCACATAGGTCATCAGAAAATTCTGAATGTAGATGATTACTGTAATAGTAGATCATAAAAATTTCTCAGCTCTAATTAAGTTCTTACCTTATCTCTTTATTCTTATCAATCTCTGTCATCTCTAAAAATCATATGCTATTGCAAAAACTCTCGCAAATGTATATTTAAATTTAAAACTGATTTTACTCAAATATTATCATATATATAATAATGGAAATAAGGAAGTTGATATAAAATGTGATAATTTATAACATTATCTCTAATCCTTTAAAAATAATTTTATTCTTTCACTCTTCGTCATTATTAGCATTGTAAAGCATTACTCTCCAGTTCATTCTCTCAATCTTTATTATTTTTTATAAAGACTCCATTATACTCTACAACTATACTACATCTACCACAACACTATTATTTTATTCCATCCATCATACACTTATTCTATTCTAAAATTTCAATCTACAGTGTACTAAAAATTTCTTAACCCTAATTAATTTCTTATCTTATCTCTTTATTCTTATCAATCCCTGTCATCTCTAAAAATCATATGCTATTGCAAAGACTCTCGCAATCTCATCCCAAAATCTTGTCAAAGCTATGCTCTTTTCCTTGAACGCATCTGTAGTAATTGCGCTGCAACAAACATCTTAAATAAAGGCGCAATTTTAAAATCGCGGGATTTTTGCATCTTAATCAAAGATGTGCTGTGCGTGTTAGATTTTAGTTGGTCTGTTTGTTAACGTGCGTGATAGTCCGTTACGTAACTTATCTTTCCATTTTGCATAATCATTTCTTCTATCTTTTCATTTTTTTTAAATGGCTTTTTACAGAAGCAAATTTATCAAGTTTATTTTTCTTCTTATATTTCAGATTTATTACACGACAACCGCCCTTTCTAAGGGTGGAATGGAATCAAGTTTGGCAAACAACGATGTACGTAAAATGATAGATACACTTGTGGCCGGATATCTTGGCAGACAAAAAGTAATTTTATAATTTATATTAATAAGCTGATATTATGAAGATAAAATAGTATGACCAGTGGTTTTTACTGATTATTTTAATTGTTTATTTCTTATTTTTCGATTTTATATATCTATTTGATTCTTCATTTAAATATATAATCGTATCTTTTTCACTAATTGAATCAAAATTTCATTAATTTATTTCACTTTGATATCATTTAGCAATTTGTCCCATTTATGAAATATTTCTGACTTTTACTATCATACTTCCATTTCTTTTATTTGATAAATTAATATTTTTTAATCAATGAAAATGCCGAACACAAATGAATGCATGTCTGTAATTTAGAATATCGCTTTTCTGTATGTTGTGCGAAACATATGAGAATTAAATGAAGCGAGCATGTCATCAAAAAGGATACACTTTTTAATTTTATTTATCATTTAGCTTACTAAATGAGTTGCTAATTATATTTCAGTATTGGGAATCGTTGAAATGTTTAGTGAATGAATCGTCGATTCTACATGCCTCCACAATGTGTGGGATGTCGATTATTTTGGGTGATACTGTGCATGGAAAACATCTGGAAGAAATTATCATTGTATGTTTCTTCAATGATTTGTTGATTTTGCAGTAATTGGTGATTTGAAATGTACAATCAGTTAATTAGACTATGCAATCAGTTAATTTTTACTGTATTCTTTACTAGACAATTATCCTGATTGATTGTGGATGCTCAGTGACATCATTTTACAGAACTAACCATTAAGAATCGATTAAATGACATTCATCCATTTCTTTCTTTTTTTTTTTTAATGCTGATGAATTATTTGATTTAAAGTTATTTTTTCAGTTATTTAGTGAATATGGTAATTTCGGTCTAAATCCAGGCTTGCTTGATTTTGGAGTCAGATTACGTGCACTTGCAAACGAATTTACTTCGCTGACAAATGCCAATGCACATTGGTCCGATGCTCAGAAATTGCTTTATGGCAAACATTCAGCACCATCGTTGGTTTCTATTTTCAAATTTATTTATAATTTAATTCAGGATGACGTAGTTTAGAATAGTTATAATTTCTCCAATGCTATTCTGAAATTGCTTCTTTTATATTATGGTTAATACAGTATCTTTTTGGAGTTAATTTTATTTCAGACGGAGTTGTTCACAGCAGTGTTTATCATTACCGACCGGCGAATTAAGTACTTGTGGGACAAATCGAAATATATTACCTGCCGTTAATGTCGATTCAGCCACTAGTATTTCTAGTCAACATAGCAATGGATCAGCTTCTGCGAGAAGGTATTAGAAATTCTCTTGTGATGATTATCGCTCAGATTAATTTAATATAGCTAATTTCTGCAATTTTGTCTATTTTTGATGAAAATGTTCTGCAGTTATGTCTGTTTTTGATTTTCATTGCTTCTTATTCACTTGTGCATCTCTGTTCTTACACTAATAATAATAATAATAATAATATGAGAATGGCCATGTAGAGTTTATCAAACACTGGTCTTCTGGAAGAAAACATTCTCATTTAGTGCTGGAGCTATTGGTGGTTTCCACTTATTGTTCTGATCTTCTTATTATTCTCTTGGAAATGTATTTTCCAAGAACTAATTCTATACATAGGATTTGTACTTATGAAATGTTTGCAGAAAATGCACCCAACCAGTAAGTATAAACACCAGACGACGGGAATTCATGAAAGAAGTTGTTGAACCAGTTGTGCATACAGCCCAACAAATTATTGACAATGGAAATTGCAATACTAC
Source organism: Dirofilaria repens (assembly GCA_008729115.1). Classification (NCBI taxonomy): domain Eukaryota; kingdom Metazoa; phylum Nematoda; class Chromadorea; order Rhabditida; family Onchocercidae; genus Dirofilaria; species Dirofilaria repens. Next base: position 56,287 of record SNRZ01000077.1, read on the forward strand.
CGATCCGAATTCATCACTTTCTGCGGTATACTATAATATTACCGTTTCAGTTTCAGAACATAGCTGAAATTTTTAAAAAAACTCCACTTTTAAATTATTGTGCTGACGTATTCTGTTCTCATTTTAACAAAAATTGATTGGTTATTTCAATATTTTCATGTAGTTATCAATGATTACAATTGATGAAAGTGCTGTTGGCACATTGGATCGATGTATGGCACATGAAAATTTTGCTGAACTTATCGAAAGTATCGAAAAAGATTTTCCGGACGGTTTTTTCGATTCTTTCCCGAATTCGGACAATACGGAAAGCTTTCATGAAGCAGTTTTTGAGGGATCATCGCAATCCAACGATGTTCAACAGGTTGCGATGTTCAGTAACAATCTACAGTTGTAAGACAGTCTTCGTGGTTTATCCATTTATTGTTTTGACGCTTAAGGATCAAAAAATGGATTTGATTTTTGGTATAATGTGTTTGGATGGTTAGATTAATGTTTCATATTTATCGTTTTTTTTTTTTTTTGGAAATAATAAATGCACTAAAAATGTAAGTGCAACTGTCGGTTAAAATTATTGTTTTTTTTTTTTTTTGTTTTAAGGAACATTTGAGAGATGTCGATAGCCAAAACCTATATAATGTTCCGCATTCAGCGACAATCGGCGAATCAAAACCACTGTGCTCTTCTACACCCACCAAACTCAGAACTCAGGAAAAATCTTCCGCGATATCAGAAACTTCTGTGAGTTGTTGGAAAAGTATTTACGTTTTACTTTATCTTTTTTTTTGAGAAGATCATAATTGTCTGCTTTAGAGTTCAAATGCATCAACTTTGAAAACTGAATCTCATCGTTTTCAACCAAAAGCTCCGCGAAAGAAACAGGTAAAAAATATTTTGTATATTTTCTTAAATAAAAATTGCTTTTGAAAATATTTTTAAAATAATAAATTTAAATTTTAATACATAAATTTGAAATCCAACAGATTACTACTATTTATTTTTATGTACATTTTTATACTTTTTTTTTAATTAATATCGTTTGCTTTCTACGTCAATTATTTTTATTTCTAAGCAAAGCTGTAGGTTGTTGCTGAAAGCGCGATATTCAAGGATCGAGTCGAAGTAGAGTGTCCTTATCTGCCTATTGAGGGGACTGAAAAAGAAGATATTGATACTGCTGGACGAGATTTATTTTTCTCTTCGAAATCTTTTGACAGTTCTTTTGACAAGACGAAAGCCGGCAAGATGGAAATATCTGCAGGTTGGAGAAAGCTTGCTGAGTTATGTGATGAATCGAATAGGAAAACTGTAGAAAACGAAGAACGGAATACAGGGAAAAAAAATGACAATTTGGAAACATGCCACATGACAAACCAAAAGCCAAAAGATAAAGGAGTTAAATATCCGTCATCATCTTCTGTTGATTTAGAAATCAAAAAGAAAATTCCAAATGAACTTTGTACTTCCGTATCTGTTAATAATAATGCTGATGTTACCAATCATCAAATGGAAAAATGTGTAGAAAATAAAGGAATTGTAAAGAATGCAAAGTGCATTTCGAAATCATCCATCGAACGAGAAATTGATTTACTCTTCGAGAATTCAGACGATCAGGGTTGTGGAAGTTTAGATGTGCAAAAAAGTGATCGATGGAAAAATTCGAATTCTACTCGAGATGCACCACCAACAGAAAGTAGAAAGGATTCAGAAGATAGGGATGAGACTTCAGGCGATGAAAGTCTAACTGTTGGATGCAGTGAACGTCGGACTTCAATAAAATTTGTTGCAGATAAGAAAAAAAGAAAACAGAAACAAAAGTTGGTAGGTAACGATTTTGTTGGTAATTCGAAAATTTTAGTCGCTAAAAAAAGACAGTTAGAAGAGACATTTGTTAGCTCACCGGTACGAGATACTTGTGATAGTTCTCTTACTGGAAGTAGTCCTCTGTATAAAGTAGCGGAGCAGTACAAGAAGCAGGAGAAATTTAAAAAACTCGAAGAAGATCGAGAGGAAGCACGGGTAAGTGTAGAAAAAAGAAAGAAGGAGAGGGAAATGTTGATGAAAAAGGAAAGAGAAGAAATCGAAAGACAAAAGCGTGAAGTTGAAGAAAAGGAGTTAAAAAGAGCAGCTGAAAGAGAACGAAAAAGAAGGGAAGCAGAAGAACGTGAGGCACGTGAGAAAGAACAGCGTGAAAAACGACGCAAGGAACGTGAGGATCGTGAAAAATTGAAAAAAATGAAAGAAAAGAACGATAAATTGAGCAGCAGTATTAAAAGGCAACGAGAACGGTCTAGGGATGGAAAACCAAAAAAAGAGTCGAAGAGCTTTCTGCAATTCGATCCTAAGAGTGATGAAGTAAACAAAGCAAGCATTTTAGATAGACTGTTTGGAGATGATGATGGTTTGAAGCCTATAACGAAGATTTCAGATAAAGAAGAAACAAAAAGAAAGTCTGAAGAAAGCCGTGCGAGGTAGTTTTTGCTTTTTTGTATTTCAGACTATTAAAGATGAAAATTTTAAATTGAAATTCAATAAGTTCTACATTTTAATTTGCATTGATAATTTCAGGTCAACATTCATTCAGAAATCGGTTGGGAAAATGAAGCTTTCAAAAGAGCTTCATTTAAAAGAAGACTGTCATATAAAGAAGGAAAAATCAGAGCGTGGTACTGATATGAAAACAGCAAAGAATGCAAAGGTATTTTTTTCTTTCCTGATACAGTTTTGCACCATCGTTCCATTACTTTAATTTTTTCGTTCATTGATGATTAGTGTTATTTTGAATCGGGTAGTCCAATATTTATAAATAGCTGAAAGTTCAAAATAACAAAATGGTACTAGCTAAATAATACGGTACTTTTTAAATTACTATGCTACTTAGCTATTATATCGTTATCATGCTATTTAACTATAATACCATCACCCTATCATTTGTCTATCATATAGAATAAGTGAATCAGAAAAAGAAAATAGATTATTTAGTTGCCGTTCCATTTGCAAGTATTCAAATATTTAAGCAATGAATTAGTTTGTTAGTTTTTTCCGGATCACATATTCTTCTTCTTATTACAGTCCTGTTGTTTTTCTTTTAGGAAAGTAGCTTAAATCGACTTGATGCACTGGATGATCTTTTTAACTGCCTTGCTGCAAAACCAGGTAGTTTATTTATTTATGTCCTTTCCTATTGTTTTGCCTAAAGTTTTCCAATTTAAATTATACATGCTTTTTGTAGTTATTGCTTATAATTATGAATATGTATTTCACGTGAAAACATATTTTTATCAGCTATTTTGCAAAATTATTAGTTTTTTTCGATACAAAAAAACCAAATTTATGCGAATCAACGCATTTTTAGGTACATCGCGAAAGGATGAAACGGATGTTGTGGAGACTAAATCATATAGAAAAGTAGTGTCAGGGGTCAACAAAGGAAGGGAAAATTTACTAATTGGAGGTGGACATTCAGCCAGAGGTCTTGCTTATTTATGATTTTTTTTTTATTTTTTTGCTAGTTGTATATTTCCATGCACGAACTTTTCATTTATTATCCAAATTATCAGATTAAGGGCTCTCTTTGATAAGATCAAAAATATTTTTAATAGAAATCAGCAAGAGACATACTACTTTAAATGACTCGTGAATCTTAGTGAGAGCAAAAATAAGTCTTTTATTTTGCGATTTATTGAATCTTTTCTTATAGTTGGTATGGTATTAGAAAAGGCGACGCGTATACGAACAAAGTATGAACATGAGGAAAAACTGAAACAGGAATATCGAAAAGTGGAAGGTATTCGGCGTGGATCCGGTTCATCTTCGGTAAGTTTTTTTATCTTATGCTATATTAAATATAAAATAAGCAACCAATATTTATTTTTTCTTTGTCCTATGTACAGAATACATACAATTCTCTAAATATTATTTGCAATTTTTACCACATTTTTTATTAAATTTTCTTTAAAAGAAAATAAATTTTCATCCGAGAGTATTGTTATGTTGGATTTTCAAATCGGAAAACAATTTCGATTTAGATTTACTTTATAATTTATTATTAAATATGAAAAATTGTGTTTCGTATGAAATTTAAAAAATGAATACTGCCAAAAAAAAATCAAAATGAAATTTTTGAATTTTTTCTTTAGTGAATCTTGGTATAATACCTCTTTTTTCTCGTTGGTATCCTAATATTTTTTTTCAGGAGCACAGCACACGCAAAAGAATTCTCGATTTGCCGATTCCAAAAACAGATCTCTTATCACAGCTGCTAAAACCTAATACTTCATTGCATAATGATTCGTTACGACGGACTGTTTCGGCGAAAAATATCAGCAATTGTTCAGATGCAAATACACTGACAGCTGCTTCATCGAAAATTCCAGTATTGGCGTCAAAATCTACAACATCTGTTTCTCCTTTTCCCGGCGCCAATGAATCGAAATTGCTAAATTGCACTGAATCATCTGATATCTGTTTTCCAAATATCCAAGCTAAAAAACCTCGTTTAGATATGGCAGCTATTGATGCCGTATTGCAAAGTTTACATGGTTTGGATAAAGCTTCTTCTTCATCTTCTCCATCATTTTCTACAGCTTCTGCTTCTGGATCAGAACCGACATTGATATAAGTTATAAAAATTTCTGCCCCTTAAATTTATATAATTAGCTTTTTGTTCTTTCTTTGTATTGGTTTTAATAGATTTTCCGTTTATTTTCCGGAGTAATTATTAAATTTGGATTTAAAATGAACTTATTTAATTTTCCGATCATTCTTCTATCTCACTCTTTTCTTTGTGGTACCGGAATGTTAAGAAATGCTGTGAAATAAACAGATATAACTACTTTGACTGGACATCCTGTTTGGTACGTGCTGCTTATGTAACTATTAAGTGGCAGTGTAGTTTACATTGAGTATATATTTTGCTCATTTTTACTTTGAGATAAATTTTATCGTTTTGAGTGAATAAATAGGACTGAATACTTTATAATTTATTGAATTTAGTCCTTTACCAGTTCGAAGTCTTATAGTGTTTTTAGCTGCATCTAGCCTTTCAAATCTCAACAAATCTATTAAATTTTGATTCATTACAATATTCAGAACTATAAAAAGTCATTATTTTTAAATATTTTTCGAAGGATCATGAATCATCGTATTATCAGTATTATTCCATCAAGTATTGCAAGCAAAATTAGTGTTAGTATGAATATTATTTCTCCAATGTATATGACATAGATTTAATTCATATTTCGTTATTTAATATTGTAATGTTTTCCCTCTTTTATTTCGATTAATAGTAGTTAACTTTAAGCATTTCTTTGTGCAGAAAATTTGTTTTAATTGTTAATTTTCACTGCTTCAATGAATTGTGATATTATCAAGAAATGGGTATCTTTCTTCATTCTTCTTTCTCTTTATTCACTCTGATTTCAATTATTTATTTATAGAACTTATTAATGATGTGTTCAGTGTTCAAATACTTTCATTTTCAATAAATATTGAAAATTCCACTCTTGTTTTGTTTTTTTCTCGAAGAAACTTTCCAGAAAATGTTCAGCTGTTTTTGCAAATATACTTTTCTAAATATATGAAGCATGAAACGAATATTTGATGAGCTTAAAGAATTTGTTTTATATTTAAAAAAAAAAAGTAAATAAGACAAAATTTCGATTCGAAAAGTCTAAAATAAGCAAATGAGTAAATGATTATAAAGTAAATGAATATTTTGTCGTCAGCATTACTATGCGACCGATAAGTTACTAACTATGCTGATGTTAACATTGAAGTTAGTATCGCGTATATGGCTTTGATCATTTTTCATGGCTGATAATGACTGCTTCAATGACGTTGTATCGGAAATAATCACTGATCGTCTTTGCAGTAATGGTATAACAATTATTGAATTCATTGATCTCCAAAATATGCTCCTTTCAAAGTATGTCTTTTCGAAATAATGATTAAATCACTATGTAAGATTATTTTAGCATGGGACTATGCAAGCTAAAATGGATTATATGAAGTTTAAATAAGCTAAGAAAAAATTATATATCGATTGGACTAAAACTAATCGGTTAGAATTTATCAGTACCAGAGAATGAATCAATCGAAACAATTGCTATTATAATTTTTCTTTCTTTTTTTTTCAGCTAATCAAAGCTAAAATTATGGCACTTAATTGTTCCATTTCCAGTGGAAAATATTCTACACCAAATAAATAGTTGAATTTTTGATTTAAATGTTCTTAAAATTTAATGATTTCAAAAGGATTTTTGAATTTCCTTTTCAGAAATTTTGCAAGGATTTTTCCTTCATTTCATTACGGACGTTATCTTTGTACGAAATTACCAGAAGAAGCAATACAAATGAATGATGAATTCAATATTATCTCAAAATCATATGGTATACAAAATATGACACCTGGAATACATCGTGTTTTACTTATTCATCCACGATTACGACGAGGTCGTTTTTTTGATTTAAATCCAGCGAAAGCTAAACTGCAGTTAGAAGAAGCAGTTGCATTGGTCAATACTTTACCTAATTTCAAAGTGATAGAGTAAGTATTTGCTTCGATTTTTTTTTTGTTATAATAAATCTTGAAATAAATCTTTCAAAAAATATTTAGATATGTCGAAGAAAAGTAAGTGTGCAACAGGAAATATATTTTAGATTTTTATCATTTCAGGACAACAGCGATAAGTACTGATTACTCTGTTAAGAAGAGGCGTCTTTGGGGTGAAGGACGTCTTGAACGAATAATTGCTTTGAACGAAAAAATTTGTGCTACAGCATTAATGATTGATGTTGATATTTTATCACCAAAACAACAGGTTTTTTTATAATCTTTATTGTTTCGATTGCTTACCTTTCTCAAGTATATGAAAATCATTTTGTTTGTGGTTAAACTTAGCAGTAAGTAATTTAAAACTTCTAATCTTTGAATTTCAACAAAAATTGAAATCTAATTTTTACGGAATTTGAAATGAAACTTGATGAAATGTCATTATGTTTAGGCTGAATTAACATCAGTCTTCCGTATTCCTGTATATGATCGCTACAATATTGTATTGCTCATTTTCAAAATGTTTGCTAAAACAAAAGAAGCTAAGTTGCAAATTCAACTTGCTGAAATCCCTTATATAAAGTTATTTTTTGCATCAAATGTTGTGTTTTGTTGACTAGTGATATTGGAATTATAATAATTTTGATTAAACCAAATTTTGCTTTAAAAAATTCTAAATATATTTTGTTTTTCTTTTGTAGGCAACGGTTATTATCTATGTATGAATTACATGCGAAACCATCTATCTTCCATTTGGATATATCCGAGAAATCTAAGTTTGCTTTCTGGATTTGATTTTATACATTCAATAAAAATACGTGAACTTTTCTTTGGATTGAAAATAATTTTTGGTGATTAAAATAATTGTTTTCCTGTAAAAATTTTTCTTAATGACACTGATTCTTTAAATAGTGGTTACACTGAATAATTACTCTTAATCTTTTTCGGGCAGAATTGAATATTAATCAAGTTTTACCGTTATCTAAAACTTCTCAATATATAAGTTTTTAGAACTGAAAGATTAGAAATGTTTTAGAACTGAAAGATAAATTTTACGATATCGTGAGCAGCATTTGCGAAAATGCTTAAAAGCTGCAGTAGAAGAGAAAGCTAATTTGCGAATCGGTGAAGCTCAGAAAAATATACGAACAGTAGTTGCTGTAGTTGGATATACAAATGCTGGCAAAAGTTCGCTGATCAAAAGGTTATTTCTAATTTTTTTATTTCTAATGAAAAATGAAAACATGGCAAACACAAAATTATTTCCAGAATACAATACTTAAAATTTCCGAATATTGATTGAAACTACAGTAATTTTCTGAAGTATTTCAATAATATTCATATCTATTATTCATTTCTATTATTATTCTTGATGATTTCATTTCAGCCAAATTTTGTTCTTTGCAGATTAACAGGACGAGATTTATATGTTGAAGATCGTTTGTTCGCTACATTAGATACATCACTTCATGTTTTTCGATTACCATCTGGTTTATCTATACTTTTTGCTGATACGATCGGTTTCATATCGAATTTGCCTACCTCACTTACTTGCATCCTTTCAAGCTACATTGAATCATGTTGCAAATGCAGTTAATTGGATTTAAAAGAATTCATTCAAATCTGTCCGAAATTGAGATCCTTATTTTTCCAGAATATAAATAGAGTGAATAATATAAATAGAGTAAATATAAATTTCTTTATCGCTTAATTTTTTAACATGCCAAAAAGTAATTCCAGGATTTATTGCTGCATGTAGAGGATGTTTCGAATCCAGATTATCTTACACAGCGTGATGTCGTAATGAAAACGTTATCGCTATTAAAAATTAGAAGTGAATTACTAAACTCGGTGATTCGGGTTAGAAATAAAATTGATAAATTGAGTCAAGTACCTCCTGACGAACCTAATACATATAGTGTCTCTTGTGCTGATGGTCGCGGACTTATCGAATTGATCGCTGCTGTCGATAAGGTATTTTTCTAGTAAATATGTTTTATTTTATATTTTTTTGTGTCTAAGAAGTTTTAAATACTTATATATTCTCTAACTATCCTCGTGTTCTCGTAGATACGTATAATTTTCGCTTTTTAAGATTCCAGATTATTTATTTTAATTTATAATTTTATAAATTTTTTTTTTCAAATTTAAATTCTTGTAAAATTGACTTATCCTTTTTTCCACATTTAAATTTATGATCTAAATTTTATAGAAAGTGCTGGCAGTATGTGGTGTAACAGTTCGCCGATTGAAATTACGTCCACATTCTGAAGCATTTTCATATTTATGTAAATATTCCTTTCTTGTTGGTCAGCCGGTTCCAACAGAAGACAATGATTATTTGTTATGTAATGTTAATATGGATGATAATGAATTCAACAAATTTAGGGCCAATTTTTCGTTTTCAAAAAATTGATATTTATAAATTTGTAAAAGCGTTTAAAATTGCTCAGTTACATTTTAAAATTAAAGTTCTCAATAAAAAATTGATGTTCGTTTTTTATTGCAAGTAATTAAAGATGAGAAATTTTCTTTAGATTGCTTAAAAAATTGTAGAAAGCCAGGAGAATAGAAGAGAAGGATTTCATTATTTATTTTCTATGATTCTTCGCTTCTTATGAAAGTGTCTGGGATATTGTCGTATTAGCTCAAAAATTGTTATCATTTCATTAATTATTTTCCTCATATTATTTCATGAAATATTTTCCTCCTACGATAGGTTATCATTAATTGCTATAAAAGTAAAACGTAATTTGGAATTCTGTTAAATTATAAAAGGATTTCCGCAGTTTTTCAAGTTTTATTTGTCCTCATTCTCATTTGATTGACTAATTATTTATGAAATAATCCAAATTTTATTTGAGATCGGAAGTTGTACCTTTTTCAGAGGAATTTCCAAAAAATATATCCGACTATTTGACTGTATTTAACTATTTTTAAATTCTCTTTTTCCTTCTTTCTATTATGGATAAAAATTAAGCCTTACAGATCGTAAAGCGATATGTATCGATAGTCGTATATCGAATACCAGATTCGACAAACTGTAAAACTTTATATCATCTATTTACACGTTTGTTAGCTTAGACAGTTTCAAATTTTATAGAATATTTTTATATCTATTTGCTTCTAGTACTATCTGTTAGTGTTTCTAATTTATAATAAGGCAATTTTACGTGCTAAAAATTGTCATTTTCTATTATCTTCAAAAATCGTCGCCAATTGGGTGATCACTCTTATGTTTCTGTCATTTGTAAAAGGAATTTAAACTTGACTATAGCAGGATTCTCCATTTATAATCATAGAAAATCAGGGAATTCACGGGAAAGATGAAAGTGCTACAGCTATTACAGAGGATGTACGTCAACGAGATCAATCGGATGAGCATTATTTGATTTCCCTTTTCCCTTGTGTTATGACATTGTTATTAAAATTGTCTTATTGATATCATTGAATTTGTATTATTGATATTATAATTGATATGTTCGTTGATGATTTATTAAATTATCGTAATGAAGTTTTAATTAATCAATTTGAGGTGCTACTATTGAAAGACAGAAAGAACTCTCAATCTTTGTCACGGTTAAAGAAGAACGGCGATAAATAGAATCCTCAATTTGTGTCACGATTAAAGAAGACTAGTGATAGGTGCTATGGTAAGTTTTCTCTTGTTTTTTCCAATGAAATATTTTGAAAATTATTTCAAGAGAATCATTTGCAATTTATTTGAATTATGACAAAGATGTGAACAGCTTCCAAAGTATTGTAGGTGAAGTTTGCTGTAGTCTTAAAATAAATTTGTTTCAAATAATTTTTAATTTTTTGCAGCCTATTATTGCATTACACTTGAAAGCCAATATGGTAAATGTCACTTCATTGGAACCAATGGAAAATTGGACAAAATTTCGATGGCATTTAAAGGCTTCCTGACATTTTCTTCCTTTGATATTTTTTTAAAAATATGGATTAATCTTGTAGGCTGCAGTTTAATTTAGTGATATTAAATTTTAACTTGGACTATCGTCAAATGATATGTCATAAATAGTTTAAGAAATAAATCATTATTCAGAATAGTAGAAAAATTATCCTATTACCATGTACTTAAGAAAGTTCGATTATACTAAATCCTATTTGAATTAATACTGCATCATTTTCCGGCTCTCAAATATGAAATTATAATCAAAACAAAAGAAAGGATATATTGTTTTGATGGCTCTGGAAACTTTTTTTACTATATTTTTTGTAAGTTCAACTAAGTTCAGAGCAATTAAGAATAACTAATTGTACGTATTATAGTTAAAGTGCACAAACTGTGGTGAAGAACCAGAACATTGGCAATATGTTATTGCAGAAGTAAGTTATTTTTAGATATGAGATTATGATTTCAATTATGAAATACGTACTAATTCAAGATTTATAGAAATCCAAATTAAAAAAAAAGGATTGAAAGGAATCGAGAGGGAACCAAGAGACCATTTCTCATTGCTAATTAATTTAACCTTTTCTGTCATTCAAATTAAAAAATTTCTTAGGAAAAATTCAATATACCTGGAAGCAGAGGGATTGCAAATATGTTGGGAAAATGTAAATTATGTAACAGGATAAATTCGCTTGGTAAGTAACTTCTAGCGATAACTTGTCGAAATTCATTACAAATGAAATCCATTATAAATTATTTTGAAATTGAGACTTACTTAATTCCAGCGATACTTATTTTTAAAATATGAATTTTGAGTTCCGACAATACTTCTCTCGGTGTCAAAAATGCATTAATTATACATGCTGATCTTATTATATACTAAAATTGATTTAAATTTTAAGGTTGTTTTTTTCTATGATTTATTATATTTTCTTTATTTCCGTAGAAATTGTGAAAGATTCATTCCGACCCTACAAGAATAGTGATGATTACGATGAATTGATTAGATTTGATTGTCGTGGCTTGGAACCAACTGATTTCGATCTAAAAGTTCTTTTTTTCTTTTCGTTAATCTAAAGTTCTTACTGAAAACTAACTGAATAATTTGAAGTGTTAATAGCGAATAGTGAAAAAGATAGTAAATATGATATGAATCATCATTAGAATAAAGGCATCATTTGATCCAGTAAATCTTTTGAATTGACACCTCGGAATTTTCGTTTGTCTGCACTATATTTACTAATATTTATTTCAGTATTTTCCCTATAGAAAAAAAAAAATAATTTCAGTCGGGTTGGCGAGCCATTGGTACAGAATCAGGAACTGTTTTTGATAACATTGATCTTACTGAAAAGGTTCCCATTTACTTTTTTAATTTATATAATCAGTCTTTGTTAGATTTTGACCAAACGATGATTTTTTAATTTGCCTTGATTACTTAATGGTGATTAGACTTAATTGTTTTGGAAAAAGATATGCTTTCTGCAATTGTGGTATGTGGTATAAGATGATTCATTTTTTCGTCTATCGATTTTTTTAATACTATTTGATGACAAGTGAAAAAATGATTGGTAATAATAGGAATGACTAGATTAAATAAGATAATTTGATCGTAGATGTCATTAACCGGATGGCTTATTGTATTGAATTATCAGTTAGTAACTTATATTCAAGAAAAGCTTTCGAACAATTTGAATTCATTATCATGATTTTTTGATTATCGATTTCGTTTAAGCTAATGAAGTGATAATCTAATTTTTATACTTCTGAATTAAGGAATGGGTCGATTACGATGAGAAAGCAGCGCAACCAACTGAAATTAATGAAATTCAATATCGGTTTGTGCTTTGCCGAAAACATTAAGAAAATGATTTCTTTTTCCAATCATTCTCTTGTAGCTATTCCTTTTACTTTTTTATATACGATAATGATAATCAACTTGAAAATGTGCATTTAACTAGATATTAATTTTATTTGCAGCTGTAAAAAATTTCGTTTTTCGATTTACAATTATAGTTTTTAATACTACTGTAAAATGAATTAAGAAGTTGTGTCTTTCATCTCTACGAAAGATCTCTAACCTAGAAATGTTGCAATTTCAAAATGCCTGAATATTTCTTCTATTTTTTTTCTTTAATAAATAATTTGCTTGATTTCCAATCTTTTCTTACATTTGTTTCGATGATCATTTCAAACATCCCGGAATTTTTAATCCATGATTTTTATTGCTGTTAAGTTTCTCAGTATTCATTTATTTATGAACTTAATTTATCTTTTAGTTATTTAATTATTAATTATAATTTTTTCTTCGGTTAAAAATAAAAGTTTCTGTCGGGACTGCCTGTTTGTTAAATAAAATATTATAATTCATTTGAAAATTATCCGATTTTTCAATAAAATATGTTTAATACTGGTTAAATTGGGAGAAATTTTACTTGAAAAGTCAATTTATTATGCATTCATAAATATTATTTCGATAGCAACTTTTCAAAACTTTCTATGTAAGAGGAAAAAAGAGAGGTGTGAGTTGTTGATTATTAAAATTTTCATATTAATTGCTACTAAATGTCAAATTACCAAAAAGTGAATGTATTTCTTCTATTTTTTTCTTTAATAAATAATTTTAGTTTTGAAAAATATATTGAATTCATTAAATATCAAAGATGTAATAAATACGTATCAAACAATATGATTGTAAAAGAGGAGAAGATTTAAAATATGCCTAAAAATGATAAATGATTACTTCTTCTAAATACCATTTGTTTGTTCCCAATTCGAATCTATTTAATTATTGATAAGGATGACGGGAATGTTACGGGAATAGCCAAATGTTCGAGATATTCTCTTCCGGATATCTTCTATTATCCTTATTCTTCTTCCTTTTCTTCATGCCATCTGTTTTAATAAATTATAACAACATTGTATGATTGTTATTCGTATTCATTTAACAATTTTATCACAATTAATATTAAATTTCTTAAAAAATAGTTAAGCTAAAAAAAGATTTTATTTGAGTAATTTAGTGGACTCATCTTTGAGTTAAATAAGAATTAAATTTAAATAAATAAATAATTCAAATTAGGTATAAAAACTAAATTAAAAATGCTATCTATTAGATTCCTATGGTATAATAATACAGTATGATTGTTTCATTCTCATATTTAATTTATTGCAAACATCTACCATATTCCCTTTCTTTTCTAATAATATTTTCGAAAAAAAGTTAAGCAAAAGAATTTGGAAAATTGCTACATAATTAATGGGTTCGTTTTTGAAATTTGATAATAATAAAGTTTGAACAAATAAAGGCTTCAAATGAAGGAGTATAAGTATTAAATTAACAGTATTATCTATTAGACTTCCGTAGTATAATAGTACAGTATGATTGTTTCGTTATCATATTTAATTTTATTAGCGAAATTTATCTATTTTTCCTTCTTCCTTCTCATCATGCTTTTCATTTATTCTCATGCAATAATTCCAGTTGTGTTATTTAATTCAAGAAAAAGTATGGGAGAGGATATTGAGGATAAGGATTCTGTAATTGCACCTAATTTGAGTACCATCTAAAATGCAGAAGATCTAAATGAAGATGTCAAGGCTGGTTAAATAGGAAATATTCTCTATTTTTGACATCATTCATTCATTCATTCAATCATTCATTCGTTCTATTCTCACATCATTATTATCATTCTATTTCTCGAGTAACGGTAAGAAAAGAAAGTTTGATGGAAAGCAATAAATTAATTGCATATTTTTGTAACTTTTGATATATGTCTAAGGAATATCACTTAGTATAATTTTATTAAGTAAAAGACTTTTTAAGTAATAATCTTCAGTAACAGTACAGCTTAATTATTTAATTACTAAATGCATAATGATTATTGTTTGATTAATTAGCTCCTTCCCACTGTACAATAATTGCAAATTTAATTAATCTCGATTATATAATGATTACAACTATTTAATGTTTAATATTTACATGTAATTTTGTGTTTATCTTTTTCTGAATTATCATGTTATCATGTTTAATTCAACTGATAATCATAATTTACGCAAATAACGATCCATGTATTTATTTTGTTTGAGTGCATTCTTTGCAATTTAATTTTAATTTTGAATTTTCGTCAATGTTTCCGTAAGGGAAATGAAATGATAATTGTCAATGAAAATACAGTGTAAGGAGATTTATTCAATGAAAGCAATATGTTGTACCATATAATATATTGAATTATCTTCAGTAACACAACAAAATTCCAAATTTGCATAATTTCACAAACGGAATTCGATTTAATCGAAATAATCAACACATATTATTTTTTCTATTTTTCAATTAAAATTAACAATGATTATTTCCAAGACTCAATAATTAGTACTAAATTCGTTAAGCTGTGCGAAATTTAATAAAATATACTACCGAAAATGACAAAAAAAGGAAAATCAAAATTTAGGAATTTTTCAAAAAATATTTCTTTCTAATTTAAAGCTTTCAATAATATTTACTTTTTTCTTGCAACATTTAAAACTTCACATACATAATAAATTTAACAATAACATAAATGTTTTTTTCTAAAAAGAAATTTCTTTTTTGTTCATGCAGTCATCAGTTGCGGTAAATTGAGGTTATCCAAAATTGTTATACAGGAATGGTGATTATAGACTTTGGTCATCAAGAGGTCAAGTAAATTACATTGAAAATGAATGTAAAAAGAAGAGGACAGGTGTTATCTTCACTACTACTATACCTATTACTTGTACTATTACTATTATCAATATTACAACAATTCTTTCCCCATTCTTTTTTCTTAGTTGTAGTCGTAAAATTGTTGGTTGTAATATAAGATAATAATAGCATACTTCAAGATGAACTATACTCATTAAATTTCTTAATAATAGTGATAGAAGTATTTCAGTTAATCAGTTGATCAGCATCTTGATAAATGATTAATAATAGATAAAAAATATACAAACATTTGACTAGAGAATACTCAGCATTCACTAGTTACTATATATTTATTTTACAATATATTTATTATTCAAAAATATACTCTTTTGTGAATGTAATACTTAAAAAATTTTACAATTATTTCCAATAAATTGTACGAAAGAGAAATTAAATTCAAAAAATTGATATGAAAAATAAAATTTAAAAAAATTGCATAAATTTTATGAAAATTTAGTTTTAGGAAAGGTGAAATGCAAAATTTCAACAATACCTTGACCTAAAATTAATGCAAAAATTATTGTCTGAAATGAATTTTATTTTTCGATGATAATGATTATCGGGAAGATGAAATACAACAATTTATATTCGGGATGATAATGATTATGAGGGACAATGAAATGTGGAAGGAGAAATTGTTATATGACTTAATTGTTTTAAATGATGAAATTTACTTGTTATGAAAGGAAGGAAATTTGAAATGAAATAAAATGGAAGACGTTTTTGTTTGAATGAGAGATCTTGAATGATAAGAACAAATAAGTATTAAATTTTATAATCATGAAAACGAAGAAATGGAATGAAACAACTGAGGTAGAAAGACCGAAAAAAAATTTTAAAACAAATCTGAAATTAATAGAATTTGAATTAAACTTTTATATGAATAAAATTTCAGTTACATCACTGAATGAATGCATTTAATAAAATTTCTTATTGCAATTACCCGAGAAATTCCACGAAGTTCAAAATTCAATTCTATTTCTTAATTATATGCAAATTTTGCGGTGTTTTGATCTTAGCTTTTGAATTTGAAGGAACAGTGTGTTGTAATAAATTTAAAAAATGATTTCGAGTATGACTAGAATTATCGGCGAAAGCAGTTGAGCAATGTGCGGAATGTGATTTGAAGGCTTTTCTGGTATCAAATTTTGCGGAACATTTCGTACATACGAAGTTGCTTGTGGAAGCGGATATGGAAGATGATGATGACAATTGCGCAGCGGTTAGCGAATTATTTCCGCGCGGTTTATGCCAACGACGATGTGATGCCAAATTTGCTGGACAGCTAAATACCTGTAGTGGAAAATGAAATTTGAATATGACTATAATGCTACTGAGAAGCAAAAAAAAGTACTTTAACTACTAGTAATTAATTAAAATCAATTTTTCTGCAAATCATTTGAAATTCAGATCACATTAAATCTCGTATGAATTTAAGCTTCTTTCGAAATCATATCATCCATTATTTCAAAATCATATGATTCATCACTTTTTTCTATCAGTGTACCAAATATCATTTATCATTTATCTTTTTTCCATACTATCATTTATATGATTTATCTTTTTTTTCTATACTATTATTTATCTCTTGTTTTTATATAAAGAATATCAAAAAATCTTGATGCTTTAATTTTTGTCAAATTTATTCAAAATTATGATTTCCATGGTAATTTCTTTATAATTTTAAAAATCACAGCCAAAGTAAAATAAAAAAAAAAAGATGAAACGTTAGCCAAGAAGAAAAATATATTAAAATTATGAAAAGTGAGGCAAATTTTTTTTTACGATGAAATAAAACAATTTGCTATAAAAATTAATACAAAATAAAAGAGCGATGAATTATGCAAACTTTAACTTAATCAGTCGGTATGTTTGATCGCTTCGTTTACAAATATCAAATTAATGATAGCATTTGCTTACTTTGATATGTACTTTTAGGCTTTAGCCTGATTATTGTTGGCTCATCATAATTGCATGCTCATCAAAGATTTATTAGGCAACGGGTGATAGATAGAATGAATTGAAGTGCTAATGGTACTTCAAAAATTGAACGAAAAAGAAAAGGGAAAAAAAGGAGAGAGAAAAGAAAAACAAGCAATATCAGTGGGTGGTAAGGTCAAGAAGTAATCATTTTGACGTATCCTTCTGTCTTTTATTTTTTCAAAATTCCCTCATCAATGTTTGTTTGATGTATTTTTTCATACATCAATTTGCGACATTTATCGCCATTTCGGTCGCAAATTGCCTACCGAAATTGGCTCCCTGAACGATAGATATAGATAGGCGAGACAGGCTTAAACTAACCTTCCATTCCCGTATGCACCTGCCACTTAATTATGGATTCTGGATGAGATGAAGACGGTAAAAAAAAAAAATCAAATAGTCCGTTAGATTCAGATGCCATACGATTGTTAGTCATACTTGAAGGTATGCTTGGTCATATATTCTTAGTTAACTGTCATATCAAAAAAATGAATAATTTATTTGATTTCAAAAAAAATGAAAGATTTTTAGTTCCATTTCGTCGTATATATTGCAATTTCAAACAATTTTCCTTCTGTTTTTTTCCGCGTATAAAATAATAAAAAAATGAAAAAATGAAAAAATTGGAAAAATGAAAAAAGTAAAATTTCCACTTGCGCTTGAAGAAGGGAAAAGTTCAAAAGTTCAAAATGAAAAAACTTTCACATATGCGTTGAAAAAAAAAGTTTAAGATGAAAAGATCTCAATATATGCTGGATAAAACATAGAAAAGTTTAACAATTCCCGAAATATCATTAAATATGAATCGAGCAGGCGGAACAATTTGATCGATCATGAATATCTTTTGAAGAACTATATTCTACCATATTATTTTACAGTATTTCAATATAAAATTACGATATAATTGATCATATAAATTTGATAATGATATGAAATTTAATAAAGAAATGAATAACCTTATCACATTCTGGACAACGATATTCCTCGTGAATAATACGTGGACAACGATGTTGCGCTAATCGAAATACGTCATCATACCGAACCTAATAAATTATTGATTATTGATATTAATTATTGTTTGCAAACAGTGGTGTATTTATAAGAAAAAAATTGCTATCAAATTCTGTGTATTCTATGCGAATACAATGTTTAGGAATAAAAGTTTGATAGATTTTATAAAAATTCTCAAACATAAAGTTTGTAAGAAATTAAAAACTTTAAAAGTTTAAATTATAAAGATGAACGTGAGAAAATGAAGAAAAAATATCTGAAATGCATTACTTAAATAATTTTTAAGATAAATGAATGGAAGAAATGATAATTAAATAATTAATTGAATGTAATTTTAACCGACATTTTACAGTTTTATTAATTATATAAAGTAACTTATTAAATGGAATACTTTGCATAAGGCACATATGCAATCGCCAATTATATTGGTAATTTGCTTAATTTTACGACGACTTTCCTCCGAGACATTTACAAAAATTGCGGTCTCATCCAAATCCGCAGCTGCTTGCAACTCATCAGCTGGTGGTAAAGATGATGCTTCCTGTAGGTTTTTTATTTTTAATTTCATTTAAATATTTAATAATTTAATTAACTATTTAAAGATTTGATCAAGAATTTCTGAGAAGAATTAAATAATTATAGAAAAATTTAACTAATTTTTTGGAAATATCAAAAATTATTTTATTTGTATTTCTTATAAATTACTAAATAATAAAACTATAACTATTAACTTTTCAAGTTTAAGTACCTAATAATTCTTTTTTCAGTTCCTTCATTGCTTTTTTTTAATTTAAATTTTATTTTATTTTTTATCCACAAAATATTTCATCCACCAACAAAAAGCTTATTTTAAAATTTTTGCATAAATTCTTTCATGCATACCGTATAATATCATTTTACGTAATTTAAATAGAATTTATTTAATTAATCGATCTTTTCAACCTGAGATTTATTATCTCAGTATTGCAATTGCTATTAATTATTAAACATACTTTTATAAACATTCCCGAAACAGGTGAACTTGTTTCTGAATCATCTATTAAACGTCGTGGAATTTTAGTTCGTTTTGAAGATAAGTCATCAGAACATCGTGATACAAGTCGTTTACGTTCACGTGTTGGTATCACGCAATTATCAGTTGATGTTTCAGTTGGTGATGTCACCTACTAGTTTATTTATTTTTATTTCAATTCCATTTCATATTTTATTAAATGTATATTACCTATTAGTAAATTCCGTAATTTCTTGCGTCAATATTACAAAATTACAACATATGCTTAAAACTTTAAGTGGTAAAAAATTGTTTGGCACTAAATCAAAGTTTGCTGATTATTAATCGTTGCAAAATTTGATAATTACTAATTAGAAAGTGAGAACTTAATGAACGGATTTATTTGCATATACTAACTACGAATCAATTCTAAACTTTACTACTTTCACCTTTCTTCGAGCTAATATTTAGCTCTATTAGTTAAATAAAAAATGCCAAAATTTTTTAAAAGAAATGATAAGAAGTTGCTGTTCCTAAATTCGAATTATTTATCATACTTATTCAAAATTTTTGTGAACTTTTTATCTGTTCAAGTTTTATCAGTCTAATTATCAAAATATTTTGGATGGAGAATTTCAAAATATCCGATTCATAATTGGAAATATTGTAAAAAAAAAAGTTATGAATGATGTTATTATTAAAGATAAGTATAATATTTTAAACAGATCTATTCAATGAAAAATTTTCAAAATATAATATCATACAATTAATGGATTAATATTATCATTTTTCGATTGATCTGATCATTTATTATTTCTTGATCTTGATCGTACCTTATTTAAGTTATTATTTATGGCTAAGCCCATTGCAGACATTTGATTCAAGAATGAATTTAATAGGCCCGGTTGACAAAGCATTTGTAGTTGCATTAGTTGCAATGTTGTCGCATAATCCATCATCGGTCTCGTGGGATTATTAGTGGTAAAATAAAGATCCTGCAACCTTGATGGTACTTTCGGTACCGTTATTGTTGATCCATTTCGTTCATTTGTGGTGCTTGGACAGGCTTGTGATGTTGATGGCCTAAGGCCCAAAATATGTTGTACCAAGAAATCACTCATAGACATTCTATTGAAATTTCGTAATTTCTATACATTAAATTATCAGTTTAGAGCAAATTTTTGCTTAAACATGCGTATTTCTGATTCCAGTTTTAATAGTTTAGAAGCATAATTGCAGTATCGGCCAATATGATTCCAATTCCTGTAAACACGATTTTTATATAACAAATGAAATTTCAAATTCTAATACAATTCCGATATAGGTGATACTGAATTATGATAAAACATTAGGATAACATTTTCATTTGTGATAAATGAAATTTCAAATTTCAATAAAATTTCAGTAATGAGGATACTGAAATTTGATAAAGTACAGTGATAGAATTTTTTAGATTGCATACGGTAAAATTGAATAGAAATAGAATAAAGCTTAGAAAAGTAAGAGAAATACGTAAAACATCAATTCATCTATTTTTCACTTAATTTAAAAAGGATAAATGAATGAAAGACTGTATTCTGAAATGATTAGGAATATAAAAGATTGAGAATTAAATTTAAGACAATAAAAAACATCTGCAAAAAAATTAAATTTTGATAAGGAAAAATTTCGATATGAATTTTTTCTTATCAGACTTATCAACATTTTTATTAGCATATTGATAAAAAATCCCAATTTATCTAAAAATATTACAAAAAACCTAAAATGATGTTTAAAAACAAATTATATCATTATTATCAACGTTTAATCTGTAGATATTGTATTTTAAGAATTGTAGAAAATTTTCTGTTTGATTAATCAAAAAATTTATTTAAATGATTTAAATGATAAGCGCAAAAACAGAAATACTTCAAAGAAAGAAAAAAGTGATAATACAATAAAATTATTGTATTTCTCGAAAAACATTAAGATATTTAATTAAAATTCCTTAGAATTATCCAAATTTCTTCAGAATATATCTTATCACTGATAGCTTCGACGCATAATTAAATATAAAAATTAGATAAAGAATACTTTTAAAAGAGGAAAGAAAATAATGTAACTGAAATTGTGGAATTTTTTCACAACATTGATAAACATTGATATTTTCTAAAATTCTTACCATAAGAAATTAATTATTCAAAAATTTGTTAAGTCATGCCTTAT
This sequence comes from Dirofilaria repens, assembly GCA_008729115.1. NCBI lineage: Eukaryota > Metazoa > Nematoda > Chromadorea > Rhabditida > Onchocercidae > Dirofilaria > Dirofilaria repens. The sequence goes on from SNRZ01000077.1 coordinate 77,669, forward strand.
CACTGATAATATCTACCCATAATTAAATGTAAATATACCCTCTAACATTTGCCCACACCGTATTCCTCCACCCGTTTTCTCTTGCAGTAATTTCGTTGAGAGTTTGTTGGATGAAGAGAAGAAAAGATATTCATATTTTTGCTCCACCCAGTCAATTCTACCCACCGACAGGGTTAACCCATCTTATTTTCCCGACCCAACCCGTCCCTTATGTCTATCTCATCCAATCAAATTATTCAATGATTTGTTTGAAGGCGGTTCAAAACTTATCAATCTATTCAAATTTTCTCGAAATTCATTATCGAGAAAAGATAAGATAAGAAGAAAAGGAAATTCCGATTTTCACTTTTCATTATCATGCATAATTATGCTAATGCTTTTGACTTATACAAATTAAATTCTAAGAAATTGAAGAGAAAATAAAAGGAAGAAAGATCAAAGGATTTCAAAAATCCGTTCGAAATTTCAAATACCATCTGGATGGCATTTGAAATTTAATAAATCTTTTTTGCTTGACTGCTTAAGTAATCGAAAAAGGTGATAAATGAATTAAATACTATTTAATCAATATTTATATAAATAAAATTTTGTTATCATTTTTTGTGCTTATTTGATTTTGAATTTAATCGAAATTTTTCTTTTTAAAAGTTGCATGATGAAGTTGCAGAAAAGATTCAGCGGAACAAAAGTTGCATAATAAAATGGATAATAAATTTAAAGAGAAGAGATTTATAAATTAGCAACCTGAAATTCAATCATAAATTAATTTAAATCGTTTAGCTTTTCTCAACTGTTATTCTCAGTTGTAGATTAATTAGATTTTAGTTATTAAATCAAAAATAAATTAAATCGAATTTAATTAGAGCAAAATTTATAAATTTATTTGTAGCTCCTCTTTCAAATTTTACCTTAAATTTAAATTGGACGAAAATTTCATCAATCATCCCATTTTATTGTCTTATGAGTAATTTGTTAAAATTTATTTATTATTAATAAATTTAAATTCCAAAAAAAAAAAAGATCATCTTGAGAGGCGATTTCAAGATATCGATTACTTCACCTTGATCTCTTTTATAGTCGTTTTTCCCTTGAAATAGTTATAATATAAACTTATACTAAAATATATTTTTTTAATTTAAATTCATTCCTCTCGCTTACAATCTAATCATTCATTTCAATTAGTGTTTTAATCTTTGTGATAAAGATGAAAGAAAAGATTATTATGATATATATGGTAGAATTATTAAAATGTTGAATAGATAGTTAAAATATCAAATAAATTTAATCAAATATCAAATAATCAAAGATTTATTTGAAATTAAAGATCAGAAATCATGCAGCGCTATCCCTAAAATCATTTATTTCAATCAGTACTTTAATCTGTCTGATAACGATAAAAAGATGTATTTTTTTCGCAGTGCATCTAAGAATTACAAAAAGTTGAATGGATAGTATTAAAGCATCAGACAAATTTGCGGCCAACTTTTGCTTGACCTTTAGGATTAGTTCAAAAGTCAAAAGTCATATACAATGCTGTAGTTAATGTTGTCAAAAAGATTAGACCATATTGCGCGAAAGCGAAAAATACTGATTCAATTGAAAATCCATTTCTTTTTCAATCCTTTTTCAAATACAGAATTCATTCCATATGTTCGATCTTCTACTAGATCAAGATGAAAAAGGTCTAATGGTATTTGTCGTATGAAATAATAAATGGATGAGGATGGATATATATATATTCGAGAGAAGATTTATGACCAATCTGTTCTCGACAGTTAATGTAATCTATATAGCAGCAGCACCATATGACATTACTTATCATATTTATTATCAAATAAACTCTCATGTATTGTCACTCATGCATAGCATAACTAATATTTATTTTTATCATACCTATTCTAAAATTATCACAAAAAAAAAAGTTCTGAAATCTGCTAGAATAAATAGCAACGATAATGATAATATTTGTAATTTATAATATTTATTGTAAAAATTACAATTAGCATATCATCATTATCATTATCGTCATCATCATCATCATCAACATCTTTATCATCATCATCATCACTATCATTATCATTACCAATATTATCAACGTCATCATCATCAACATCATCATCATTATCATTGTCATCAATAACGTATCATTGTCATTGATGAATTTCCATCATTATCTTGTTAGCACATAGCATTATCATTATTAGCACAACATCATCATCATCATCATCATCATCATTCGTTATCAATCAGTATATCATTATTATCATCACTGTTATCAATGACATATCATTATTATTATAAATTATAATTATCATTGCCAGTATATCATTCTTATCACTGTCATCATCACTATTATCATCTCATAATTGCTAATCTTGATGTATCGCGTTAAATTAAAATTAACTTTCTGGAATTAAGGGGAAGATTTCCCAAGAGAGATGCAGCATAGATATTAAATTTGTAAGAAGAAATGAACAAGCAAGCAATTGTCAGTCAAAATGATACGGTAGTGATCTGTACAAATTACCGTTTTTTAATCCTTTTTTTTTGCTTAAGCAAACCCATCCTTAATTAATGAGCACTCTCATTAGCGAGTGTGAATGATCGTTGTGATATTACATAAGCGATCATCGATATTATCATTCTCTCCTCCCTTTTCCACTTCTCTTAACATCTTATCCTTCTTTTCATTTCATTCTTCAATTGAACAGCTGCAAATTTCTTCTACTAATCATTACATAACTGATCAAATATTTAATATAATATAATCCATTTCCTTTTTTTTTCTCTCTCTCTCTCTCTCTCATTTTCTTTTCTTTCTTGAAAATTTTAAATTTAGATTTTAACTATTGAAATGAAAAATCAGATAAACAAGGGAGGTAAGAAAGACGCATATAATAATAATATCATTTTTGAAATGGAAAAACAGTGTCCTCCCCGGCCGGGAATCGAACCCGGGTCTCGCACGTGACAGGCGCGGATACTCACCACTATACTACCGAGGATTGTACTTTACAAGCAATTTAAGTTTTGATATAAAAAATTTTTCAATTTTGAGTTATAAATTTGAATTATTCATTTATAATATAAAATTAAATAATGCAATAGATATATCAATTAGTTAATGTTTTGTTGAATTTTCCACTGATTAAAATTGCGAATCGAAATTTTTACTTTGTTGGTTAATATTTGGAAATTATTCCGTTGAAATTTTTTGTATTTTTCGATTCTTGACGTTGAATGAAATTCTGGACCAGACAGTAATCTATTTTTAATCACAATTTGAAAATATTCGAATCATTGACTAATTATATATCGATAATAATCATCAAAATATTATGTCCAGAATTTCGAATTTATAAATGAAAAATAGGCAAGGTAATTAGCCATACTCCCCGGCCGGGTCTCGTTTATTTTAAAATGTTTTTAATTTTTTAAAGTTTTTTAAAATTTAAATTTAGATTTTAACTATTAAAATGAAAAATTAAATAAACAAGGGAGGTAAGATAGATGCATATAATAATAATATCATTTTTAAAATGGAAAAGACATCCTCCCCGGCCGGGAATCGAACCCGGGTCTCGCACGTGACAGGCGCGGATACTCACCACTATACTACCGAGGACCGTAGCAAGCAGTCGTCCTATTAAATTGGAATTAATATTTTAAGTTATTCATTTCATGTATTTAATTATATTTACAAATTGAATTAATAAACTATTAAATCATCTAGTAGTAACACTTTCATGAGAGTCAAGCAATCCGACGATACAGTATGATTTTCTATCTCATCCAATGCGTAAAAAAGAATTAAATAAATAACACTTAGGAAATTACAATCTATTAATTACTGCTAAAATTATCTAATCTCTAACTATTTTATCATTATTATCGCTATATGATAACGATAATTCCTAAGTGTTAGTTGTTTTTGTTTTTATATATGAATGATAATGATTAAATGATTTTATATATAGTAAAGGAATAGTAATATTATTGTTAAATATAAAAGATAAAAATGGATGATAATAGGTTTTAAAGTGAGAAAAATTTTTTTCATTCTTTTAATTGGAACGGTTAAATTTTATTGAAATGTATTTTCGATGCTGTAGGAATATCATTCCAAAATGATTTCCATGCATTTTACGGTGGTGATTTGGACACGGAATAGCAGATGGTCACTCATAATGGACGAGTGGGAGAGACATTGAAGGCAGGTGGATCAATGCAAGGGGAAAAAAGGTCATCCGAGGTCGACAACAGTTTCTCAATATCCTGTCCTAACTCACAATTGACCAGTGTGCAATTAGCATGAATATATTACGCTTGTCAGTGATCATTTAAAGCAAGCTTATTTACGCTAATATTTCTTCGCCCTTTGAATCTTTGGTATTCATCCTAAAATGATCAGAGTAAAAGTTGCATTTCAAAAAGTAATTAACTACTTTCTAAGTTTTTCAATCATTCAAAAAATATGATTGAAATACTTAAAATTAACCTAAGAGCATTGTAATGTACTGATAATAATCATATCAATTATCACAATGGTATAATCTTTTTCATGCAATCAATCGAATCGTTCATTTTTCATGAATTAATTATTTAATTTTTGATTAAACTGTAAAATAGCATGAAATTACGGTAAAAAATATCCAAAAATTAGCAGAACAAATTTGGAATTAATTAGAAAATTGGCCAGATGATCTATTCTTTAGTTTCGAAATGAAATGAGAATAGAAAGAACAGATGTTGTTGCCCTTGGCAATATCATCCTTTAGATAATGCCAATCGCATAATTGTCTGGCCAAGCTGTCATTGCTCCATTGCCACAAAATGAAAACAACCGTTCTACGACGACAACATTTCAATGATAACCATTTAACGATAGCAAAAATTACTGAACATATTTCTGAAACATTTGATGGAATTTAAATCGTGTAATCTACAATAATACATTTATAGATTTCTTGTTCCATATGTATCACTATAAAAATAACGATTAAATAATCATGATTAAGTTAGTTTAATATATAGCTATTGAAGTTATATTGTTATACTAATAGCAATTAAGTATTATGACTAATTTAATTTAACTTTATGTATGAATAAAATTGTGTAGAATTATGATATAAGCATTATTATAAAAATGACGATCATTATTATGATTAACTTAGCTTAATTAAATATGTTAAATAAAAAATATGCATAGTTAAAAAATGTGATATTTATCACTGAAAAACAATGATTAAATTTTATCATTGATTTAGTATAATTAAATTTATGAGCAATCATATAGCTAACATAATTAAATGTACAAATAAAAGCATAACTATGAAATATACATTGCTGTAAGAATACTATCATATAACTTGAAAGAATGAAAACGAAATATTATATATCGATTAATTTATTTTAATTATATATATCTATTGCATACATATTATTGTAAAAATAATATTTAAATGCTATAATTAATTAATGTCAATTAACTATATATATATATATGTATATGCATAAAATAATGTATAGCTATTGTATGTATATCGTCGTAAAAAAAACAATTAAATATTATGATTAATTGATTTTAATTGACTGCATATATCTATCTGTGAAATAATGTAGGTCTATTATATGGATACATATATATTGCTATAAAAGTAACAATTAAATGTTTATGATTAATTAATTCCGATTAATTACATATATGTGGAATGAAATAATATGCAATAATGTATAGCTATGCTATTGTATCTGTATCGTTGTAAAAATAATGATTATATTTTCATATACATACATATATATGTATAAAGAAATGATATATAGCTATTGTATAGCAAGTAATTCCGATAATTTTTTTTTTTTTTTTGATGAATTATTATGTTGGATTGGAAGATAATTTCTGAATAAAAATATCGTTGCATTTATAGAACATGAAAATTAGTGATAAATTAAAAGGCATAAGGATATTTGATGGTTTGATCAAAGTAATTTATATTCGATTGCATGAGATGGAGCAGATGTATCTCGAGAGAGAGGACGACAATCACTACCAGCTGCTTTCTAATGACAACGATGACGATAAGTAAGATAAACCCAATCCAAACTGTATTTATCCTGAATTAGGAATATCATCATTCCCAACTTATATTATTACTATAACAACAACAACAACAAAAAAAGCAAAAGCAAAAGGTTAAAGTATGACAGACATATTATTTTATAATATGATTAAATTTTTTCCTATTATAATTTTGAAATAGTTTTAATAGAAATATCAAATTTTGAAATAAGAAATTTTATAAATTTATTAATTATTTTTTTTAGAGAATTCTAACGTCGTTATCAGCAAATACATGCACTATTCTAATATATATTAAATTAAATTAATAATAAAAATTTATACTTTTGGAATTTTAGATTTCTGGAAACAAAGCAGAAATAAATTAGTTTTAAATTATTAGTTTAAATAAACTGGAAAATTTCATAATTTCGTAAAGAAATCTGCTCGGGAATGCTTATTTGCTTAAATTTATAACCAAACATAGATATTAAAACCTTTATCTTCGGCATATCATTTCTTTTTTTAGTCCTTAGTAATTTATCAACAAAATCATAATTTATCATTCTAATATGAAATTTAGTCAAATTTGAACAGGTAATGATATGTTAATTAAATAAAAGCAATTGATTATGCAAAGTTCAAAGTTTAAAAAGTTTTTTTTTTCTTTGAGACAAAATGCGAATGAATTTCATTGAGTTTATTATTTTAAATGCCTATTTCAAATAAACTGAAATGATTCATTAAGATATTTATTCATTTTCATTGATATGTAATCAAATAGTATGCTTCATCTTTATGATGTCATTTTTTAGCTTTTAATAATTTCTGAAAAAGCTCTAATTTGCTGATATGATAAGATATGAGCTGGAAATTAAAGAATAAACAAATTATCACATTAAATGGTGAATATTTTCTAATTTCATCGATCAAACAACAAATTGTTAACATTTTAGGAAAAGGTAATTTAACCATTTTTTTATTGTCAGTTAACGAAATTGCTTCTTCCATTTTTCCATCCTCATATTATCCATCCATTTTGAAATGGTAATTGCCATTTTAGGTCGTCTAATCGTAAAGATGCAAAAATATTTCTCGAATCATCTCCAAAATTTTTGTCCATTTTATCCGATAAACACTAAAGCTGTTCGGGGCTCATTTCTTTTCTTGGCCAATATCTATTTAAAAAAGGTAACCATGGAAAGGCAAGCTTTAAAATACCTCTAACCAATGAAGGAAGCATTTTGGTATTGAAATGAAATCAGAAATAGAGGCTTTTTACGTATACCGTGAAACCAAACAAGCATAAATTGGGAACGGGAGAGTGGGACAGAGAGAGAGGGAGAGAGAGAGAAAAGCAAAAATATATTATTTTAAAAAATCTACCGCTTTTTTTGAAATTTTTTGAAAGAAGAAAAAAATTTAGAGAAATTTCCAAGAAAAAGAAATAAAATAATGCTTTACATTCTTCTAATACTTGACATAATATTTGAATTGGAATATTTAAATATCAATTAAATATTAATATAAATAACTTTGTAATACTTTAAATTATCTTAACTCTTGAGAAAGGAAATTTTTAAAAATATCAAATCCATATCAAATTAATAATCAATAATTATTAAATACATAGCATGCAAGTTATCAAATTTTTCCTTCATTAATATACGTTAATTAAAAACGATATTTGAATGTTGCAGAAAAACATCGATAATTGCAGTAATAATTGCCATATAATTTATGTATTCAAATTCAAATTATTGGAATAGCTAGAATTGTAATGAAATTGAAAGTTCTCGTCATTTTCAATTAATCATTTGTTATTAATTAAAATTCGCTATCGTATGTTTTGAGCTTTTTAATAATTAATGAAATTGAAATATTAAAATGAATTTAAGCATATCCAATTATTTTAATTTATATTTAGATTATTAATTAATTAATTAACTATGCTTTTTTGTAAATTAACAAAAAAAAACTCGATTAATGAATGCCTTTTTTAATTTGAATGAATTAAAACAATTTTTGGCTACTAATTTTTTAAATGATTCAAAGAAAATCTGTACTCGTCTACACTTACTGTTAGATCATATGCAGTTTTACAATTGATATGATCAGATAATCTTGATATCCTCGTATATTTCCAATGATAAGACAGTATACTTGACTATATTATATTATATGTGTCCATTTATAGTGCATTATATTGATCATATCATTGATAATAAATTTCAAGCACAGTTTATGAACATTTAAAATTCGATGCTTATCAGATTTCAGAAATCATAAAATTTTATTTCCGGTTTGATTCTCTTAAGTATTTGAATTTCATGAGTATGATGCATCCTGATATGATTGTTTGTTAAGAATTTTGTATTTGCAGGATGTGCTCAAATAAACAACGAATGATAAGCTTGAACAAATATTGATTTTAGTTTGTGTATTTGGAAAAATATGCATGCATAATAAGTTCAGTAGAGGGAGAGAGAGAGAGAGAGAGAGAGAGAGAGAGAAAAGAAAAAAAGAAGAGGAGGAAAAATGAAAGAATACAACTTAAACTTTCATAGTCTTTTTTTATTTTTCTTACCTTATATATCTTTTGAATAATTACATCTCAATCATTTCAAGAATTGTTCTTAGTTAGGTATGAATTGAAATGCGTAATTTCATTAAGTAAGCAAATTCTCGAGAAATTTTAAGACCAAACTATTCATTTTGGCCAATTTGTGCGAATTATTTCTATCAACAAATTTATTTAAGGCTTTTTTGTTTAATCTAAGTGATTCGATATTGAATAGATGAAAAATATTTTGATATATTTTGTATTCTTTTTCATTTCTTTTTTTGAAATTTTTAATATGAATATTTGAAAAGAATTGGTAAATTTCGAGAATATTTCACAATCATTTATCTGAAAAACTATTGGAATTGTATGACTGCTTTAAGTATGGTCAATTAATTTCTATTTCAAATTAAATTTTAAGTATGGTCAATTAATTTCTATTTCAAATTAAACTTAATACCCCAAATGAGACTATCGATTATTGTTCAGAGAGAAAGATTAATATGTTAAAAAATGAGAAGTGATGCATTAATTATTTAATAATATAATTAAATGATGTTTTCTGAAAATGATAAAATTTTTTTAAACATTTCATTTTCCAACATATCATCAACTTATCCTTTTTAGTTGCGTATTGAACATCACATAAATTAATTATCTTCAAATTTCTTCTCGGTTCTTTCTCCTAAATTCTGAGCATATTTAAAATTCATTTTCAGGTAATTGTTTACAATTAAATCGAAATGTATTATCCAACAACAGTTATTTTCATAATTCTCTTACAAGTAACATTGGTGATAAATTTGGATTGTTTTACGGGACGTTTTGGTTTCGGTACGACATATACGAAATGTGATCCAAATGTCAAATATTGTATCAAAGTGACAAATGTTGATATAGGTTGATCTTGCATATTTCAGGCTGAAGTTGGTAGATTGTATCTTAGTTATGCATATTCTAAATTAGATTTAGGAAAATTTTTTTTGATAGAATTTTACTTATTTTGATTCTATATAACAATTAATTGAAGTAGAAATTTTTATATGTAATCAATATTAATACATTAAAAAATTCAATATTTTTTGGATTGAAAATTATTCTCAAAATATTTTAAAATATATTTTTAGTCACTAAGTATTTCCATATTGCTGAATGATATTTTCGTTTCAACTTTAACATATCTTGAATTCATTATAAATCTACGTGAATCACGTGAATTACGTAGAATGCATAGTTTTTTACGAACTTAAAATGATGAATTGTCGCTTTGAGAAAATGAATAAAATATAAGTGATGAATATTACTGTAAATGAAACAATAATCGCTTTATTTTTTTTCTTGCAGAATTTGATCAAGTTATTGATAAGGGATGTGATACAGAAAATTTCTGCCATGTTAGTTAAAAATTTTTTCTTCTAATTTCAATAAATATAATTAAATTTCTTTTTTGTTTCTCAACGTATTCTTCTTTCAAATATTTTTTTTGATAAGTTTTGAGAAATTTTCAATAAATAAAAATTATATGAACAAAATTAAAATTTAATTTATAATTCTAATCGCTTTCTTTTCTTGGCTGTTTTTTGGATTTAATTTTTTTTTGCATAATTTTAGACTATTGGCCCACATTGTTCATACAATGGTTTCACTGATATGCAGATATGTTGTTGTAAATCAAATCTTTGCAACGGTTCTCTGTCATATTTTCATTACTGGAAACTTTCGTCAATTGTCATACTCATCATCGTAGCCTTAAATTTATCAGCCTGATATCAGATATGATTTGTTCATAAAATTTTGAATTTGTCAATAAATTCTTGATAGTGTGATAAATTAATTTGAAATTATGTGTAAAATAAATCTTATCACAAATAATTAGGAATTATATCGAGAATGATTCAGATTTGATTATTTTTAAAATTTTAACAAATTAGTATTAAATTTCGGACTTATCTTTTAAATGTAAATTATTAAATTTTCAAAATTTGAGTTATTATTCAAATTTTTATTTTAAAGTCTTAAATTAGCGGGATTTTTTAATTTTTAGAATATCTTCGAATTAGAAATATAATATATTTCTTGAATTTCCAACTGTACATTATTATGTATATTCGTTTTAATATTTGTAAACTAACGGAATTCTCAATTCTTAGAATATATCAGAATTGAAAATATAGCATTGATTTTCCCTTATTTTTGTTCTTTCAATGTTTTTTCTCATTGTTATTCAATTTTAATTTAAAACCATTTATTTAATTTATTTATAAAATTTATGTAAAAATGAATTATTCCATTACAATTTGCGATGATATTTCTAAATTTTGTTTAATAAATTGTAAATTTCTGATATAAAAATGAATGAAAATATTGTGGCAAAAAAAAAATGTAAATAATTGAAATAAAAAATTTTTTTATTATCAAACATTTGCACATTCATCAATTCCTTAATATCGCTGATTCATAAATGTCACCAAATGCGACATCCATCGATAAAATGGTATATTCGATGGCAATAGTGCAATAGTCATAATTTTGGAATTTATCACTTATTTGCAAAAAAAAGAAAAATTGTTATTTAAGCTGAAATTGCTTAAAATTTCGTACAAAATTCTTTAGACTCTGAGAATTTATTTTTCGCTTATCACAATTTTATTCAACTTTCTCATCAATTTTAATTTTTGAATGCAATGGCTTCAATTAATACAGAATAATCTTATCAGTATGATAATACATGACATTTTTGCCAGTATGATGACGGATGGCACTACTTTTATCATTGTCATCAGTTGTAAAATGGTTAACTGCACTTATAATGCAGTCTCTTATGAAGTTAAAAATTGAAATTAAAAATTTGTTCTAATTTATAGAAACAAAAAAATAAAATTTTCTATTTTCTGTTTTATTGTTGTTGTTGTCTTTTCTATTAGCATTATAATTAATTCATTTCAGACTTTTTAAGTATTGGAATTTAATTCAATTATTCGATTATTTAATCAATTCGTGATTGATATTAACTTGCCATAAATAATTTCTTAGAACTATTCTTAATATATATATTGGATGAAAAATGAAAATGAAATGAATGTTTGGTGTTGTTTTTGATATTTTCATCATTTTTGGTAATGTTTTGTCACCTGTCGAATGAGCGAAGCACTTTCAGGATAATTCGAAGCATTATTGGTAGTGACAGTAATACATCCTCATCTCGTCATCCATCTTTTCAACTTATTTTTAAGCAATCATTTTTTATTTTAAATTTTATCATTCAAATCTAATCTATCATTTATCATATTTCATCATTTATTTCTAAGCAATGAAATTATCAAAAAAGAAAAAAGAGCAAAATTTCAAATTAAAAATGATGCAAGCTGCTAATGCCTTATTATCCGAATAACATTGATTAGTTTAAATTTTAATGTTTGCCATCTAATGGATGCTTAAACAAATGCTATTTTAAAAAAAAAAATGACATTATCTTTAAATTTAAATCTAACTTTGAAACGAATTGGAAAGTTGAAAATTCTTGCTGAGTTATAAATTTAATCCAGGTTAATTAGATTTCTCACAAAGGTATATCATAATTTCGCTATAAGTTAATTAGGCTTTGTCAAGTAGGTGGCATAAAGAGAATGCAAAGTATTGAAACATTTGCTAATCAGATATTTAACAAAACTTTCAAAGATTTGTATGAAATATAAATAGAAAAAAATAATGGATATGTTTACTTTTTTAATTAACGATAAAGGTAAGCACAGGTTAATTATTTCAATAATAACAGCCATTCATTATTATAATGAAATTAAAAAAAATTATTAAATTAGTATTTATTTTAGTGAATTATGCTAAAATTTACTTTCTATCCATTATCAATATTAACAATATTGATAACAACAAGTGATGCATTGAAATGTTACGTTGGACGACAATATTTCGGCGCATTAGGTAATGGTGGATCATTCGCCGAAGTTCTGTGTCCTGCAGCATCAAACTTTTGTGTTAAAAGGCACTTTGCAGTTCAATGTAAGTTTAGAGAATTGAATTAACAAATGTATTTTATAATATATGTCGACATTCAATGATGATATCTGATCAAGATCATTTTGATCATGATAATTTGATTATTCGCTGTAGTATATACTACATATCTTTGATATATGTATATCAGAATATTTTCGATACTGTAGGCATCAGAATCCACATATAAGAATCTTCTGAGGAAAAAAGTCTTATCATTTGTAAAAAGAAAAGGGAAAATCAAAATTATCAATTTGAATTAATATCTGTTTTATCTGATTTTAAAATCAAATTTATTCTATTCTTTGTTCTTATTTTTTAAATTTCATAAATTTTAAATTCTAAATGTAAAATTCTTTTTGAGTAATTCTAAAACCGATCGGAGCAATTTATTTCTAAACCTTTTTTATCTGATTAAATTCACCTATTTATTTAACAAAATTAAACTTGATCATCGAATCGTTACCGTATGAGAATGTAACAGTTTAGTAGTATCAATAAAGAAGTGAGAAATTTCCTACGACAATATTGCCATTAGAAGTTATTGGCTATTCATTAAATGATAAATAAATAATTTGATAAGCTGACAGATTGGTTCGAAAAGGTTATATGGTATTTGTTACATTCGATGTTATCATTTGAAAATTTATTGCATTTAATAATCAAACAAATCTGACAATCATCTGTTTCTCCTTGTAGAATTAAATTAAATATCAATCAATACGAAATATTTAATTTTAACTTCTTACTCATTTAAGCTTTCATTATTTTTCGTTTCGTGATTTTTACCGAATTAAATTATTCATAATTTTTCTAATCAAAAATTATTCTTTTACAGACAATGAAGATGTAATTGAAAAAACATGCGATCAAAATTCGCAATGTTATGTGAGTTTATTATTTCAATTTTAATCATTTGTCTCTTCCGGAATCTTAATTATTTCATTATATTACAGTAAGCTAGCATATTGATAATAATCATTATTATAATGATTATTGAATAAATTTTTTTTTATAATTTTTGTAAAAAGAAAACTAAATTCTTTTATATATAGCGAAAATATAACTGAAAATGATAGTTAATAAAATTTTGATGAACAAAAAAAAAAATAGGCTATCATTTGATTATCAGATGTAGAAGAAATTAATATTATGTGATTGAAAAAAGTTCATGAATTCTGATAAGCATTGTTTGATTATCACTGAAAGAAAAAGCATTCAAATTTGTTATTATTTTTATTCTCAAATTTCATAGATGTATGAATATTTCTATGTGTAGGAAATAGAAAATATTGTCTGATCATTATTGCAATCTACAAAAAAGCAAAATCAATCAATAATTCATCTCTTATTACAGCTAAAATTGGATCTATGATGATCAAATTAATTCAATAAAATCAACCAATAACTGTATTTTCTAGTATTCATAACATACGATCAAATTAATTAATAATATATTTTTGATATATATCTTCAACTATAAAAAAGAGATAATTATTTGGATGATTTTATTAAATAATTTGAAAAAAAAAAAATAAATCAGTCAATTTTTGATAAATTAATTCAATAATCATATCGTTTATCATATATTATATATCTAAACATATAATAAATTATTGATTGATTTTATCAAACTGATTTGATCTTATATCTTTCACTCAACTGTAATTGTTAATGTAATTTTTGCTTATTTTTATCAAAATGATTGGACCAGTAGCATAAATATGTGATCTGATCAGCTTATATCATTGACCAGTGTATAAAAGCATGATCTGATCAGTTATATCATAAAACAATTATTCATGAATTTGCAGAAAGTTGGAAATGGTTGCTACTACGATCCGAGTAATATGGCAGAATACTGTTGTTGTGATACTGATAGTTGTAATGCGGCAACTCCTACTACTATTGCTTATCACTTTGTGATAATTGCTCTTTGCTTTATTTGTATAATATTCATGCATGTATTATTCTAAAAATTATTTTTATTTATAAATCTCGAAAATAACGTTTGCTTATCATTTTAAAATTAAAATTTATCAAAGCATTATTATGTGAAAATATTTAAAAAAGTTGTGTAGAAATACTGAAAAGTATTAAATCATTAATTTATTGAAGCATTATATTTTTTAATTTTATTTTACTTACATCAAAAGTAATTTTTAGATTTTATTTTTTGATAATAAATTTTGTAAATTTGAAGAGAAATTAATACTGTATAGTTGTGAATATTTGAGAAGTTTAAGTGATGATTTGAGACTGCCAAGTTTAAAAATCAGCCCAGATAATATTTTCTAATCATTTGGCTCTTTAATATCGAAATATATATATATTTGTTTCTTTTCGTTGCAATATTGAGCAGTATTCAATTAAAAATTATTATTCTGATTATAATTTTATAAAACTTTCTTTATGGGCAATTCTATTTTCTATCTCAAATTTTTGATTAAGAATGAAAGCGCTACGATACAGTGTTATTTGCATATTATAGTGATATTATCTTTAGATTATATTATGTGAGAAATTTTGAATTAATTTAAAGGTAAAAGAAAAGTTAATTCTTTAATTAAGGAAATAATAATTATATATTCATCAGTAATTCAAGTTCAGATAACAAGGTTCTTTATCGTTAAATTGTAATTGATAAACATTTTTTGAAGTTTCAGTCAAACTCGAAAATAGAAAGCAGCAGAGAATAATTCGAATTATCGACATCTTAATAAAAAATTGGATTAAATTTTATACGATTATATCTCGTTGTTATTTGAAATGATATAATTATCTATTTCACTTTTACCAGAGAGATTTGGATCTAATTAATTCTGTGGCAAATTAAATCAGAATTGAAATTCTTAGAGGCAATAAAAACTCATATCATTCAATAGTCAATCACTATTTTTCATTATATCAATTAAGATATATTTATAATATCAGCGTTATATTAATTTTATCGATGTTTTTCTATAACCTGTATTCTGCAGGTATTTGAAATTAAATTACATTCTTTACCGCCTTTTTGATGAAAAAAACTTTATAAATTTTACTATATCATATCTTAGATAAAAAATATTCATTTATTTATCATCGCACTAATATCAGCTGATTTATCAAAGTGATAAAAGTGTAATAAAAAGACTTCAGAAGGTGAGAATTGCTCAGGATTCTTAAATGCTTCTAATACATCGCTGATTTTCATATTTAGGATCATTTTGAAATTTTAAAAAATAATATTTTTTTGTAGAAATAAAATTTGGCGAAATGAATAAGTAAAGATGGATTTTTAATAGATATAGCCAATTATAATTATAATTAGACTGAAAACTTTGTCAATTATCATACGTTAATTTTCAACCTATCCAAATAGTGATAAATTCTTTAATTTAAATTAGAAAAGTTTCTGCTTAAAATGATAAAAAATCAGCCTTACTACGATGACAATAATTTTGAAAGATATGCTAATCTTACAGCTTTTATTACAGAATATTCTTCTAAAGTTGGAATTAAATTTGATCAATGTTCCGGAAAGTATATGATTATTTCAGCATTAAGTTTAATAAGGTATTGCATAAAATTCACATCCTTACATTTTATTCTTGAATAAATGCAATAATAAACTGTCAGATCTGAAACATTTAGTTCAAACATTTGAAAATTATGGTGTAAAGAATTAAATTGTAAAAAGTTTAAGAATAAATTACAAAGAAAAAGTAAAATTGAAGGATGTAAAATCAAGAATTATTATTCCTGTCCCCGGTTATCAGTTGTTGTTTGTACACTGATAATTTAAATCAGAAAAAGATTAATTCAGAGAATAGTGATATGAATTACCATTTAAAAAATAAGCCAATTATTTTAATTGATCTACGAAGTCGTTCTTTAACCTCTAAAACATTCCCCTTACCGCAATGTTGCAATATTTATTTATATCATCATCAGTGATAGTATCAAAGTCAGCTGATATTATTGATTTTGATAATGAATTATTTGTTGATAGCAGTGTCATTAGAGATCATATCGACGAAAAATGATAATACCGTGAATCATCACACAACTGATTTGGGAAAGGAGAATGGAAGTTTGATAAAATGCTGAAATTTCGTGATCACCATCATATATATAGGCATCGCGATCAATGCATCACTAATCAATTTTCACATTAAAATCATCCGACCAATTTATTAGTGGAGAGTATACCGAGAAATCACGATGATTATGATGTCAATGATTATCATGTCGAGATTAATCGGTCAAGTTTAACTGAAATATTCCAGCATTTTTAATTGTGCAAGAAATACCATCTGGAACGAAAATAGATTTAGTTAAAAAGAATTGATCTAACTGACAAGAAATTTCAAGATTCTATTTGAAAATAAAGAACAAAAAATTATGTTGAAATGCTCAAATTTTCGAGAAGTTGTGTTTTGAATTAGGCAAAGGATTGAATCGAGAAATCTCGAGAAATCTCCCAGACATAACTGTGTTACTATTTTTAAATGAAAAAATCACGTGATAGACTTATTTGAAAAATCAAAAAGATCAATTAAAAGTTTATAAGAAAAATAAAATCAGAGATCGAGAAACTAGCGAAATATCACGATTACTCACAGTAATGACTGATAGTATATCATTAGCAGATCAAAATGTAAAAATCATAATAAATTGATAAAAAATTCATTTCATCACTCAAATAACTTATAATAATGCAAATGATATAATTCAGAAATACATTATTGACTTCTAATACATAATTAACAGTAATTAACTATAATTTCATTACTGAATGAAATTTTTTTTTGCTGTAAAATATTTTGATGATACTTTTAAATTAAGAAGGAAAATGAGAAAGCACTTTTGCATTTTACAGTAATGAAATAAATATTGACTTTTAAGCTAAACACTTCCATTGCAAATAAAGTTTATTTAATACGGAAGCAGATTTACTTTTTGCAACTTCACACTTTTTTTTATGGGAAATTTGCTAATTTTCGATAATAAATTAGGCAATTTATGTTTCTCGCAATATAATCAAATAATGAAATTATTTTAATTAAAATTTAGACATTGCTGAGATTATTTGTTTTTTTTAATTTAAATTTAGATATTAATTTCATTTGAATTTAGACATTACTATAATTATTTGCTTTTAAGCAAATTAGGCAATTTATATTTCTCGCAATATAATCAAATAATGAAATTACTTTAATTTAAAATTAGGCATTAATTTACTTTTTTAATTTGAATTTTGACATTACTAAGATTATTTGCATTTAAATAAATTAGACGAATCTATTTTTCTCGCAATATAATCAACTAATAAAATTATTTTAATTTAAATTTAGACATTGCTAAAGTGTAAAGCAAACTGAAAATTCAGTTGCAAAAAATAAGAGAAAAAAATTTTCAATTAAGATTTAAAAAACCAAATAAACGGTAAAAAAGATGGAAAGAAAGAATATTATAAAAACTGTGCAGAAAAAAAATTTGAATAATTCAAATAAAATAGTTTTAAAAAGAATTCAGAAATATAATTTTATTAATTAAAGTTTGCTTTTAAATTCGTATAAAAATTTTACGTTTACTTTTTGGAATTTTGCCAGTTTTATTTCTAAAATTTCATAGTAAATTAGTAATAATTTAATGTTACCTAAACATTTTCAAAAAATTCTGGCCATCACTTCTATCAATAACTAATTTATTATATTAATTTGTGATTCATAAAATTTGCGTTTTACTGAAATTTTAATAAATTATTTTTATTTATAAACATTTTCCATCTTTGATTGATTTTCATTTTAAATTTTCTATGATTATTTTTCTATTCATATATAATAATAGTGGTATTATAAAGTTGTAATAATATTAATTTTAATAAAAGTTATATTATTGTGTACGCAAATGTAATATATAAAAAATATTAATATATTTAATGCAATATAAAATCGAGAAATAATGAAAAAATTTAAAATTCACAATTTTATTTCGAAATTTTCATTTTATGCTTATGTAAAAATATTTTGAGAATAGAAAATAAATTTATTTCATAGCAGAACTATTCCATTAAATTAACTTTTGATACTATTCGATGCAATCTATCCATTTTTTTTAAAACTTTCTTGCCAAGAAAAAATGGAAAAAGCTAGCATTTATTTTTTGAAAGACTTATCACTGCGAATCACTTGAAGAAAAATGATATGAAATTTTATATGATTGATCATATCATTAGGTGGTATTTAATATCATATTTTATCAGTTATCTATTAAATAGCTAAATTTTTATTCTATATTTTATGTCTGATAATATAAACATATATATTTAAGTGCTTGTAAAATATCATACTATCTTTGATTAATTTCAACGCAAAATTCATTGAATCGAATTACTTAAAAATTAAGTGGAAATTAATTTTCTTCTACTCTATCAGCACATTTCGGTTTTATCAATTAATTAATATTAATAAATTAATTCAGATTTCATTAGAATTATCAATTTTCTTCTGCTATAATCGAAAAAAAAAACTGTCCACTTATTCTAGAGAATTGTTTTCTTATCAAAAATCAGATCAATAACAATTTAGTTCTGATTTTTATTTCCGATACTCAATAATCAAAGAAATGAATGAAGTTGATGCATAAAAAGAAATGGATGGAGGAAAGGACGAATAAAATTTGGTAACATTTTAGTATAATATACTTTTTAAATAACAGCAATGATTACGATGAGATTTGATAATTTATTAATTTGTTATGCAATTTTATTAATTTCCATAATTTCGTCCTAAAATTTTACCTTTAAATTTTTGCATTTAAATGTTAGAAATATTTTACAAATTTGTAATTCCAAAGCTCTTCAATTCCGATTTTCCGCTTAGTTTTTCTTTTTTTTTGAATAATTTTAAGTCGTAGAAATATAAGAAAAATTGGTGTAATGTGTAAACAAATAGCTTACACAAGTTCTATTTGTTTATTTTACAAAAACCGTTCTCGAACTACTCATTCGAAATAAGTACTAAAATTGAATAAGTTGAATTTTTTTTCATTCATTATATTTATCGTAGTTAAAATTGAATTTTATAAGAAGATATTTCTAAATGAAATGGCACACAGATATTTTTTGGTAATAAAAAGGTCAAAGGTTAATTGAGGATTATGATAATTTTCGGAAAAATTGTAATTGGAATGTATTTAATGCTATAATAATTTTAGCTTATATTATGTAATTTGAAAGATAATAAATATTATTTTTATAAATTTTCAAAGAATTTGTAACAAAATAATAGAACTAAAAGAAGTAGGAAATGATTTTTTGCATATTAAATTAGCAATTAATAACGGTAATTATAGCAAATTAATTATATTGATAAATCCGATATACATATATAGTGTTAGGATCGTAATTTTGTAATATATCAAAATCATATCAAATATTATTATCAGTATGAAGACTTTTGAAATGCAAAAAATGGTCCTTTTATTTACTTCATTTTTTAATGAAATTATATTATTTAATATGATGTAACAATAAATGTAAATTTGTAATAATATTCTTTATGATAATCGATATTTTTAAATAACTCTAAGATTTTCGAATTTCTAAAGTTATCGAAATTTCAGGTGTTTAAAATAAATATTTGAAATTGATAATGTTTTTTCATTATCACATTGTTTCATTCCGAATAAATTTCGGTGAAGAATTTACATCATTAACAAATGGAATATTTTTTTCAAACTAATTATAAGTTAGATTAAAATTGAAGATGTATTTGCATAGAAATATATTTGAATTATGATAGTTCATTTAAACTATGACTTGCTAAAATCAGTCTGAAATTTTTAGATTTATGAACAAAATCTTTGACCTAAAAACCTTTAACAGTGATTTATGATCTTTTCCATTATTATCATAAATTAGCCTGATGTTTTTAATCTTTGGCATAGTTTGACTGTTCTGATAATTTTGCAATTTTATTTTAATAATTTCTAAACAAGCAAATATCATTCAATCATAGCAAGGGTATAAGATGAGATAATTTATTTCATTGATTTTAATAATTTAAATGGTTTATATCAGATTATATCGATGGATTATTATCAAATTGATTTCACTAAGAAATCATGTACTTGAACTTAGTTTTATATAAAATTTTATGTCATAGGTCATATTAATACTTAATTTCATTTGAAATTTAATTGAAATTTTAGAATATACTATGCAAATTGCTTTTTTTTATTCATTTTTTCATGTCTATTAGTTTCATCTTGATAAAATAGATATTGCTGATAATGAGATATCAAATGAAGTATTCTATTTTTTCCATATCTGTGCTCTAATTTTAATTATATTATCATATCAAATAAGTTTTATCATCATTTAGATGTTGCATTATTTGTTATCTTTCTTTTATCAATAATAAAATTTATTAATTCTTTTTGATACTTTAACACAAAATACCTAACTTTTAAACATTTTTAGCAACGCATGGTTTTATATTTATGTAAGAATTCATGAATTTAATTTGCGAAATCTTCGAACAATCAAAGTGATTTTATCATTTTTTAAATTTAATCAGATATAGGAATTTCTTGAACAAGAAGATAAAACAATTGGAAACATATAAACATTTGACATAGAAATGAGTGAAGAAAAATTATTTAAAAACTTCCGTTTGAAATCAGATATTTAATTTAAATTTTGAAATTTAAAGTAACAAATTGATACGACAATTCATTTCGCTAACAAAACAATTACTCATCAATGAAGAATTTTAAGAACATATTTATTAAAGAGGACAGAGAGAGGATAGAGAGAGGGAAAGAGAGAGAGAGAGACAGGGAAGAGAGAGAAAATACGTTACAAATTATACAACAATTAATTACTATTGAAAATTAATTCGTAAAGTAGAGGAGCATTTATTAGAACTACTTCTTATCGCATGATTGCAATGTTTTAATTTTAATTACTTTTTTTTCAGTCTTTTTTGAATTTATTTTATTTTTTATTTCGTATGAGAAATAATCATTGACATATTTTATTTGAATTAAATTTTTCATTTCCGATATGTCATTCATATTATATCTTCGAAAGAAAAAAAATTCAAAATTCATAATTGAAATTATACTGTCAGTACTTAATTAATTAAATCAAATTTAGTTTATTTAACACAGCTTTAAAATTTTTAGAAGTATATCATATATATGTATATGATCAAATTAATTCATATTTTTTAAAAACGATAGAAATTTATATTAAGATTTAATATGACTCATTCGATTGTATGTAATCAATTATTCAGTTGTGAATTTATATTAATTTCAGTTTCTACTTTGATAGATGATTCTTTAAGATGAGAAATTATCATTAATGATAACAAATCATCATATGTATTGAACATAATTCTCAATAGTAGAATGCCTAGCCTTTTTAAACATTAAAATTTATCACCACTGATAAACAATGTTTAAAATGTATAATTATTTATAAATTGTTTATAATTACAATTAATTATTTATTTTTATTTTTCGTTTTTAAAATTATTTTAAAAACTTTTTAAATTAAAAATGTTTGAAAAAATGAGAAGGAAAGAGTTGTAGCATGTACAAATTATGGAATGATAACAATTTATTATTCATTTACAAATTAAAATCAACTGCGATTTTCATTATTTTGAGTATTTTCAAATATTTAAAATTTATCATTAATGATAGCAAATAACAGTTTATCATATAAATTATCAATAGCTAGTGCTCAGTTTTGTTAAGACATTTAAAAATTATCATCGACGATAACAAATAAAAGCTTGTCACTTATAAGTATCAACAAATGGTCTTGATTTTTCATTGTTTTTTTAAATTATTTCAAGAATTTCTTGGATTAAAAAAATGAGAACGAAAGAATTGTAATATATACAAATTGAGCAATGACAATAATAATAATAAATTATTATTCATTTATTTTGTTCTGACATTTGAAAAAAAATATTTTTTCTATTATATCTTTTCTCGATATTCATTTCCACTTGTTGTCAATTGATGATGATTCAATCGATGATTATTTGCTATCAATGTTTTGAAATGATTGAAATTGTAAAAATCACCTATCTCTCTTTTTATTTCTTCTTCTTACCCTCTTTCTTATCTCTAATTTTTCTTGATGTTCATTTCTCTTCTTTTATTCTTATTTCAATATTCCTCCAATAATACTTATTTTTCCTACTGCAACTATATTTAAGAAATCCAGAAAAATATTTGAAAAAAACTGGATCGAAGAAAATATTATATAAATAATTAAGATCAAAAAAGTATCGAAATATCGAGTTTTTTCCATCAATTAAATTTCCATAATTCTATGAAATTTTATTCTTTTGTTTTTTCTGATATTACTGTCTGTTAAATTTGAATTAAATAGCAATTTTCTCTGCCAAAGTGTTAAAAATAAAATAATATAAGTCACAAAGTATTAAAATATCAAACTTTGTTCAATAAAAAATTATCAAAATTTTATGACTTTGTTCTTCTGAGATTATAATTTGTTAAATTTCAATTTGTTATCAAATTTCTTTGCCAATATTTTAAAAGTAAGCGAAAAATTTTTTTATTTATAATATTTATCAATAGAAAACTTATCGATCAAATCGAATTTTTTTTATCAGATAAATCTAACATTTTTAACAGAAAATTTTTTTTTTTTAATTTGATAGAAAATCCAAAAATTTTTATCTTTATCTGATAAAAAATTTCCTTGCCAATATTTTAAAAATAAGGGAAAAAATTTTTTTTTATTTATAGTATTTATCAGTAGAGAACTTATCGATCAATTCGAATTTTTCTTTTTTTATCAGATAACGATAAAAATTTTGAATTTACAAAAAGAGGTTGATTACAATGTTATTTCTAATGAAAGTAAAAGAAGTAAAACGAAACTATGTGATAACTTTCAAAATTCCATTAAAGTCGTAAAGTCTGTTGAAGAATTTTATAAATTCTAAATTATTCATAGCTAACATTCAATATTTGCTGCTTCTCAGAATTTTCATATTTTCATAAATATATATTTATCTCTACAATGATTTTTTTCATAAATAATTAATACAATAAGAAAATTCTTTTTCTTTAAATTTGTCTTTTTAAATTTAACAGAAAATCCGAAATTATTTTTAATATTTTCAGTTTGAAAATTCAATAAAATCTACGAGTAGAATTAGTATGTTATCAATGAAAAGCGCAAAAAAGTTAAAATTTAATTTTTTTTTTAATAAAAATTATTCAAAAATGATATGGTATGATAAGTAAGTGATGGATAAAGATAAGATGAAATTGAGGAATAATAAATTTTATTCTTTCCATAAATTACATTGTTGATTATTTGAGATTACTTATTATCAAATTTTAACCATTATATATCAATACTATTTATAAATAGTCTGTTATTTGAGTTTATTAATGTCTTAACAAAAATTCTAAAAGATGTTTGTTGGCTATGAATAACTCAATCTTTTCCATCACTTACTTATCATATCATATCACTTTACAAAATATAGATTTAAATTTTTAAAATTACATAACATTTTTATTTTCCAAAATTATGCAGCATATGTTAAATTTCTCGATCAATGCTATGATTCGAATCATAATTCCTTTATAATTATTCTTCGTATCCTTTTAAGTATTTAAGTATGTAATTAATTCGTTGTATTATTAATTACTTAAAATACTTTATATGTCTGGACACTCTCGTTCCAATAATATGTAAATGAATCTTTTGTAATATTCTGTTAATCTCTAAAATCATGAAATGTTTTATTTTTCAGCAAATAACTTAGAGATTATAATAACTTAAATTTCTCTCAGTATATTATACTGTTATTTGCCTTTTCAGTCTTTATCATTATTTAGAACTTGATAATTTTTGCTGTCTCTTAGAACGATTAATGCTATCATTATCCAATTAATCTTTATCAATTGTTAACAATTAATCATTTTTTATCGGTGTCATGCTTATGCTCTTTGGAAATTGCTGACAATTACAATCAGTTGGTTGACAATCCACAATTTCCACTTTTCTGGCAGCAGAATTTAGGCAAAAATCATTTGATATTATTCAATTCAATTATAAATATGTTAAAATGAAAATTTAATTATATTTGAAATTTAATTATAAATTTGAAAAATTTAAATTGATAATTTTTATCAATTTATTAAATTTCGATTCAACTATATTTCATTTCTTGTTTTCCATCCAATTCAATAATGTTGTATCATCATTCATTTGAACATCAATTAATTTTTATTTAATTTTAAAATTAGCTTTTTTCATAAAAAAAATGATTTCTGACAATAATTATTTTATTGATAATTAATATACAAATAACAAGAAAAGTGCACACTATTTTTCTAAAGCAATTGATAATATCAATCAAATGAATCGAAAAAGCTGATATTGATAAATGAATAATGGAAAATTAATTTAATTTAATTATTTTAATTATTTTATTATGGAAATAATACTACAATTCCCTAACATACCATTAATAGTCTCATTAAATTATTCCTAATTTTCTATTTTGAATTTAATAACGAAGCATTTAAAGAAAAATAAAAATAGAAAATTTTATTAACTAAAATAAGATTTTTAAATTCAAATTTAAATGGAAGGAATAAAATATTTTAAAAGAGCCGTTATCATTTTGTGTAATTTTTAAAAAATTCAAAGCTTTGATAAGGAAGATATCATTCAACCTCATTATGAGGTGTAAATTTAATTTCCTTTAAAGCTACAAAATATAAATTTAAATTTATTATTTGATACTTTCCTTGTGCTTCTTTATCTTATCAATAATTTTTACTGATTAAAACTGAAATAAATTTTAATTAGCAGGAAAGTTTCTAATTTTTTAACAAATTTATTTGAATTAATCAGAAGGCAAAGTTTTTCGTAGTAATAAATTTTAAAAATTCAACTAAAAGTGACATTTTCCAATCGTTCATTTTTAATAATAAAAAATCTAAAGGAAATAAACGAACTTTGCGAGAAGCTTTGAACATTTTTTAGATGTAAAATTTAATTTTGCATCATTTCTCCATGAATACTCTCAGCTTTTTTTCAAATTTCATCAAAATATTTTTGGAGTTAAAAAAAAGTTCAGAAAATTCATGAAAGTTCGAGAATGAATAAAAAATAATATTGATGAAATTATAATTGCATTATCAATATAGACTGATGATGCAATTACATTTATCCAGAAATTGAGCGATTTTTTTTTTAAAAAATCATTTTCCGCATAAACATTATTTTCATGTTGAAAAAATTCAACTTTATTATCATTTTTCTGGCGAAAAAGAAAAAGAAAATTCAAAGATATGAAGAGATAAAAATACAGGTATGAAGCGAGTGATAAAATAACAAAAAATAGGGCGTTACAGAAGAAAGTATGAAAAGGTATGTAACGGTAAATAATAGACGGTAGCATAAATGATAATGATTCATTTTTGAATTGTTAATAAAAATAAAAAATTTTAACGGAACATTTTTCGGCCGTAAAAAAAAATGGATGAAATTAGAAAGAAAAGAAAAATTGACAGATTACTAAAACTTTTTTGTTTTGTACGATGACATTTATATAACATACAAAAATTGTTACTAATTTCAATTTATTCTTTAAAATTCGACGATGAAATTTATTCCAAATATATATTGTAGTACAAAACATAGATTGCATTTTTATGTAGTAACATGCAAGCATGCAATTCTGCGTGCAGCAAAAATTATGCAGACTTTATGCAGTAACGAAATTGTGCTATTTCTATAACGGATGATAATCTTTTTTGCAATTAGTTAATATTTTCCTATTTTTCTTTTTCTTCTTATAGATCATTTAATGCTTAATTTTAGGATAGGAATTTATTCCATTTTAGTCTTTACTGGCATTATCAATTTGATATCTTGCAAAAAGTAATCAATCAATAATTCTATTCTTAAACATGTAACAATCATAAATAGAATTATTGATCGATTTGTGTCAAATTTTTAATGTATTATTCGAAATAGCGAAACTATTGAAACTTTTCAAAATTACTTTCCTCTGTTACATAATTATATTGATAAACTAACTATCATAGTGTCCTTCGCATTGTTGTATATCTCTTGCTAATTAAAATTTTAACATAACACCTGTTCTAATACCTTTCATGGACTTTTTAGAAATTTAAAAAGATTAAGGAATGTGAAATAAATATATAAATTTTGAATATATTGTTAGTTGTTCAAGAATTATAACAATGATCGATTCAATAATGGGTTGGCAGTACTATCAACATCGTATCATTCATTATCATTATTACTATCATATCACCATTATTATCATTACTACCAATATTATCATACTACCAGCATCATCATCATTATCATCATCATTACCATTATTATCATTATTACCATCATTGTTATTGCTATCATCATTATTATTCCTTACTGTTATCGCAATGATGATTATTGCTATTATTATTATCACTTTCACCAACTATGGCACCATCATTATCATCACCATCATCATAATTGCTGTCATCACCAACAGTTTTTTTTCTATCTCATTTTCATTTGCTCTTAACAATTTTGAATATATTGTTAGTTGTTCGAGAATTATAACAATGATCGGTTCAATAATGATTGGCAATACTACTCTTAGCAAAGTATCAAAAATGTACTCATTTTAACGGCTGATATTTTGAAGTAGTAGTTCTATGGAAAGTTAAAAATCAAAATATTTTTTAATTATTTGATCTTTCCTTTTTTAAAGCTTCGTTTTTTTCGAACAATTCAACATTACCATATTTTCTGTGTAAAATTTTTTTTTTTGTTGTTTTATCTTATCTAACGAACTTTGTAATTTACCTGCTTATTTCCAATTCCTTTGTTAACTTACCTGTTTATCTATCTAATTTACTCATTCATTTATTTACTTAACTTACTTGTTTTCTTTGTTAACTTATTTAATTGACGTACCTTCACCTAATTAGAGTTATGAAAAAGGGATTCTTAATTAAACACATGCCATCTGTTTATCAATCTCAGTTTATTACAAAAAATCTATATTTGATAATTTCAACTTAAAAAAAAAACTTTCGACTATATTTATGATATAAGCACTTCACCGAATTTTAAGCTATCAGTTAGTATGATATCAAAAAATACTGATAAAGAAATTTCGATTTCACAATGTTGCAATTAATTTAAAAATATATCCGAGCGATACATCATGCATTAAGCAATATTCAAGGAAAAGAAATTACTTTTAATTTTTGGTGAATCATCTGCTAATATCAATAGTGTTTAACAGAATTTGCAAAATTAACAGTATGCAATCTCGATAACAGTGCAAAATTCAAACAATGATAATTTCATATCAGTTTTCTTTACCTTTTGATTGAAAATTCAAAAAATCATGAACGAATAGTCCCTTCTCTCTTACATTATCATTCTTTTTATCATTTGTTGTAATTTCGACATTTTTGTTATCTAATATTTGTTCATGAAATATATTTATCATTTATAGCTTACTTATGCGATGAATTTATGATATATTTTTATACATATATATATATATATATATTCCTTTTTAAATTATAAAGGTCAAATGATGGGGTGAAATTCAAGTTGAAAAGTTTTCACTACAAAATGCTATTGTATTTTATAATCAAAGAATAGAATAAATGATGTAAATGAATTTTAAGCTATCAGTAAAATCAAAATAATTTTTTTGCATTTTTTATTATTTGATATAAAATTAATTGCTTTTATCTTATCAGTAAAGTACTTTATCTTATCTTTTAATTTATCATCAAAATCAAATCAAAATAATTAAAAACTTCAAGTGCTATCAATTAGTGAACTGAAAAAAGCATCTGCTTTCTCAACGATACCTTATATCATTTGCATTTCCGGACAACTAATGCCAGCTAAATCTGTCTTTCTGATTTCTAATAAATAATATCCGGTTCAGATCATCCTGTCATCTTCATTTTAGCATAATTTGGCTTTATCCGGTTTAATCCAAACTCGATTTATACAACCATTGTTTATTTTAAATCAATTGTTTATTTTAAAAATTCTTTTATTTACTAAAATATTCTTTTCAGATTGTTCAAATATTTGAAGTACCAATAGCTCACATCAATAAAAACAAATAAATAAAGAAAAAGCGAAGAAACTATGCTATGAAGTAAAAGAGTTTCACTAAAATGAATGTCTAAACAATCAACTTGTCAACTCTGATATTTTAGTACATAATTTTTGATTAGTAACTGGAGATATCGTATGATCGTGTGGCGTCTTTTACGGTAAGCAAATTTTCAATAATTCAAAATATTCATCATATCAATGATCATTTTACCTCGGAATATCCCGAATGTCCCAGATAATGCAGCTGATTAAATGTAATATTCCTAATGTTCGCGATAATGGAATCGGTTGGATGGAATTTTCCGGGTCTTGCGCTGAATGAAATATTCTGGATGTTCCGGACTGAAATAAGTGTTAAAAGGTTACGGGTTTAATGAAACTCTTCAGTTCATAATTAGTTGGATGGAATTTAACTATAATACAACTGGTAGAATGAAGTTTTTGATAAAAATGATTAAATGATATTCCGGATATTTCGAATAATGCGATTAGTGAATTGAACGTCCCAGTAGTTCCTGATTAAATGGAATGTTTCCAATGTTCCGGATTGAATGGAATGTTCCAATAATGCAATTGGTTGAATAATATTCCGGTAATGCAGTTGGATGAACAAGTATTCCGGCAATATAGTTGATTGAATGGAATACTCCGGAAGTGAAGTAGTCAAAATAGAGTGTTCCGGAACTGGAGCTGTTTAAATAGAGTGTTCTGAAGGACAAAGTTTAAAATGGTCTATAAGCATCCAAAGGAGTACAAAATAAATTTAATAATTGATCATTCGTAATGAGAGATTCTAAAATAATTCGAATTACGACATGAACCATTCCATCGAAAACTATTTCATTTCTATGTTAATAGTATTTTCAGATAACTATCGCATGAATAATTCTAAAAATTAATTATGTAATAATTGATTTGATTTGAGAAAAAGAATTAATCAATTTCAGATATGCGTGTATTGATTAGTGCATTGATAGCACTGATTGCTAGTACCAATGCATTATCATTTTTGACCGATGAATGGACAGAAAGTATGAAACAATTCATTCATCAAACGCAGCAAAAAATTGGTGAAAAATCGAATCAATTTTTGAATGGTTTTGTTAAATTAAGTAATTTAATTTTTAATTATTTGATTTATTAATTTTATGCAAATTTCTGGATGTTTCGTAAATTTTCACAAAAATCATTTTGATATTCTAAATTTCCTTCTTAATTATTTTATAGCTATCACTCATTCAGAGTTTTTTTTTTTCTATAAAATATTTCATTTATTCAGGTATTTTCCTTTCTTTTGTTTTATGCATGATATTGTTATAAATAAATCTTTGCTATTAGTAAAACTATTTCTAATTTTTTCAACTTTAATTTTAGTTACCGTAAACAGAAGGTAAACTTTTTCTCTGCCCTGCATATTCAAAATAATTTCAAAAAGTCAAAAACTTTGATCCATAAAGTTGTTCCAAAACTCTGTATGATAGAAACTTCCATTTCTACGAAATTGGATTGGTCGGAAAAATAGAATGATATAAAGTTTGGGCCTGAAAAGAGGAAAATAATATTTTTAGCAAAACTATTGCCACGTTTTTTTGATTACTTAACAGTGTTGTAAACTGAAAAATATCATATTCATAGATCAAAAAAAAAAAGAATATTAAATAAAACAAATATAATCATCGGTATGTAAATATTTCCTTTCTATTATCATTTTTATATCTGACCCGACCTATAACTTGACCTGATCTATCATTAACAAAAATTTGCTTAAATTAAAAAAAAGATTCTGCATTGAATTGATAAAATTTAAATAGAGATTTCTCAAAAAAAAAACATATATTATTTATAATTTGAAAATAATTTAATAATTATTAATATCAATATATTGATATTGATAATTATTTTTTATGATACCAGATGATAAAAATTAATTTTAGATGAAATATATAATATATAATATTATCTAACAGTTCTTTCTTTAATAATTTATTGACTCATTATTCAATGTTAAGCAATACAATAATAAAAAATTGGTTAACTTAATTGGAATAAACTTGATTAATTGAATTGAAATAAAAATTTCATTTTATTATTATTTGATTTTTATTGATTTTAATTTTATAATACGTCGGTTTTTTAGAACTTGGTAAGAAGCTTGATAGTGCACAAAATTTTGTCGAACAATCAAAGGATATTTTTAGTACGGTTGCGATAAATTTGAAAAATCGCGGTGAAAAATTAAAAGCTACGGTAATGAAAACAGCAGAAACAACGTTACGTGGAGCTGGTGATGAAGTGAGTATTTCTCACTTTTTATTCAAATAATATATATTTCAGTTATTGCGCTATAATGATTAAATTAATTTTAATACAAAGAATTAATAATTATATATTTCAGATTAAATTAATTCACATAAAGACAAAGATATTTTAAAATAATATTTGTAAAAAATATTTCATAGATTTTAACTGAATTAGCTTAATTCTTTTATGATATTAATCTATGATTTTAAGTTTTAGTATTTCGTATTTTTTCGAATATTATATAAACAAAATATTATTTTAACAAATTATCATATCATATTATTTCTATTCAATTAGATAATGTATTAATGATTGCATATTTTTAGAAATATTTTTATATTAATATTAAAATTTACAATAAAAAAATATAAGTTAAAGTTTTTAGGTTGAAGGTTTTTTCTCCGAAGTACCAAATCGTGTGAATGACGGTTTTGATGAAATTCTCGAGAAACTTGGAGAAGCATGCTCATGGATTTTAAGGAATATTATTGCTCCAATATTATTCATTATTATACTACTTGCTCTCACCTATATTTTTATTATTTCTGGGTAAGCAATATATTTTCATTTCTCGATCTTTCTTTTAATACTATTTCTATTTCTATTCTAATGTACCAAAATAATATTCCTCTAACTGAGAAATAGAATTAAAATAAATTATTTAATATGAAACGGTAATTTAGACTTATATTTAATACGGTAATTAATACGGTAATTGTACTTGAATTTTGGTATTCATAAAAATTATTCGGTATCTTGAATTAATTTAAATATACAAGTAAATTTCCTGAAAGATAATATTTAATAATTTATAAATACTATGAAAGACAATTCAATTATTCAATACTATATGGTTTTAGAACGTAACATAAATTTATCATTAATTTTATCATTCTTGACCTAAGTTCTTCATTAGTTATGATTAGCAATGTTTCGTCAACTTATTGCTATACTTATTAAAAAATGTATGACACAAAGTTAACTATTAAAAAATTGACTTAAAGCTTAGTGATATATGTGAAACAAATTTCATATAGGATTAATTAAGAAAACTTATGTCATTAAATAATAAATGACTTAAAGCATATATATATATGTTTGTTAATTAATTTGAAGTTGAAGATTGTTTTGAAATAGATGTTATAATCTTCGTATTCTCTTATTTTTTCTTTAAATATCTTTTTGCAATGAATTTAATTTCATTCTTACTAATTCTAAGTTAGGATTTGAAATGAAAATACAAGTGAAAAGTAAATCACTTTGACGAGTAGTTGTTAAGTGGTTTATAAACAAGAAGATATCAACTTAAAACAATGTCTTAGTGTAATTGTTGGCCATTAAACTAAAACACGAATTCAATAGTTTTCAGTTAGATGTTGACATAAGATGTTTAAAGCAAAATCTAAGTCAGCATGTCCAATATATCATCATTGTCATCTTGTCATTGTCATCTTATAAATTATCAGACAGTCCCGATAATTCTGCTAATATTGATTAAGCAGTTTATCTGAATCCTATTTCAGATTCTTCGTAATATATATTAATTAAATGATTTGCCCTAATTTTATCATCATATCCAGAATCATTTTCGTTTTGTTAGCTATTAAATAATCCCGGTAATATCGGTTGTCCGAATCTTATCCGGAATTTACCGATACTTCAATTTTATTTCAGAATCTACCGATATAGCTGAATTTTATTAGAGATTCTTCATGACTCATAATACTGATTAAACGATTCATCCGAATCATAGATTCTTCGTGATTCTCAATATCAATTAAATGATTAATCCAAATCTTAGATTTTCTCTTTTCACTTCTCGGTATTCCTTGCACACATGCATGACTGAGTAATTAAACTCCGATGAAGGTGTAGTATTTCAAATTAATTAAATGGATCAAATTAAGTGATCAAATCTTCATAGAAGTGTAGTATTTCAAGTTAATTAAATATATCAAATTAAGTTTAATTAAATTTTGAGAAAGGTATAGCATTTTAAGTTAATTAAATGAATTAATTAAATTGATGTAAATTATTCAAAATATAATTTCTTAAGATGTTGTGGTTGTTGCTGTAGCACACTGCTGTCACATTTTGGTGTCACCTTGGGTAATACATTCAAACAATTCAAAAAGATAAACATTTGCGACAAGGTGATCGTATCATTATACTTCGCGAT
Source organism: Dirofilaria repens (assembly GCA_008729115.1). Classification (NCBI taxonomy): domain Eukaryota; kingdom Metazoa; phylum Nematoda; class Chromadorea; order Rhabditida; family Onchocercidae; genus Dirofilaria; species Dirofilaria repens. The sequence continues at coordinate 110,952 of SNRZ01000077.1, forward strand.
CTGGAAACTTCCATACCGTTACAAAGAAATGAATCATTCAATAATAGGCAACTATTAAAAGATATACGTGTTTTAAAAGTTTAATAATAATAATCAATAGCTGATTAATTGATTAATTTTGGCATAACAATATCATAAAATGATACTGTAATATTGTATTTGAATTCCTGTAGGCTTTTGTTGTATATATTGTATATAATAGATATTTGTTCATTCTATTGTTGCATTTTGCAAGAAAAAAAAATTTTTTTTTCTTGTATTATTCGAATACCTAAAATATTTCGATAAAATAAATTAGGCAGTGAAAATTTGTGATTTCCTATTAGAATTATTCGGTATTTTTTCAAATTCAGATTTCATATTATTTCGCAATTCATCAGTAATGAATTCTCTGAGAAATAATTGGTCTCAATCCTCTTTCATTCATTAAACTAATAAATAAATGTGAAAGAAAGAATGTTGTCGGAAGAATCAGAAGCTTAATATTAATCGTTAATTTATATCATTAAGCATCTGAAGCATTCACTCGATGGATATTTATTGTTTCGTTATGTAATGAGAATCGAATCCTGAAATCTATCCATTTCATAATGATATTCTATTTTCCAATATTAAATAAATTTCAGATTTATATGCTTATTGTTCATCATAACATACGGATGAAATATCATTGATAAAAGTGCTATCATAACAATAAATAATAATAATCCATTTTGATTAGTGATGACAGATGAATATTTTAAGCTCAAATCTTTTTTCTAATTTAATTCCATTTCACATTATTAAATGCACTTTTATCAATGATTTGTTTTAAGCAGGACATAAATAATACAATTATTTCATTTAATTTCAAACAAAAGATTCAGAAGGCTTCGAAGAGTATAATTATTTTCCTTAATTTTAAGAAATTGATATTTTATCACTTTTATTTCAATGATACAGTGATATAATACTTTGTTAAAATCAAAGCAACAGAAGTAAGCTAAATATTAGACAAATTTTTAAAAGGTGAGGTGTTTCAAGAAATTTCAGAACAAAAAAATTAATCAATAATTTACTAAAAAATATTTGAATAATAATTTAAAAAATTTTTCTTCAAATTTTCTTTTACTTATTAACAATTGAAAATATATTAATTTCTTCTGAATTTTCTGAAATTTTTAAAATTTCCTTGTTATCATATCTTTTCCTACTTTTTTTTTTTTTTTTTGTTTATAAATATTCCGATTAGAATTTTTAATTAGTTATGAATATATCGGGAATTTTTTATCTTTTAAATGTTTCAATTATCATTTCGCATAGCTGTGATAATTAATTTTTATCTTTTATACATTAGTTGTGTTTATTGAATTATATCAAAAAAAAAAAAAAAAATTTGATAAATAAATTTAACAGAACGAATTCAAAAAAAGAAAAAGAAAGAGCAATAGATACAAATGAAATATCAAAAGAGAGTGGGAAAAAGAAATTAATTATAAAGATACTGTATCGAAATACTATTTCTATCGATATGAGTACCATTCAATTGCTCTTCAATTCCTGGTAATATACTGATGAAAACATTTTTTACCGTTGTTAAGCCAATATTTGTACGAGATGGAATAAGCAATATGATGGAAAATTCGACGGCAAGATGAGGACCACTGAAAAAAGAAAATATGCAAATGTTTGTAAGTATAAATTAGTAAATATTTATTTATCGTTGTTGCAAATAACGTTTTATGAAATAATTTTTAATTCAAATTTACCTGTTGTATAAATACCATACGTAAACATTTTCAAGATACGGTTGTAGAGATGATTGCTTAAGTTGGCTATGTATCTGAAAAAGTGAGAATGAAATTTTTTTTGAAAATTTCAACATTTTTAAAAAGTCAACTTTCTTCCTTGAAAAAAATTCAAAAAAATAAATAATATGAATTTAAAAAATTTAATTTAAATGATTTAAATTTTAATTCCAATTATTTTTCATTCAATTATATTAGAAATTATAAAAAGATTGAAACTCTTTGATGAATATTCAATTTAGATATCAATTATGGTGTAACAATGATAATAGATGCAGAATATCGTAATAATATTTCCCATTAATTTAGGTAATTTAGAATTTGGTTGGAATTAGGAAATGTTGATGGAAATGTATTTTTTTCAAACGATCTTAAATAAATGATATGCTATCTGGAATGCATTTCTATTACCGTAGTACCATTGAAATATTATTACCGGATTCTATACCATAAAGCAGAATACTAAGTAGCAGGCAGTTGTAGCGATTTAAAAAACAATGAGCGAGAAAATTCTATTATCTTCGGAATGTTTAAAATATGCTAGATTCTAAAATGCGATTCATATAACATACCGCCTTCTGAATCATTTGACTTGCTTGACGATATTTGAAATGATTATGATTTGTAAAAGTTTCATCAGCCTGATTTAGTATATACATCTGACATAGAAGTATTCGTTTCTGAAGTCGATCTGTTGGATTTGGTAATGTTACAATGATAGGTTCATATGGTGGCAATGGTGTAGGAAATGGAGATGGAAAGGGTTGAAATGTGAAATTAGGTAGTGGGATAGGTTGAAGTGTAAAATTTGGTGAAACGGTAGAAGTGATGAACGTATATGGCTTAGAGTGTTTCGTCGATGATGATGATGGAAGCTTGATAATTAGTACTGAATAAATGAAATTAATTTAATTAAACCATTCTAACATTCATAAACGATCTATTCTACGAGAATAAATTTCAAAGTTTTATACGTCATATTTATTTTATCTATTATATCTTATATCATTAACAGTTATTCAATTTCAAGTCCAATTTATTGATAATAATTTCATTTATAAAAAAAATTAGTCAAAGTTTTATATGCCATATTACGTTTCACTAATAATTTATAAAAACTTCTGCTTAATTTTTTTTGAATTCTCAAAAAAATGTTATATAATTCAATTTTATATAGAAATGAGTAGAATTTCATATGTCATACTTAGCTTATCAATCATATTTATCAATTGTTTTACAAACAATTGCTTAAAATTTGCATTTAATTTGCAGAATCTCTACAACAAAGTTCTATAATTTAATCAATCAACAAAGCTGTATAATTTAAATCAATCATAAAATGTTATTATCATTTATTCACACCTTCTGCTGTTTAAATCATTATATTACAGCGAATTATTATTATCATAAAAAAATTTAATAGTAAGAAAAAAATTGTTACATAATTCAGTAAATTATAATTGTCGTGAAAAAATTTATTTATACGAAAGAATTTATGTAAATTAAGCAATCTGCTATGTCGACAATATTAAATATTTTATTTATTTATGTAAAATATCAAAACGAATTACTTACCATTCATAGCATATGCTAATATGATTGCAATAATCAGTAGGAAGAGTAATAATGATACCGTAATAAGCATGCATAATAACCGTTTCCTATTGCTGTAACAATTAATTAATCAATTAATAGAAAGTCTATATAAAATTAAGTATATTAATTCGATCATTGTGTAAAATTTGAATAAATGATTTAAAATTATAATTGCAACTTACCCCATTTTTGCATGAATTGTTGACATTTTGTTAAATGTCAAAAATTGTTCAACTGAACTTATAAATTGAATAAAGAATTGTGAACAATAATTTTTGAATTTAAAATTTATAATATTAAATAGAATTCATTCTTTTATATTCAATTCTATTGAATGACCTATTCAGCGATGCGTATTATTAATTTATCTAATCCTGAAATTTAATCTTCCTCCTCCCTTTTTCTACTATATATTTCCAATAAATCAATCAATCTGTTTAATATCGAAATTGACCCACTCGATAGCGGGGGATTCTTTGATAAATAATTTGAAAAAGACCTTAAAAATCAGTTTCATATGAAATATAAGGTTGATAGCTTAAATTACGAGCTGAATTAATTTGGATAGTTATAATAACAAATTCATTGTTATCGCAATAAATCGATCAATCGATCAATCGATCAATCGGTCAATCAATCAAAGAGGAGGAAATGAATTAAACTTTTATTCATAATTATATCATTGATTCATTCCACTATAGTTTTTAAGGATGCTTAATAAGACAGAAATATTCTGAATTTTTTTTTAATTTCAAATTTTAATTCATAAATAAAAATTATAACCTTCTTGCTACTTCAAATGTTATAGGATGGCAAACTGAAACACTTGATGTATCATTACTCCAATCAGATGACCATTTTAAATCATTTTTATATCTTTTATCTGTTTCATATTTTGACTTCTTAGGGCCGTTTTTTGGATTAATTGTCAAATTGGATTCTGAAAGCAAAAAAAAATTTTCTCAAATAATTTTTTTCTAATATAAGAAGAAAGAATTAATATGTAAAATGCATTAACAAGCATAATTTATACTCAAAAAAATCAAACTTGATATCAATTAAATTAATTTAATTCCTTTATTATTCCTTTCTGATAATTATCCGCTTCCAATAAAAATAATTTCTATCCTTCCATTAATTATATAATGTTAATAAAAATTATAAATAAATTAAAATATATTTCAAACGATCGAAAAAAAAAGTTTATTGTTAACTTGAAAGCTGTGAAATATTTTTATCAAAATAATGATGAACCTTGCTCGAGATCGGATTCTCGACGTCGTTGAAAATTTCCAGCTAATCCAAACATTATAATAAAATAATGATGATTTCAAGAAAATAATCAGGAAAATGAAACATTCGTATAAATTGAAATCATTAGTGATGACCTGTTTAAATATTTGGAATAGATTTGAAAAAAAAAAAAAAATTCCAGCAGTTATGAATAACTGAATGATAATAGTTAATACTGTTCTAGTAATATTATTATCACTTCATATGGAATTGCAGATGATGATAGCATGCAAAACATTCCAATGCAATAACATTTGATTTAGTTTAAATTGCAGCAGGTGTAACTTTTTCTATAAATCAAACCTGTTTCTCTCCTTGATTGATGATATTTCTCAAATACTTGATCACCTAATTCGATCAATCTCTCTTTTCATTTTCGCTCTATTTGATCCAATTTATCGATTAATCTTCTTGTCTAAATAGAAGAATAGAAATTATTTAAAAAATTAACAAAAATTCTTGCAATATTTAGCAATCTGCAAAATGCAAGATGCATGCATTCAATTTGCAGGCATTATGTAACTTACTTATATCATATAAAGCCTTTTGAATTGGCCATATGCTCATAATAAGCCGATTTTTGCAATATTCGAGATTATTCAGGCATTGCTTCATCATTTTAAATATATTGATGCTCGTTATTGATAAGTCGAATTTGCTAATTGAAATTTAAGTCTTAAAAAAATTGCCATTAGTTCTTTTTCATTTTATAATTATAAATTTTGATAAAGTTTAATCACATGAATATTATTTGATTAGACGGCTGATTACACATTATTAGTAATTCGAATCTGATAATTGATTAAAATTTAAATTCGAAAGAATATCACTTTTCTTTATTTCTTCATTATCACGACTGCAAATTCCATGAGGTTGGATTAAACAAATATTATTTTTATTTGCTTACTTCTTATCAACAAAGCATTTCTATTGATCTAAAAAGTTTGAAGCTTTATAAAATGATATATTTAGTGTGGATATTTTGAAATTTTAAAATTTCATTTGCCTAATCTATGATTATTTTCAAAATTTGAAAAAAATTCTTTTATTTAATCGAATTTTAAAATTTCCATCAAATATTTTGTTGTCTAAAATGCACCGTTTAGTATCAAATTTCATATAACAATTAATAAACAGTCAATTTTGCAATAAGCATATTTTCTAATTTAAAATTTATCGATTTAAATTTAAATTTGAATTATGCCATTTCTATTCAATCTTTTATGCGAAAAAAAAACTTTTACAAAGTTATATTATCAAATATACTCCAATAATCTGATATTTTATTTTGATTAAGCAAGGCAATTGAAATAAAATTATTATTCAATTCTGATATTTATATTAATTCAATGGAAGGATTAAAGTATGTTCATTTATTCAAAGAATTTATAAAATTTTTTCCACAAAATTCTATTTAATTAAAGGAAAACATTAATCGAGAAGAATCAATTTGTGTTCCTCCAAAATTTTTCTATAAAACGTAATCATGATAATAATAATAGTAATAATAATAATAATAATAATAATAAATAACGATAGAAGAATAATAAGTTAGTTATTTCTTCAGAATTCGTAATTCGTTGTACTCAGAAGATCAGATGATAAATAATTATCGCTATATAATTTAGTCTTTTATTCGTAGTATATGACAGTTCTGGAAATAAACTATAATCTAATCTTCGATTAATTTAAAAGAAACTATTTTAAGATTGATTATTCAATGATTAAATTATGAGAAAAGAAAGAATACTGGAAAGATAGTGTAACTGTTGTATTTTTAATCGCATATGGTACATTTATCAGATTTGAAAAATTTCTCCTTTCAATTGTTATCAGCAATGATCACAATTATATCAGATAAGTATGTATTCTAATACAGGTAAATAAAAGATTCAAAAGTTTAAAATTTTCCATGCAGCAAAATTTTTAATGCAAATTTGAATTTCTTAGTTCATTATAATATTTAGATAGCTTTGAAACATAATTCGAAACAAATGCCGAAATACTATGAGTTTTTCTTTGTAATAATTTGAAATGAATAAATTAATAATTTATTATTGATAAACTTTTTCTGGAAGAAATGAAACATACAGCCCTGTTTGACGTAAACGCTTAATTCAATTTTTTTTCTTTCTTTTTTTTCTCAGAAAATTGAATAGAATTCAATTTGATAAGATTAATCATAACTGCTCAAATATTTTATGTAAAACGATATTCATTTACCGTTGAGCTATACCAGTATGAATCCAATATTAATTTACGTGAATTGCGTCATAATAAGTGAATGCCTCTTGAGCTACGTGAATTTATTTTTGTCGAGACGTAACAATTGTTTGATCGATGTAATCATTTAAGTAAAAAAAAAATATATATAAAAAAAATGAACTATTAATATCAAAATATGTATATTTGATTTCTTATACTATTTCGGTATTTCTTTTTCTTTTTTTTCTAGCTTATAAGATTATTTGATTAATTTTCAAGTCTTAACTTTATCATTTTTATCAATGGAAAATCTGATTGTACCGAAGAGATCAATGTTGATTGATAAAAAGATTGATGTATATGCTTAGAAAGGCAATGTATAATTCTACCCTCTCATTCACTACTTTACCAATTCATCAAACCTATAATCAAATCATTTCGTTGAAGCAAGCTCAATAGAAGGCCAAGTAAGGCCATTGCAATCAGGCCAAGCTGCTGCAGCTGCTGCTACTGCTACTGCCACTGCTGCTTGCTGCTCGTTTAACAAGTAAACTAAGGAATGACTATAAATGATAGATGTTGACAAGTTAGCCTAAAGAATCTTCGATAAGACTGCTAAATTTTAACGGATAACGAGTGTCTAGCGGATAAAGAACTGATAAGGAAGAGAAGCAGATGATGATAAATGTTTAAGAATAAAAGATACCGTAACCCATCGACGGGAAGCATAGGTAGAGGCAGTAAATCCAATAAAGCTATATAATTCATGTTGTCAATTGAGATAGTCTCATTCGTAGGTGCTTCCTTCGTTATGCTCTATAAGAGGAATGAAAAAGAAGAAAGACAGGGAGGAGGAGGAGAGTGAGGTGGAAAAAGAAGAGAAGAAAGAGAATGAGGAGGAGGAAGGGAAGAGGAAGAGGAAGAAGAGGAAGAGAAAAAAGAGGAGGAGGAAGAAGAAGAAGAAGGAATAAAGAAAGAGAGTGTAAATATCTTTGTAAAAGCAATAGTCCCCCTCCTCTGTCTTTTTCCATACTTTCTTCCCGGTACTTCCCCAATCTTTTATCCTTTATCCTATCCTTGGCCGTTCAACACCCTCCTATTTCTTCATTTTGATAATAAAAGCTTTAAGGCCATTTTTCTTCCTCTTCTTGTGTACTCGCATAGGCCTGAAAACTATTAGCAGGGCCTTGGATAAGGAGTGCAAAAAACGATCGTATGCATAGATGTCTATGTTATCACTGTGAACTCTTGTGTTGTGATTTAAAAAGGCAAAGAGAAAACCAAGTTATCCAGCCGTTCTCGTCATCGTCATCATCATTTCCACTTGTCCCAAAATTTATTTACTGTAATTATATAATATCATCATCATTATCAATCAACACCATCATTATCATCATTTTTATCATCATCACTGTTCATCATCATCATCATCATCATACAATCAACATCCTTCGTCATTAATATCATTTCAATTTTGCATTAACTTTTTAACATTGACGGTTTTACATTATCGTTATCATTATCATTATCATCACCATCATCGTCAAATCGCATCAATATCCTTCATTAGCCAAGAGCCAAGAGCTAAGAGCCAAGAGCCAATAGATAATATTAAGCAATAAAAAAAACAAGCCAAAAGCGACAACTAACTATTCACAAATTAAATCTGTCGACTTTTACGAAATTACACTAACTAAGTAAAATATAATTCACTAAACTACTTAAACTCGTCTCCTCCCTTTAAAAAAAACGGTATCCGTTTGGTCGATGAGTAGTGAAGGATTAAGTACCACATCTGCTATCCTTAATGGTGCCAGTAGCACCGCTGCCGCTGTCTCCGCTATCACACAGGTATTATCATTTATCATTTTTTTTCTTACTTTAATTTCATTATTATCATTTAAATTAATTCATTCGAATCATTTCACTTATTATTTCATTAAATGGAATATTAAGTATTTATCAATTTAACGACTTCGAAAATTAATTACTTTCATTTAAACTAATCAGTCATTTCGAATTATTTGATAATCATTTCAATAAATAGAGCATTTGCTAAATATATTTAAATCTTAATGGTCCCGAATTGATTTATCAGATTAATTTATAAGTTTAACTTTTCCATTTCTCCTTCTAACAAGCTATCCTAATTTGATAGTATCGCATGAGTGAATCTCGTAATGTTATTTTCAAATTTTATATAATTTATAATAAAGTTGACACTAAGGAATTATTATTAAGCAGTAGGAGAAGTGATAAAATTCAAAAGCTTACTTTATTATGACCACTTTTCCTGATCTAATTTAGTAAATTATCTTAGTACAAATGACAAAGTTAATCTTAATATAAACTGCAGCAAAACTGTGCCTTATCACCTATCATTGATCTATCATTATATCCAATAAAGAATAAAAGTTTGCTCAAAGAGGGAAAAGTTTTTTTATCATAACTAGAAAAAAATTATCATAACTTTTTTATTATCATAGCTTATTTTATGCTAAATGTTATCATATAAGATTAACTTACAGGATAATATATATATCTTATTTATTCTCAAATATTTCATCGAAGTTTTTCTTTCTAAATTTGACAACTTGCTGAATGTAATAATTAGAAAAGTATGATAAGTTTAAATTAAGCAAAATTCATCAAGTCAAATTTATCAATCTCTTTTTAATCAATGTTTTGTACAACACATTTGTATATAAATTGATATTACAAAATAATAATAAGAAATCATTCGTAAAATATCGGTAAATTTTTAATTGATCAACTAATTAATATTAAATCAGGGATTCATTTAATTCTAGTTATTATAAATTTGTTAAGAAAATAATAAATGAAGATTATGGTAATTCTCAATGAATGTTTGATCAAATCTAAGCTTTCTGCAAGATAATATTTAAAGATTATGATATATATATTATAAAATAACCAATTTTTAGATTGAAATTTGAGATGAAGAAGTTGATATATATATATATATATATATATATATGTAATCTTAGCCAAATCTAATCTAATCTCCTAATCCAATCATTTTGATCGAAGAATGATTGTGATAAGAAATGGGAATTAAATGGGGAAAAAAGGGAAAGATTTGATAAGTTTGATAAGATTGATAAATATGTCGTAGGTTTAGTTGAAAATGCCGACAAAATATGATCATAGCGAATGAATTGAAAGTGTTTGAATATGTGAAATGGCACTTACTAGTGGTACTGCGACGACAGGCGGATGCGCTAATTTATCATAATTTGTTTGAGCATTAAGCTTTAAGAGAAAGATGGGAATCTAATTGTTCATCCAAACATATCTTTTCATTTTTCTTGTTTACCATATCTCTCCGTATCCCTCTTCATTTCACACATTATGTCAAAGACTTTCTCGTCATGTTTCGGACTTTTGTTTATTTTCTAAAGTAATTATGGAAAATTTAATTTTGCCCTACACACACACACACACACACACCACATACACACACACACACCACATACACACACATACACACAGACACCGTATCAGCAGACCCTCCTCTGTCCATTTTTCATTCAATTCATTCATTTCTTTCTTTCTAACCAAATAAAGTCAATTTATTTTTGATTTACTTTGATTGTTCTATTATTATTATTTGATCCTAGAAAATAGGCATAATTTGATAGTCAAATAGTTAATTGTGTATTAGTAAATTTGAATTATTTGATAAGATAAAAATCGATTATTTCGTTTTTCAATTTCCAATTAAAACTTTTTTCTTTGTTACATTTATTTCTAATAATTATAACTTAGTATTTTTTATTATTTATCTTGTAAATTACATCATTTATTCGAAATAATTTTTTACTATCCTATACTGTGTAATTTGTAATCTTAACGGATTAATTAATTAATGAATGAATTAGACATAAGTGATAATATAGTGATTATCTTCAATCCATTTAATTAGATATTTTTTTTGTCTTATATGAAATGATTACTTCATTAGAAATAATTATTACTAATTCAAAAAAAAATTAGACAAATAGAATTTGTTTAAATCATAATTCACCAAAAAATGTTTTTGAAATGTTGCAATTGTTAAGGTCAAGAAAAGGTTAACATTTCGAAGTATATTTATTAATTACTATTATTTTGCATAAAACTCATTTCTATAATCCTATTACAAAAGATAATCTATAACAATTTATCATGATTTTGGAGCAAAATAATTGGCCATGAAATTTTCCGCAAAAATATTTAAAATTTCAGAATCTAAAAAAAGCAGTTTTTGCAGCATGCTATCAACAACTGCAACATACCTTGTTAGTTTGCAGTTTCAGGAACAATTAAAGAGTAAAGATTTAGCGCATGCTTTGACCGATTTTCCATATTATTCGCCGCTCGATGCTTCTGTATCAAATAGTCTACGACCGATCGGTGATTCTTCTGGTAAAATCTATAAAACAAATGAACTTTTCAAAAATACATATATATTATTTTTTATATCTGTTTAAATGATTTGATAAAAATTTCAAGAAATTTCCAATTCTATCATCTGCCTCATTTATTGAAAGCTAAAAATTTAATTTTAATTTTAAAGATAGTATTGAAATATCAATTGTTACAAAGACATAGAGAGAGGGAGAGAAAGAGTGAAAGAGAGAGGGAATTAATCCTTGTTCATTTATTGAATGTTCTATGCAAAAGATTAAAACATCTGTCAGTTAAAGAATGATTAAATCAAAATTTTCATTATATTATTTTTATAAAATTCAAGGCTAAACTAAATTTAAATTTTTGATTTGAAAATTTTTGAAAAATTAAATTTTATGAATTTTTTTGTCTGAAATTTGAATAATTTTGTAGATGGTGCATTCAAAAAAATTAAAGCTGAAAGCAGTAGTTGCAGTGCATCGTCTGTATTTGCAAGTGCTCTTTCAGGTAGTACTCAAGTACCTGCTAGGTAATATTTATTTCAATTAGTAATATTTATTTCGATTAGTAATATTTATTTCGATTAGTAATATTTATTTCAATTAGTAATATTTATTTCGATTAGTAATATTTATTTCGATTAGTAATATTTATTTCGATTAGTAATATTTATTTCGATTAGTAATATTTATTTCGATTAGTAATATTTATTTCGATTAGTAATATTTATTTCGATTAGTAATATTTATTTCGATTAGTAATATTTATTTCAATTAGTAATATTTATTTCGATTAGTAATATTTATTTCAATTAATAAACTTTTCTTTTTTAACTTCCAAATTTTCAACATCTTTTGATGAAAGCATCGGTTAGAAGCTTCAAATTTGATCAATTTAATCAAGAAATTCGCTGTGAAAATTTTATGAACGTTGAAATTTTGAATTTTAAATAATAATTTCGGTTGCTTTATTTTAATAGACAAAAAATTAATTACAACTTAATTTTTCTGTTATAGTATTATTTTGTTTTTTTAAAATTATCATATATTTTAACGAATTTGATTTTTAAATTTTGAAATTAATTTTTCGTTGCATGCAGCGTACGACGACGACATCGTACAACATTTACGCAGGAACAGCTAGCGGAACTCGACGCTGCATTTCAAAAATCACACTATCCGGATATTTATGTTCGAGAGGAACTTGCTAGGATTACAAAATTAAATGAAGCGCGAATTCAGGTGAAATATTTTATTTTACAAGAAATATGGACTAATCATGGAAAATAATTTTTTTTTTTATTTCAATTTAATAATATTTGGAAATTCAAATAATTGATGAAATGAATGTAAAAAAAAAAATTGTTCATTTATTAAGAATAAGATATTACTGTAAATTAAATATTAATTTTAAAAAAAGGCATAAATATCGCTAAGAAAAAATAAGAAGAAAAGATGGAAAAAGTTTATTTCAATGCTGTCATTAATTATTGATTATTTTATCGAAAATATCATTCTTTGATCAAAGTACTATTAGGCCAAATGTGATATTGAATTGTTGGATATGAAAGCTATTATTTTATCAATTTTTTTAATATTATCATATTTTGATAATACTAAAATTTCTTGATTAAAAATTATCAAATTCTATGCAATTAGTGAATTGTAATAGTTATGCTTCATTGAATACCATTGTAATCAGTAATGAGTACTATTTTTACGGATTTAACGATTGGATAATTCCAAGTTTTCCAAATTAATTTTTTCATCATACTGCTAATTAAACCTTAATCATTTGAAGGACAAAAGAAAAAATTACATAAAGGAAGGGTCATTATAGGTCATCTTTTTCCTGTTGACCTGAAATTCTTTCGTAAGTCTGCAAACAAACAACATTCAAACATCTGTATGCGTAATTTTTGTTTACGTTTTATAATTCGTCAATATCTGGCGAGAGGATAAGGCGAAAGTAATAAAGGAAGAGGTGAGGGATAAGAAAAGGTACAGTTTTAGTAGACGATGACCAGTGGTCAGTATGAGTGAGAGGATGGTTGATATGTTGTACCACTTCAAACCCATAATTATCAGCTCTTCAGTAAGCTTATTTCATGCAATTAGCTGTAGCAATGAAGCGAACTTATACTCAGCAGGATATCTCAAAATCTTCTCTTGTCACCCTTACCCTTTCACCCTTCTCCTTTCACCCTTCCTTGGTCAATCTCCCTCTGCTGCTATCCTTATTTTACCTTCCTTCTATAGGTCAGATAACTAGTCAGTTTATACCATAGGCACCACCGATTATACCATCTGTACATCAAATTTGAATATGACTACTTGGCTTCTTGTCCAGGAATAGTTCGATGATTATTTTAACTATCAAGCATAATTCATTTTTTACCGCATTAAATCTTACCGGGGAAAATATCCATGGATTTCAATAATTTTAGATTATACAAATTCAATAATTCATTTTTGATCGGAAGGATTAGAACTTGAATAATTAAAAGAAATTATCATTTGAAATCATAAAAATTCGATATTTCAATAAGTAAGGATAATTTTTAACTTAATAAGAATTTATACTTTTATAATTTAAATATAATATGAATCCATTGATATTAAGTATTATGGACAAATTAAAAAAGCAAAAAGATATCCATATCTCAATCATATTCTTGTTTTCCCAATATTTCATAGCTATTTTAGTATACTGTAACAGAATTATATTTGTTAGGATAAAATTATAATTTGTTAAATTTTATCTGACCATCAATTGATATAATATATTTGATAAGAAATAAATTGTATAAGCTAAAATAATGAAAATAATTCGATTGAACATCCAATAAATCAATTTCCTTTTTTTTTCAAATTTTATCAAAGCGCTAAATTTTTTATAAAAAAAAAATATATCATTGATTGCCATTGAAGTAATCAAAGGATTGATTATTTAATGAATAAATTTTTATCTTAAAAAATGGCTTAGAATTTATATTTCTATCAGCCATATAATTGATATATTATTTCGAGATCTGAAAAGAATAGAAAACGAAGTTTTGCCGACCATTTTTCTACTCCCATTGGGACTATCTTTTCCTTTCAATTTCGTTTTGATCAAGTTATTGGCATTTCAATAAATTAAATTATTTTCTTATTTCATTTCAATTTACTGCTTTTCATTAAAAAACTTTTTTTTCGCTGCCCTCTTTTTCTCGGGAGTTTTTTATATTTCAAATAATCTGAAAGAATTTAAACAAACAATTTACAAATAATATTTCTAAAAATGAATGAAAGAGCAAAATTTTTTTAAACACTTTTATTTTTGTTTATTCGAATTTATCCCTTCGAGCGTATTTTATACTTCTTGCTATATTATTATAATAATTAAATACTGGGGAATTTTTCGAGATTTCTATCTTCCAATCGGAATTTATTCCTCGTAGTTTGTTTATATTGGAAATATTAATTTTAAAATATAACAAATAAGACATTTTAATATTAAACACCTATATTAAACAAAAAAAAGACTAATTATTTAATATTATATTTCAAAATTTTAACCTTTGTATTTAAAAGCAAAGAAAAATAAAATGTGAAATTTTTATTTTCTCAATTACTAATATCATAATTGCTAGTTTCGATGAGGAAAAAATGATGAAAATAATGATGATAATAATAATTGTTTTTATCTAGTAAAACATGATTGCCAATTGGCTATGTATAGGCCAAAGTTCGATATTGCTTTAGCCTAGCTATTACCGTAATCTGATTGAAAAGATACGAGGAACAAAGCTTGACATCACATACAACTTGTATGTATTCTCGTCATTCGTTGAATTGCATATTAATTGTCAATCGCTTCATTCTCTCTGTTATACAAATTTTGAGCGCATTTTCATTGTCGAACAAATTTCTCTTTCTCTTTCTCTCCCTTTCTCTCTCTCTCTCTTCCTTTCCGCTTTATCATCATCAAGAAATTTCGATCAACGAAGCTAAAAGAGCCTAATAGTCGAGGCTCTAAGCAAAAAGTTTTAGATAGATTCTAGCAGAATAAATTTATATTGCAAAAGATTGTTCTCTCTCTCTTTCCTTCTTTCTTTCTCTTTCCTCTCTTTCTTCCTCTCTTTGAAATAAATTTATCGAAAATTAAATTAACTTTCATTTTCCCTTTCTACTAGTAAAATTATAAGGCAATTCCAGACATTATGTTATGCAGTAGTTTGATTAAAATTTCTAAATGTATTTGAAATAAGCGGAATATGACAGATCAATTTAAGTGGCAGAAATAATATGAGAGATTATCAGTGATCATTTTAATGATAATTTATTATAGGAAATAATATGGAAGATTATCAGTGATCATTTTAATGATAGTTTAAATATAATTTAATAATTTAAATATCTAACATTTAATCAATCTATAATTTCAATTTGCGAATAGGATCAATTTTCTGATTGATACCTTATAATGCTTTATTAATCATCCAAATCATTTCTTTCAATTTGTTAGTCAAAAATAATGATATCTGATCGCATGGTTGCATAATATTCATCATTGCTATAGAAACATTTTTTGATATTTGTGGGATGCATGCTAAACTTATCAACATCTTATTTCTATTATCATTATCATTTCTCCATGATAGCCGGATAGGACTAAACGGATTAAATTTTAGCAAAACAAACATTCAATCCATAAAACAAATTGAAGTTCATAATACTGCAATGATATATATGCATACTGTTAACTGCAATTTGGGTATACTGTAATTAATCAAATTTATTCGATTATTTATGACAGAATAACTTAAAAAAATGAAAAAAATCACTTCGTAAAAAATTATATGAACACAAGAGAAGTGATAAAAATGAAATTTAATATAAATAAAAATATTTCATATTATTTATCAGGTTTGGTTTCAAAATAGACGTGCAAAGCTCGTAAACAGGAAAAGCAATTATCGAAAACTTTGGTACCACAAACAGTATTTCCATCACAAAGTGCCGCAGGTCAAATTATGCGGACACCAATGTATCCATCCACTGCCGCTATGTCTGCTCGAGCTGCTGCTGATCCATTTTGGTAATTAGAAAAAAAAAATGAAATTAATTTAAATTTCTTATCAAAATATGATCAGAATATGAGAACAACTTAAAAGAATTATAAATGCTTGAATGGATAGGTTAGAAATAAAGAAGTGATATCGCAACAGATATCTTAATGTTAATTTTAAAATCAATGATAGTTTAAATTGAAAAGTAGGAAATGAATGGTAGAATGCTAATTTGAAAATCAATTGATAATTTAGATTAAAAAAGTATATAGTTGTAATGTTAATTTTAAAATCAATTGCTATTCACTTTTTTTAATTTGATTGTTGATTGATTTTAAAAATTAATATTGCATTATTTATGATTTAAACTATTTCATGTCATTTGAATTATTTGCTTCCCAGGTGTATAATAATAATTGTTATTAGGTAAAGGTCAAAATGAAGCTTGCAAATTTTAAGCAGTAATCTTATTAATTCATTTTTCTCAATCGCAAAAGCACCGTGTATTTCATTTTTCAATCAATTTAAATTGATTGATTGATTATCAGCGAATATCATGCAATTCTTATCAATATCATTTCTTATTTATTAAATCTAAGCATTTATTTTATATGGCGTAAAACTAATCTTCAGGTATCAACCGTATCCTGTAGCTCATCCGATGACTTATCCTGCAGCATCTGCTTACGGAGCTGTATCAAGTGCTCATACGTTTGGTGCACCAATGTCTACGCAAGTTTATTTATTAATTTTTATTTTCCATAATTTAATTATTTCAAAAGATTATTTATGAAGAATAACGAAAATTTTCTAATCAAAAAAATTCAATATCTTTTCCGTAACTTTTTCCTGTTTTTTAGATCAACGATTAGCACATTTAGTACCGATCCGGCGGAAGATTTCTATCAAAAAAGTTTGGCACTACGGGTGAGTTGCCAACCATCAACAACAAATATTCAATATCAGAGCTGAAATAAACATTAATCAGGCCATAAATTATTCATCAAATATCAATTCCTTTTTTTTTCCTTTTGTATAACAAAGTTCAACAAAAAAATCTGTGCAAAAATTTTTCGATTATAAATAGCAATTATCGATTGTTGCTCGACAAAAGTTTTCGAGGAGAAAAAAAGATTTTGAAAAATTCACTTTGTTGAACTATCGCTTTGTTTTCTCTCTTTCAAATAATAAATTTACTATTTATGCCGGTTTCTTGCATTGATCTCATGGATGGGTTGTATTTTATATGAGTAAAAAAGTTTTTTTAAAGAAATTTTGCAAAAATTAAATTATTTATATTTCTCTTTCAAATGCTGAAAATACATCATTCGAGTCAATTGTTTTCCTTTTTTATGTGATTTTATCAATTAACTTATCAATTTGATTAATTTATTAATAAAAATTAATTTTGAAATTACTTTGAAAGATTTTTGTTGCGAAATAACCACAGTGAAAACATTATAAGTTCAAGACAATTGTAAATTGTAAACAATTCTTAATTAAAACTTGGCTTATTAAATAAACAAAATTCTCTATCCCTTGGCTTCTTTAATAGAAACTTGCAGTGTGATAGTAAATATTTATTTATTACGAAGACTTTCACTAAAAACTTCTGCTACTTATAATATTCTGGTACTCCAAATTAACGATTAATCATATAATTAAAGCAAAATTTTAATTCTTCAATTCATTCAAATTTATTCCATCCATCGTAGCTTCAGATTTCAATTCTAATATTTGATTCATCATTCTTTTTTTTTGAAATTTCTTGCTTTGATTTTTTTTTTTTGTAATTTTCTATTTTCTTTTGCTCTGTTTTTGCATAAATGGGTAGCGCAAGAATAGAACCAATCTTTCTTGAAGTGATAAAATATTTGAAATATTTATTCAAATTATAATTGAAAATTTCTTTTTCGTTATATCTTCAGCTTACTGGAAATTTCCATCAAAAAAAAAGGCGAAAATTATAATTTGATTGGTTTTGCATAAATTTCATTTCATATTAAATAGCTTAATGATATTATTATGCTTAAAACTTAATACTAGCATTGTGAGAGAACAAAAGTTTCACAGATTAGGTAAGGTGTGAGAAAATTTGATGGATATGCAAAATTGATAATTTCAAACATTTTGGATAATAAAAGTAAATTTATATATCACAATTGTATTGCTAAAATTTGCAGAGTATTACGATAACTCATTGCAAATAATCATATCAAATGAATTGTTGGCATAAATGATGTGATTGTTTAAAGTTTATTAATTTATTTCAGAATGAAATTAAGTCTTTTTGTTTTCTAATTTAAATTTTGTAAAAAATAATATAAAATATTTTTTTATTTTAATTATTAATATAATTTGATTGCATCTTCATATTTTGCATTCAACAAATTTGTTTTTGAACAATTTATGAGTTATGAGAATACTGTCGACTGTTACAGTAATCATCAGTACTGTCAGATCAATAAACATGGTTAACAAGATCAATGAAATGAAAGATTCACATGAAATGATTCAACAAACAGATTGAAATATCATTATCATCATTATCAGCTACTTTCAAATATTTCTGAGAAATTTTTAGAAATCTGAATAAGTACTCAGGAATTATTGCAAGTATTATTAAGATCCGATATATCAGAAATATATGATTTATGTTCTATCCAAACCTGGTAATGTATATTTCCGGAATTTCATAATGAATTAATGAATAACTATTTCTTTTTTTTTTACCATACTGAATATGAAAGAAAAAGTTTTGCATCGTTTTTCGTGCATAAGAAAAATAAAAATTGCTAAAATTAATAGAGCATCATTTTAAAAAGATAATAAAAATTTTTTTAAGGTAAAATTAAGTTACTTATATTTATATTCATATTTGCTACTAAATTTATTAATCATTCATTTATTTAATTCTTATTTATTCATTTCTTACTTTACCATTTTTCATTAAAAAATTTGGATAAAAATTTAAAGTATTATCATGGATATATTTATTTTATTCATTTATAATTCTATTTTTTTAAAAAAAAAAGTTAAAAACAAAAAAAAAGAACAAAGAACAAAAAAGAAATGAACAAAACAAACAAATAATTATAGGAATAAATCGGAAATTGAAATGCTATACAATTTAAATAAATTATTGATATTTTACGATATAATCATTTTTTGATTTCACAACGTAACCCTCGATAACCTGCCTTACAGATACATCTCGGTTCACCACGTGACGTCTTTATGCATTCCGCATTATTATAGCATAAATTTAAGCAAATATCTGAAATTAAAATAAAAAAGAAATTTCACGTTTTCGTTGACTTATTAGACGCAAAATTTTAATTAATGTTGACGTGAATGACGTGCGTTATATTATTGCATCTCATAAAAAACCTTTGCTAAATTAAATGAATTATTGCATATTTGATAAATGAAAAAAAAAATTATTTAATTAATAAGACGATCTGCAAATATGCTAATCATTTAATCGAATATTGGATATCATTTAACATTAATATTATGTGTAAAATTCTACCATAATTTTGAAGCAATAATAGCTAAATCAATACGCTTAACTTAACTAATCATAATTTTGTGATAATAATAGTTATTTAATTTAAACAGCAATTTGATAACTGAAATTATTCGATCTTATTTAATCAGTTTTATTTCAAAAAAACTTCAATCCATTCAAATGATAAAATTAATCGATATTCAAACTAACCAGTACATATGAAGCCATTCCCGACAAAGCCTGGTTGACATCGGCAACTATATGTTGGCATGTTTTCCTTATCAGGTAAATCAATACAAGCTGCCAACCAATGACATCTATGCTCACCGCTTGCACATTGATTCGTTGATACACAAGTTTCAATTGATGTTGCACCTGATAACAGATTTTAAGCTTAATTAACCTAAAGCAGCCTTATCAATGCTTTCATTTTTAATTTGTGTTGAAGACAAAAGCAAGAGATTATATGAAAAGCATAAAATGAAATAACTACCTAAAATTCTTGTTGTGGTACCGGATGGGCATTGTTTACAGGAATAGGAGCCAATTTCGTCCTGATAAAAACCGTAGCTACAATTTAAGCACTTCTTATGATGCCAATTTAAATAGTATCCTCGTTGACAGTTTGCTAAAATTATCAATTATGCAAATTTCCAAACCATTAATATTATATCATTAATAATGCTAATCATACATAAAATAGAGGTATCAGATTCCGAAAATATACAAATTCTGGGAATGATAATCATCTCTTGATCATAGTAAAACCTTATATTATTAATTCGGTACTATCAGTTCTGTTATCGCCTTATCAAATTTCTTTTCATTGAACATACTATTAGTCTTTCAAAAAAATACTAAATTTTTCTTACAGCAATGAAAACAAAATTATATATAAGACATATTGAAATATGGAAATATAAAAATTTCAGAATGATCTTTATTTGATATGATAAAATGTTATACTATTAATTCTACTCAATGAACTCTCTTAATCGCTTTATCAAATCCTTCCTTCTTATCATATTTCTTTTCAGTAGTTTTTTCATATTAATTATCATTCAAAAATAGCAGTAAAATTATCCTCAATGATAAATAAATTTTCGCGATGTAATCGATTAATAATGATAAAGGAGAAGATGCAAAAATGATAAATGATAATTAGGACGAACGTAATTTGCAAGATTTTTCACTGATTGAACCAACTGATTCGGTGATAAATGCCGGATGACAAGGTCGGCATAATACATCATTTGCCTCTTTGAAAAATCCACGCTGACATGCTACACAACTACCATCGGATGAATGTTCCTCACCAGCTGGACAATTTGCTGGAATTAAAAACAAAAAGGAAATCAGGTCATTCAGGTCAAGCTGAGATTATGATTCATTCCATTATAATCAATAATAAGTGATTATCTATAAATAATATCTAATCAATGATCAACAAATAGTTCAATTCTAATAATCCAAAATTAACTGATAAATTTTAACTGATCACTATTGAATTAAATAATCAATGCATCATTAATATTTTGATATGTAAATGATTTCTGCAAGTATTGACAAAAATTTTTACCAATACATTGATCAATTAAAGTTGAATTCATATGAACGGTGACGGTATTTTGTGGACATGGTAAACAACTTGTTGAGCCTGGATTTGGTTGATAGGCCAAATAACCACATGGTTCACATTTACCAGTTATTTCATTTAAAAAATAACCAGCAGAACATTCTACTGTAAATCATTAAGTGTAATTTTTATATTTCGAATATATATATGCATATATATACATCGGCGGAAAAATTATCAGTGACCTTGACACTTTCGAAGAATAGAACAACACAAACCAACACAAGAAGTAGCATGAACAGATCCAATCATTAATGTTGTATATCCATGAGGACATTTTTCGCATCGCGGTCTACCGGATCGATGTGATAGTAACCCTGAGGACAATGTTCGCATTTCTTTGATAAGATGTTGTGATAATGGCCAGGTTCGCAGAGTACTACGGATAATGGAGAAATAATTATAGAAGGAAAATTATCATCATATTAGACATTTAAAGCTATATCGAAGATAACACTGATAAAACTAGTAAAATTATCATAAGCAATAAAAGTAAAATTACTAGCTGTTTTATTTACTACAGCTGTAAGGGAACATTATTCGTATTTTATTTCTTGGCTAATAATTGAAATTTCATATTTCCGATGAAATCTTTTTATTAACTTTTATCTTTTTTAAAAATTGCAAATTCCATGCAGAATATATTCATCCATTATCATTGTTATCATTATATTATCGATAATCGTTGTAATCAAGTATTATTACCAGCATGGCAATTATTCGATTATTTTGCTGTTAGTACAATTTCTGTCATAGCAATTTTGTTATCAGTATTTCATGCTTCATTTACGTTAATTGTAAATAATCAGTTAAAAGATTACATTGCCATTTTTTTATATGATGATTAGCTCCTTATCATTGTTTTTGAAGTATTACAATTATTATCATAAATTCAAAGTTATCAATGGAAGATTACTTATAATAAAACCTACTTTTTAGTGTGATAACTAATTATGATTTGATGATTGATAAAGCAGATAATGGCTGATATTATCATAAGAGACAAAACTGCGATAACAATCATTATTACTATCATAGAGTGAATAATTATCAAGATTTCCCAAACTTGCATTTCAATGCGTCAGAAATTAACGGATATCATATCACAGGGCGGAAGTGATTATGAAAAGGATCGACATAACTTTCATATGTAAATGATTCTAAACTTTTTCCTTATAATATTCAAAACTATTTTCCGTGTTTCAAAATTTTGAATTCCAATGATAATTGATGATTGCAAACAAAGAAAACTTTATAATATAATTTCAACTGCAACTTTATCATATTTATCACATGTGATTATTGATTAATTCATTTTTTCCTTTTTTATCAATTTAAAATTTTATTTTTTGGAGTTATTTCAATTATCGATGAAGAAACCATGCAATATTAAGTGAATATGGGCATGTTTTTTTGGTAATTCTAATATTTAGCAGACTGTTTCAATTTAGCTTATGCTAATCTGAAATAAAGAAATTGTTAGAATCAAAATAAATTACGATCAGAAGAAACAAATAGTTTAATTAATTCGGCAGACGATTCGAACAATTTTACACATTCCTAAATATTACAGCTATATACTGTATGGAAAGTAGAATTATTAGGAAAAAGAAGTACGGTAGTACGGTAATAAGTAATCTGTTCTGATAATCTATCCTGATTTAATAAGTAATCCATTCTGATTTTTGATTATGCTTCATAAGTATAAATAAGGAATAAAGTTATTAATAGACTTTCGAAAGTTGAGCTAATTATAGAATCAATTAATCATATTATTTGATAATATGATTTTATCCATTCATAGATGTAAATATCAAGACATTTAATTATTTATGATCGTATCCATTCAAAAATATAAATTACTTGGCAATGCAGTGAAGTATTTATTAGATAAAATGATAAATATTTTGATTACTGATTTTAACATTATTTGAATTACAGATGAAATAAAATAGCTGTGATAAATATTCTTGCCTTTTTATCATGTGATTTCATAAATTAAACAAAATTTTTAGAGTATAGATATGATTGCAAAAGACTGATCAAATTTTCACACAAATTTGTAAGCTTAATCAATTTCAAATAAAACGAACATAAAATAACTTCATAGTATGCATCTATAAAAAAACATGCATTTTGTCGGATTTATCAGATCTGATAAACTGCGTAGCATTATATCTAATTTTAGTATACCTAATTAAAGTGCATTATATTATCAATTTTACCGATATATTTCTGATCAAATTTACATAATAAATAATTTGTTATCTCTTATTAAATATTTCCATTTAATATTGTATGATAATATTGCGCAAATATCACTTGCTAATCAATCGATCATGCTGAATATAATCAATTGATTGAAAAAAAGTAAATGTGAGTAGTAAGTTAAATTAGTGAAAGTATGGATCGATATTATTTCAGAAGTACTCTTTCGATAGTTTTTATTATTTCATATGCAAAAAGTTATACAAGTAAAAAGGAAAATAAAAAAAGAAATAATTTTGAATAATCAGAATAGTTTGTTTCGTTTTTTTATTTGTAGAATAGCGGCTAAAAGTCTTTTCCTTTAATTTCTAAAAATGATTTAAAATTATTTGAATGAAAATTTTGAAAGTTTAAATGCGACAATAGCAGCAATTCATTGGGAAGAAAATATTAGTTGATCAAGTGATCAGTGATAATCAGATAATGTTGTTGAAAACGAACATATGTATTAGTGCATCCCGTTGTAATTTGCATACAAATGATAGAAATTATTGTTAATGTGTTTATCAATTTGTTAAAAAATGATCAAATTGTTTGAAATAAAAGTTTAATTTTTAGCTGAATTTTCATTCTGAATTCTGTAGTAAAACGAAGAAAAAAGTTTTCGGCCCAAGCTATTATTTTGGGTTGTAAAAGTCAATGAACGCTGAAAAAGATTCAACATTGGCCCGACGATCATTTATATTCTTCCTACAGCAATTCTTTTTATAGGATTAAAAGTTTCATTGTCACTATTTGAAGATATGCTTGGATCAGTAGTTGATAAGCGTAAAAAGGTTGATAATGAAGGTAAGGGGATAGTAGTTGATATTTTATCATCTTGCGGTTTAGTTGTGGATGGTTGTGTTGTAGCAGCAACTCGAGAATTAGTCGGGAAATCATCCTTACTGCATTTATCCTGATCGATCAGAGTTGAACCCCGATAGCAGAAGAATGCTTCATCAAAGGTTAATATTTGCGATGGCTTTCCAAGTATTTTCAAAGAATTCGTATATTGAAAAATGCCACCACGTAGACCAATTTGTACGACCGCATAAACTGTTGACGTCGCATCAACCTTAACATTTCGAATCGGATCTCTAAAATTGAAACAAATTTTCATCTCTGTATTATTGCTTATTTAAATATACAAACCATCTTATCATTTTAGAGTTAAAATTTCGAGAGTTTAATTTGATGATTCGCAAGTCGTATCCGACCATTTTTTGAACACTTCGAAATACATTTTAAATTCATCAAAGCGTTACTTAGCATTATATCTTCAGCAACAATTCGATGCTTCATGTTGATTACATCGAGACTGATTATATGTTCAATATGTGATAAAAAAAACACTTTTCTTTTCATTCATTTTTCAATCTCTTTTTTTCATTTCATGATTTATGTAATTTTAGAAAAGATAAAATTAGAAGATAGTAGTTGGTTTGTCTGAATAATCTATTTCCCTTCCTTATATCGATAAATTTGATATAGAAATAGGTTAAGGAATGAAATTCATTCGAAAATAATATTATCATTCAAATCGATCATATTGCTTTTACTTTTTTTTCATATGATATAATTGCCATTGAAATGAATTTAGAAAAAGCACTTGAAAGAAGAGGAAATCCAAAATGAAATTCGAAAATGAATTTTTATCGTTAATTTTTAAAATTAATGTTAATGTTAACCTTTCTGAAATGAATGTCGCATTGATACGATAATATTTCGGCTGTACAATTTCTCCGGTCACCTGTACTTTACCGCAATCATTCATTTTCCTTAAATAACATTTTATCAATTAATGATAAATGAAATGAAATGGAAAATTGTTCAGTATTAAATGTTGGACTTATCAAATGTTTTTTAATATAATTCAATTATTTAATCATTAAGATGAGAGCAGAAACAAATCAATTACTGTATTGAATGTTGCATAAAATCTTACGGTAAATAGAAAAACCTAATCAATAATTGATCAATAATTTCCTTAATAAATTAATCAATAATCATATAATATTCAAAGAAATTTTATCCTATTTTCTTTCTTTGTAACATATTTCGTTCATTCGTGCCTCAATGATTAAATAAGTTAATTATTGTATTAAATGTTATATAAAACATTGTGATAGAAAAAGTAAATAAATAATCGGAGAATAGTTATAAATTTTACGATGCAATATTTTACAAATATTTATTCCTTTCTAATAAAAAAAGATTAGAAAAGAAAGAGGAAAAGAAATAAAGAAAAGGTAGAATTAATAATGGCAAAGGTAGGATTAATAATGTTGTGTGTAAATTTGTAATTAATTCATAATAAGTACTAAATGAAATTAAATTCAGTTCTTTTAAAACGTGTCCGAATGATATGCAACAAATTGTTCGTTTAATTTTTCTTTTACTTCCTTTTTTATTTGAACGAAAATTGAAATTTTAATTTAACCCAAATTATTGCAAGTCAAATTATTACAGCAAATTAAATTATCAGTTTTACATTTATCAGTTTTGCGATTCCCATTGTCTCTTTTTTTTGTTTTTGATAAAAAGGGAATTTAGGAGAAACATTGAATTTTGTCAAATATTTCATTCTATTTTCGAGAGTATCCGGAATATTTGGAGCTGAATGGCGATACATTGAATTTATTACAAAGTACATAGATTTTTTTTGTATGGAAGAATTTTCATTTTTTTTTTGTCACAGAAAGAGGACAAGAAAAAGATTGAAATGGAGAGGAGATGGATAAGAAATTTTTGAAAATATAAAATTAACTAAATTTATTAAATTGATGCTATCCCATAAATGACATTGGGATAGAATGAATTTAATCAATGTTTCGTGATGCAAATTTGATGAAAATGATAAGACATGTAAAAGATAATAAGAAGTTCGTTTTAATTGAATGTGACAAATCAAATTTAACAATTTGGTGATTTTTTAACAAAATTAAAATCTTGAAATTTCTGATAAAAATTGAATGTTGACATCCCTAGTTGCAAATGAGATTAGTCAGGCAAACAGAAATTGCAACAAAATATTTCTTCTTAATTTCCTTTTGCTTAAATGTATTTGACAAAAATTTATAAAATGAATTAATTAGCTGTTTTATAGGTTGCCAAATTTTAGACGAAAATCGACACTATTTCTATTTCAAACTTTCAAACTGTATAGAATAACTTATGCATGAATTTTGCTAACCAAATTAATGCTACCAAATATTAGTATATTTCGAAATTTGTAAAATTTTAGTAATATCAGAATTAGCTATTGAAGGACAAATTGGTTCAATTCATACTCATTTCGATTTTATTTTTATAAATCGATGAAATGAACTTTTTTTGATAAACTAAAATGATTTAAGTGAATTGATAAAATTAACTTCTCCCTCGAAATATCTTCCTGAATCAGTTGAAAAATCAAAGTTTTGATAAAATCAAACAAAAAATGAAGGAAGAAAAAAGCAAAGGAAAAATATTTATGTGAATGCCTGAAAGGACCTCATAAATTAAAATAAATTGCCTCATTAAGTACTCCATTTGATAGGGTATTTAGGATAAACAGCAGCTCATTTCTAACAAATAATAAATTCATTTTCATTGCAATTTTCTAACTGAAAATTTAAAATGAAGAAAATTTCATCGAATAAATTTAAAACTTAGAAATTTCTTTTTTAAAATGACTATTATAGATAGGAAGTAAAAATATTTAAATACTTGAAATTTGAAGTTTCAAAAATATTTGGTGATAACCAGTTAACAAATTAACCAAGATAAGATCACATTTTTAAATCATTTTCAATTCCTTTCATATTAGATGAGAGAATTTTAGAATTTTCGAAAGTTTGTTACTTAGCAAAAATATCGATTTAATTGTTTTAAATTTCTATTTGATATAGGATGGAATCTGAAATATATTGTGTTTTATGCTAATAACTTAATTTTTTTGAATGGACAAAGAAATTTTTTCATATCAGCATTACAGTATTTCAAACATTGCTTGAATTGGCATTTCATTTAGAGAAACAGAAAATTAAACTTTTTTCGGAATATAAATTTTACTTAAATAATAAAAAAAATAAGGTTGGAATTGAAATTAAGTATTTGAAACATTTCAAATTTCAATTTCCTTTCATCTCGCCACTTCTCTTTTCATTTAAAATTTTTTCGCTTATTTTTAAAGCTAAAAGAAAATATTTCATTTCATAAATTATATAAAATTATAAATTTATTATCAAAATTTTCATTGCCAAATTTATCTAAAACATTTTTTCAATGATGATTTTCTTGACAATCTTAAACAGCAAATTTTATTCATTTCCTTCATTTCTCTCTCTTTCTTTTTTTTAATTAAAAAAAAATTCTCCCAAATTTTCTTGTTTTTATCGTACTTCCATTTGAGTATTATTGATTTTGGTAATTAAGTATTTCTGTGAGATTATTGCTCTTCTTAGAAATTTGCAATAAAT
Organism: Dirofilaria repens; assembly: GCA_008729115.1. NCBI lineage: Eukaryota > Metazoa > Nematoda > Chromadorea > Rhabditida > Onchocercidae > Dirofilaria > Dirofilaria repens. The sequence continues at coordinate 139,156 of SNRZ01000077.1, forward strand.
TTCTACTTTTTTTAGGAAAGCTGGAAAGAATAAATCAGAAGTTTCTTTTTCAAAAATTAATTTTACTCACTCACTGATTTTTATCCTGCTGTTATCCTGATAAACAATTAATGATTAATAGTTTTATTATAATGATTATTTACTTATAGGAGTTGATAAAATTGGGCAAAAAAAAGATCAGCATTTCAATGATTATTTAATACTATTTTTTAATTACTACTTAACAGTCAGTAAAATTATAAGCATTGTTTAGGATGAAGAGAGAATGGGAAATTGATGAGAATGCTATACTACTGTAGGACTACTACTGTAAGAATATACAATAATACCGTCTATCTAATGTTATAATCATATAATCATGTAGTGATATTCATTTTAGATTGAGTAATAATTGTATAACTATACAATGCTATTTATTCATTATGTTATCATAATCATATGACTATTTAAAATTCAATTCTGTGACAATTATTCCATGAATATATTATCAAATAAAAATTCTGATATTCATTTACAGTAGGCATGACTCATTAAAGTACGATAGCATTCATTTACAGTAGGCATGACTCATTAAAGTACGATAGCATTCATTTACAGTAGGCATGACTCATTAAATACGTAGCATTCAGTTATGACCATGTAATAATAAAATAATTTTAATTTAACTGTAGCATAATTGAATTATTTTAATAGCCATTTTAAAAATTTTATTTTAAGTGTGCAAAATTTGTCGAAAAAATCGAAGGATTTTTTTCAGAATTATTCCAATAAATAATAATGCCATTTGGTATGTGAAATCACTTTGATCTATTTTTGAAATCACGATCAGTCCAGTATTGTTAACTATTTCTCCTATTTCCTTTATTCAATTTTTTGTCTCTAATTTTTTTTTGTCCGATCTCTCTCTCTGTCTCCCACTCTCTCTCTCTGTTATCATCTATGAAATAGAAGGAAAAGTTTTGGAAGAATTTCATAAAAAATTAAGTTTCATTTTAACTCAAACTGTTTATTGTTTTATGGATTATTCATTTAATTGTTAATTAATTCATTGTTAAAGCAAGCAGTGAAAAATTAGATTTGTTTTGAAATTTTCTACTTCCTTATCATTCTTAATACTTTTTTTTATAACATTATGGTGATAACTGATAAGATAATTTTTAAAGTAAACAATAAAAAACAGGAGTTTATTTAAAATTTCTTTTTTGTTGAAGTAGAACTGAAATGATAATACTTCATTAACGAATACTCGTTTTAATTAATACATTATTCTCAAAAATGTTTCTTTCTAAATAGTAGGAAAAAAATTTTAACTTTTCAACGTCTAGTAGTGATAATGATTAGTGCTATCTGCATTACAAACACGATAATGATTACAATCTAAAAATCATGATATGAAGGAAAAAAGCAAAAAGTATCATTTTGGAAGATTGATTGCTGATACATTCTTTAAAAGAAAAAAAACTATGAAATAGCCCAATATCAAACAACTATTTTTAAAAAAAAATATATGGAAGTAATTATTGAATGGTTGCAATACACAAGAAATGATAAATTTTGCTATTTATCGCCAAGGCTAATTCGAAAATCTTAAAAATTATTCTTTTTTTAAATTTCACCTTTTCCGTTTCTAATACTACAAAAATTGTGTAAAATGTTACTATTTCGAGCAATTGGTAATTTCATTAATTTTCTCTTAATAATATGTGATAATAAAAAGACAGTGAAAAAGAATTTTTTAAAGTGACAAATGAGAGGAGAAAGATAAAGAAGGTAAGAATAAGAATATTCTAAATATTGAAGATTCAAAAATGATAATTTTGAAAAAAGATGATAATTTTAAAATTTAGTCTTTGCCATGCTTAATTCATGCTTAATTTGAAAGAAATTGTTTTCTATCAAAGAGATTTGTTTTCTATGATTCTATACGTTTATTCTATAAGTTTATCGGAAAATATAATAATAGAAGAAAATGAAATGTCTCCAAAAATTTCAATATTCTTATGCGTAATTTATTTTTCTGAGAACAATAAGAAAGCTAAGCTTATTTTATTTATTCATTTTACGATGACCGTAATTATTCCAAAAGTAAGTCAATATTATTATCCATAACATATATTCTATGATCGATACATGACTGATTAAATCAGTGATTGCAAGATAATCGAAATAAAATGTAAAATATAAATTATTAATCGTAGGATAATCGAATAGAGCCAGATGTAATTTAAGGATTCTACGATGATACAACATTGTCTTTTCCAGGTTTCAATGGATCTTTTAAAAACTAACTTTTCCGCTTTTGATCCGCCACAAATCAACCAATGCTTATTGATGAAGCGTAACGAAGCAAGGACACTATTACGCATGATAGTATTCCATTTCGGTATTTTCTGGATATTTTCAATTGATGCATTTGGATAATCCACTTGAAATCGTACCACTCGAACAGCTGGTACTGTTTCTCGAATTGCAGTAATTCCTTGTATCATACTTGTCAATATGATATAGCCAAAAATATTAGCCAAGAAATATCGTTGATTATGTCGGGATGAAATGTAGCAAACGGATACGTGATGATGCATCATTGATCGGATATTATCACTTATCACTTGTTACAGTTTACTACTCGTATCACTCACTACTACCACTAGTACTACAATTACTACTACTATAACAATTAGTAGTGGTAGTGGTGATGATGGTATTACCAGGTCTGGATGATATTATGTAACAACTCCACCCCTCTCTTCTATTTCCTTTCCAACAAAATTCAAACGAAAATATTTTCGAAATGAGAGATTGACGGATCGCAGAAGAGAGAATGAATGACAATAAAAAAAAGACTATTTTCCAGATTTTCCTCTATTCATTCATTCCTGAATTCTTTTCCATACAATTCATCATAACCATTATCATTATTATCATCATCATCATCAGCATCATCATCATCATCATCATCATCATCATTATCAATATCGAAACATCCTTTTCATTCATTTCTGAATTGTCATTGGCATCATTATCAATTGTTATTATTGTTGTTATTTCTTTGATGTCATGAATGTTGTTGACCTGAATATTTATTATTGCTATTCATCCACTCATCCCTTTTTTATTTACTCTTCTCTAATCATCCCCATTTTATATACTATCCCTACAACTATTAAATATGTAAATTAACTCATTTTGAAGAGAGCAAAAAAAAACGATTGAAAAAAAATGTATGTTAATTTGTTGATTTGTTGACACATAACAAAATTGAAATTTAGTACAATTATTTTCTTGGATGACATTTGGTAAATTTCAGAAATTTTTTTTCTTTTCCAACGGATCAAAATGACATCGATCTCCTTCAAATGATTAAATTGATAAATGCATTCCAATGAAAATATATAACTAACTGAGTTTTTTCCTTTTTTAAATTTAATTTTCTCTCTTTCATTCATTTTTCAGAGATAGAGAAAAATGAAAAGGAAATATTTAAAAATGAATGAAAAAGCAAACTGTTCCTTTCCTTGATATCGAATACTAAATTTTAATTAAATAATTTATCATTTTTTGAGTATTAGCCAAGCGATATTTATGACATCTATTTAGTTTGTTGAAATTAAATTATTTTTTGTATTCTCTACAACCAGCAGATGAATATTTTGAAATAAAAACAATTTATTGTATTAAAATTGGAAAATACAAAAGCTGTCATGATGATGGATAAAAAAGCGAAAGTAAAAGCAAATAATAATTATAGCAATAAGGAGAAAATATTATTTGAAAAAAATTAATGATAAAAAGATAAGAAAGTTGAAATTAAACGAAATCAATAAGATAATTGATCGAAGGTGATAGAGTGATGAATTATTTGCAAAATTTTCGGTCCATTTTTTCTAAAATCAATAAAACGAATTAAAAATTTTTTTAATTACTATGATTTTATTAGCATTTCAATAAAATTTTAATGAGCAATTTATCGACACTTTTAATTACTTTTCATCAAATGGTTGTTAAATATTTAATCTCTTAACTTATATAAGTTAAGTTAAGAGTTTGAACTAAACTCTTAACTTATATGTTACAGCAAACAATTTTAAAGCTTTTAAATTAGTTTAATTGTTGAAAAATAAACAATTTCAGCGTATTTAAATTAGTTTAATTGTAAAAAATTTAAACTCAAATTGTTTTATACTAAAAAATAAGTTAATTATATCTTATTGTTTACATTTTAAAGAAATAAAATAATAAAATTTTGTATAAAAATAACTAAATTTGTTTTTTGAAAAGTTAAATAAAATATTGTGCCCTCAAAGTGGACGACATGTGAAAGTGATTTTTAAGTTTGCTTTTCATTTTTATCGTATAAAAATTTTGAAAATATATTTTAAAATTATTTCGTTCTATAGTACAGGCAAAAAATATGTTATCATTTGATAACGTATTTAATTATTATGATATGATCATCAGAAACAAAAAAAAAAAAAAAAAACTGATATCTTTGTTGGAATTATTGAACTATAGATCAGTAATATCGGATGTGTTATTTGGTCGATAGTATTTGAAGCAACTATCAACTTTAGTATTCAATCAAGTCGCAATACCGAAGCTATAACGATAGTTTTAGTGATAAGTGATCACCGAGATATATCTGATTTTTCAAATTCTGATAAATGAATGAATCTAATGATAATTATTTCAGTCAAATTAACAATGTCATAATTTTGATATTTTCTGAAAGCATTTTACATCTATTTTTCCTCTATTTACCTTTCTATAGACTTTCTTTTTAGGTTTCGAGAGAGAGATAAAGGGAGTAAAAGAGAGGTATGTGATAAGAAAAATTGAACTCTTGAGTAATGTCTAGATAACGAAGAGTTAAATAGTTAAAGCAAGTTATAAATTAAATGAGCTTAACAAAATTTTTACTTGTCTTTTCTCGCGGGATTTAGATAAATATATAAAAAGAATAAAAATATTAACAAAATATCAAATTTAAGAAGAAGATTGTGATTTTGATTATATCAAAAAAGTATTTCTGATATGATAATCTATAGAATGTTTGATTTGAATAAATATCGAAAAATCGATACATTAATACAAAAATATTGTTATCATGACATAATTTATATTTAAGGTAATAAGTATAAGTAAGTTAAATTGGATAAGTTAGAAATATCAATGAGTGATTTCTTGTGAGGAATTTTTCTGATAATATTTTTATGGGAAATTTATTGATAAAGTAAAAATGAAATTGATTTATGCATAATGCCAAATAATTTGTTTAAATCTGATATTTATTCTTTTTAATTTGATTAGAATATTGCAAATCATTTTTTGTACTTTTGAATTTCAATTTCTACTTTGAAATTACTTCCACAGTAGCAAATAAATTAATAATTGATCTGGCGCTTTTGTATTTGAAATTAATATAATTACAATAGAATTTCACCCTTTCTACTTGTTAAATTCAATAACTTATTTTAAATTCAAATATTTTATCAAATTCTTAATTTATCAAATTTTAATTTTTTCAAAAAAAGATTCTCAAAATTTGAAAAATTTATCAATTTTGATCAGAAATTTCATTGGCATTGTTTGATGAGAAATTTTTAGCTACATTAGTGTAGAATATATGATGTATATAATTTATATATATATAAGTTCCTAAGAAGCGAAAAGTTTGTACTCAACTTTCCTCTTATCTGGAAATTTCCGATTTAATAAAATTATTAAAATCAAAAAAAATAAAATCGTATAATTTCAAACAGAATATTTTTTACTTTAATACTATTACATTTGCAAAAATGAGATAATTTAAAATGGAAAATATTTGTTTTTTATGAGTTTTATTATTGAAAAATATGTCATTTTAATTATGAATTAGCTATTAAGTAAATAATTAATAATTAATTTTAATTTTACATTTCTGATCAAACGTATTTAATATGATATATTTGCATGTCAAAATGAATGTTAAAAAGTTATTATCAATAAGAAGAGCGATATTGGATGATAAATCAAACGATTCTTACTTTGATGATCCCAATTTTGCGGACAACCTTTTCAAATCTCTCTGCCAATTTTCCCAACTCTTTAACAATTATTCCCTTCTTCATTTTACTTTAACCAAATCTCTGCCATATATTTTGTTGCACTTTTCTGCTCAAATTTAACTAAAATTCCAAATGATTTAATTTTACGATAAGATAAGCGCATGTCTAACGAATCTAATGTCCATTTTCGTTAAATTTGTCCCGACATTTCAACATCAAATAAAAGGACCATCGATTGAAAATTTATTTGAAAATAATCAGAAAAGTGAGGGAAAGATGGATGAATGAAATATATATAGTACTTTCTGTCAATTAAAAAGTATTAAGGAAATTACAAATAACTTTTTTGTTACTAATTTTTTTCTGCAAGAAATGTTAAAAAATTTTTCTCATTTTCCTACATAATTTCTTTTTTTTTTAAATTTGTTGTGACAAAAAAATTAATCATTTACCGTAGTATCTAATTGTGGGAAGCAAAATTTCTCAAATTAAATTACACAAATCAATCAAATTTAACAATTAACAATTCTTAAAAGAATTATTAATTATTTTAATGATTTTTGCCGTAAAAATTTACTTGAAATTTAACATAGCATTTTATTACGAATTAATGCATCATATCACAGTATTTTAGAAATATTATTAAGAAAAAATTTATATTTAGAAAAAATATTATCTTAAATATAGCTAAAGGAAATATTATTATTTCGACGTATATATATATGTTGGCATAATTAATTTATAACTTTGATAAGTTTTTAATGATTAGTGTTCCTTAATTTATTAACAAAGTTAAGCAAAACATAATCAATGAAGAAGTAAACTCTCAATAATAATATGTAAATTAAATATCTAAATTATCAAAGAAAATGATATGATAATATTTTGGAAATACTGCTGAAAAATTTTTTCAGAATAATTTCCACAAAACATTATTATTTTTTGAAAATTTATAAAATTCATTTTTTACTTCGATAACTTTAATCAGAACTAAATTCAATTAAGCATATTATAATTTAAAATTTCTCAAAATTTCTGTAATTTGTTAGGGAACGGAAAAAATATTTACTTCTGAAAATTAAAATTCTAATTATGCCAATTTAAATTATATACCAATTCTAATTATTTTTTGAATTTTTTAAATTTTATATAAAATGTTTGATTATTATTCAAAAAAAAAACTTTTTGATATATTTTTATTACGGAAAAATTGGAAAAATGCAAAAAAATTGGAAAAATAAGTTGAACATTACAAGAAATTTTAATTAAATTAATGAATACAAGTTCATTCATCAAATTCATCATGACACAAAGTAAGTACTAATTAACTTTCCGTTTTATCATTTCAAATAATTCCGTTACGGATCCGTAATCAATCTTCCTTACATTCAACTTAACGCACATTTATTATTTTGAATTTTTTCTTATCTTCAAAAATGATAGAAGTTCAATAAGAAAAACAAATGATGTTAACCTTTCAAACGAAAAATTATAATATCATGAGATTTAATTATCAATAATTTCATTTCTAAGTATTTCGATTTCGATTTCTCTGTTATAATCTAATTTCAAATACATAGATGAAATTTAACTTATCAACATAGAGTTGCTTTGAAGATAACACAATAAATTATGCAAATGAGTACTATCACAAGCGAACTTTTCAAATGTCTAAATGAGGCATTAACAGATATTATTACCTTTTCTACTTTTTATTAATTTACAAATATAATTTAAAGCTTCTGCCACATTCCATAGACATTTGATAAAAGTTTGAAATTGAATTTGTAATTTAATTTTTTTTTTTGTTTTTTTTTAAATGTTTAGAGAGAAATTTTATTAGCAGATTTGTTTAATATCAAAATGATTTGATTAAAAAAATTGAGAATAATTTTAACAAAATTATCAGCTGATAACATGCTTAAATAATCATAATGAAATCGATAATTTTTTATACATTTATTTTTCATTTATAGATATATAATTTTTTTTTAATCAGAAATTAACAGAAAAATAAAATCGTAATATCTCTTTTATAATATAGCAATTTGCTAATGATATCACTTGCGACGCTGTATGATCATTCACAATTATTGATTTCATTAATTAGTTAAATTATTCATTCATTCGATACGAATTACGATGAGGCACTGTTTATAAAATTAGTCTTATTTTAATTAAAAATTTAAAATAGAAAAATGATAAGTTTCGAAAAAGTTTTACTAAAAATTTTTAATTATTTGATTTTTATACGAAATTTGCTCTTTTTTTGCGTGAAATTCATATCATTTTGATTGATAACTACGTTAAAGAATTGATCGATTCATTGGTTTTAATGGTTTTTGATTTAAATTTCACTCTATTTTTTTGATTTTGCTTAGAAATTGAATTTATTCATAAATTTTATGGAATTGTTTAGAGAGAATTTGAAAATTACAATGAAATTTATTTATTCATTTCCAAAAATGAAGGAAAAAATTAAAATTTATTAACACAAAAAATGTAATTTTAAATTCAATGCGAATTTGGGATGTGAATTTTTCATTTCTCTGACCATTATTTATGTTTCTTAATTTAAAGTGAACTTTTTTTTCTTAAACATTTCAAAAGATTATTGATGATTGGTTGATGTGAATTTCAATTATTTTCCTATTTTTCAAAAATTTTGTTCTACAGAATAATTTCGATTTTTATGTACAAAAGATTTTGATATCAGTGGGATTTATAAAATACATAAATAAAAATTCAGAATTGAAAATTTAAAATTTAAAATTGAGAATTGGATAAAATTCAGAATTACTTCCGTAATTTTTCTGGTTCATTTCATCTGTCGTATTTTAATTACCAGTGTTACCGTTTGTCTCTATAAGGCAACGATAAATCCTCATAGTAACAGTAAAGTAAGTTATCAGATTATCGATCAATGATAACTTCAGTTGCTGTCCCAAATGAAACGTCTAATTTACGATAGACGCAATAAATTGAAATTATAATCTCGTATTTAAAATTATCAAATTATTAAAAAATATATGAAATTATTTTAAAACGAAAAAAAAGATTTATATGAAAATTATTTCCGTTTGAAATTTGATCTTTTTTGATAACTTTGATCACTTTGCAAGTCAAAGATAACACTGATCATAATTTTGGTTATTTGAAAAACAAAGATAACATTCGATCATAAGCTTTGGCTTTCCAAGCCAAGAGCAAAATTCCATCTCAGATATATCCGATCATAAACTTTAATGACTTTATGAGCCAGAGATAATATCTGATCTGATTGTTGATCATTTTGAAACCAATCAATAACATATGTTTTTTAATTTTATATCTGGGAATGCAAGATATTAATTTAAGCATTTTTAGTCTCCCAAGAATTCAGTAGTTTTCGTGATGGAAATAGCGCATAAAGTTTAATATGCAAAAAATGATATTGCTGTGAGGAATAATTTCATCATGATATGATTACCATTTCATCATACATTTAAATTACAAACGAAATCGATTATTTTCCCATTAATTAGTTTCCTCTAATTTTAAATTCCTCGTTCCTCTCGTTTCAATCTTTTCAATATTTATTTTATAAAGTGAGTTTGTAGAACTATGAATGTGATAAAGTGAACTATTAAAACTATTTTATTGATTTAAAACTATTTAACAAACAAGAATTATTCCATTTAAATTGATAACATTTTATTTTTATCGAATACTTATCATTGTTTAATTTTATAGATTAATTACTACTATGATAATTTGTGGGTTTTTTTTTGATAAAAAGTTATCATATCATATGAAAAAGCTCATTTCAAAATATTTGTACACGAAATTAAATTAGGAAAATGAAAAAGACAGTGATTAATATACATATATTGAAGTATTCGAACAAATGACTAGCAAAAGGAAAAGTAATAATTATCAATGAATATATCATTGTTTCACCTGATAAAATCATTCGTTATCATTTAATAACAAATTATTGATCGCAAATTATTTGATTCGTATTCGTTTCAAATCAAAATCATATTGCATAAGCAGAGAGAAAATAAATATATTTTTTGAGCATTTCAACAATTGCAGCGAACAAAAAAGGTCAAATTGGAAATTTTTTTATTTATCGTTTTTTGAATAAAATTTTTCCTTTCGAAAAAATAAACTTTTAATATTTTTAAAAAATATTAAAATTAAATTTATAAAATGTCTTATTATAAATACATGTCGAATTAATCAATTAATTAATTAAAAACTTTTCAATCAATAATTATTATATGTTATACAATTTTTAAAGTATTTAATAAACATAAATCAAAATAAATCAAAAATACATTTGTATTGCTTACCTTAAACGAGTTTCTTATAAATATTCGATAATAAATTCAGAATCCCTGATAAAAAAGTTTTCCAACATTCTAATATAGAGCATAGGATTTTTTACAGAGTGATAGCTTTATCTTATCAGCAAAAAGACCATATATTTTATATACTTCTTGAAAATCTTGATAGACTTATAGCAATTAACGAGTAATTGTAGTAATGTGCAGCAATTAACGAGTAATTGTAAGAGTAAAAGTAAGTCACTGAATGTACCTAAAAAAGAAAATTTTATACATAGAATGGAAGAAGACAATACAGTTTGATATTTTAGCATTATTTAAATTGAATATAATAAATAGCAGCATATATATATTTGATTATTTCGAATCAATTTTTAAGATTGCATTGCCGTACGTGGTGGTGATGGTGTTAATCCAAGAAATTGATACCTTTTCCGTCTAAAAATATCAATTAATATTAATTAATGGAGAGATAAGTTAATATATCAAAATATCAATTAATATAATTAATGGAGAGATAAGTTAATATATCAAAATATCAATTAATACTAATTAATGGAGAGATAAGTTAATATATCAAAATATCAATTAATACTAATTAATGGAAGAATCAGTTAATATCAGAATATCAATTTGATCAAAAATAAATAAATAAATATGGAATTTTTCAAAAAAATTTTTCATAACAAGCAAACGACTTAAAAGAATTTAATTTAAAAAACAATGAAATTTAATCAATCCATTTGTCATTTCTGAGTAATTAACGAAACATTTAGAATTGTTTGTTTTAATCTGCAAAGAAAGAAGTGACCTTTAGATGACCTTCTTGAGAATAAAATGAACTTAATGATAAACTTATATTTGCGAAATTTGCTTGAGATAAAAGGAATGATATAATGATTGATAAAAGGTATAGGTATATAAGATTTATCAGATAAATAATAGGAAAATAGAAGAAATAAGTGTTTATCGTTTATTGTAAATGTTTACTTTCAAATATCAGTTTATCATGTAAAATGGATTATTAAAAGTTCTTTATAATACAAGTTAAAATTGTAATTAAAAATTAATTAACCTTAAATTAAGTATATGCCACCTAGCATCTTCCACAGCTTGGCTTTTACCATCTGTTGCTGATATCACTTCAACACCATTGTTGAAAAGATGCTTTTCACTGATACTTTTTTTAACGGTTCTTGATGTTTCAAGACTATTCACAGCTTGTTCACTTTTTTCAGCATTTTTTATTGAATTTTTCCATATTAACTAAACAAACGATTAGTAATAAAAATTACTGATATTATTCTTATCAAATTCGTTTTTCAATTTAAATAAATTCTCTTCGACAAAAAAATGATAACCTGATTAGGTGAAAATATTTCCTGACATATGGATCGTCTTCTTAAACGTCGTTGTCTTCGTAATTCTTTTTCTGGATCAATATTACTATTATCCTGTAATTGTAAAATTTAAGAGACAATAAACAATTTGTTTAACACTCATATCATTCATCTTATCATTTGATGATGAAAAAAGAAGATAACAATAAATGAAAGAATATCAAAAATAATATTTAAAGCCAAATTTGCAATAATCCGATGAGTAAATTTTGTTATGTTACAGTAAATTGCTAACCTTATAATCACTTGAATTAGTAACATTATCACTATTCTTATCATTATTAACATTATGGACAGTGTTAAGTTGTGTAGGCGAGCGACGAAATTGTAATGAAATTGCATTATCAAATGATAAACGTTTTGATCCTGATAAACGAGAAATATTGGGTGATTGAGAAGTAGCACTAGCAGCATTATTGCTATTCGTAAATGAATTAAATGTCTGCAAAATAATATTTGATAAAATTCATATCATAGAGATAAATAGATAATTTTTGATTAATTTATGAAAGACGAACTGTCATCTCGCAATTGCAAGAACTTACTATTCTTAGATATCTTAACTATATTCATGATTCATACTGTCTAAGATGTATCTACTACTTCTGAATCGTACTATTCTTAGATGTCTCAACCATATTCATGATTCATGTGTTATGTCTAGATGATATTATTATTAGTACTACCAAAGATGCATCTACTATTTCAGATATTATTATTTTAACAATAAACATACATTTACAAGACTTTTAAAATGCATCATTAATGAAGCGGATGCTGATTGCACCGTTGAACTGGTTGGTGCCATTGCATGCAATAATGGTTGAAAGGTTGAATTTGTTGGTGCGGTAGTTTGAGGTGTGGTAAATAATGCTCGAGCTACAGGTGGAGTAACTGATATTTGTGGTGGTACTATAGATGCTACCGAAGGAACAGTTGAAGGTAATTCTGATGTTTTAGTGAATAAATGAACATTGTATGCTGACAAGTTGGAATTTGTGGAAGATGGTGCTTGTATACCACTTTTTACATCAATAGAATGTACAGTAGTTCGTGCTGTAATTGGATAAATTGGAAATTATTGATATTTTAAATTTTTGATTTTATAAAAAAATTTAATTAAAAATATTTTGAATTTTAATTAAAATTATTTTGAATTTTAATTGAATGTGTAAGTGTGCTTTTCTTTCAAATGTTATATTTTATGAAATTTAAGAATAGAATTTCAAATTTTTGAAAAAAATTTAAATTTCAATCATAAAAATAGAAATGAAATATAAGAAAATACATAATGGTGGCAGAGCATTCGAACAATTCCTTCCAGTTAACGATGAATATTTACTTCCGCTATTATCAGATTTTTCAATACGTAAACAGTCGAGATTTGTTCCTACTTCACCATCACCACATGATTCATCGAATGAACCTAAAAAAAAACAGGTGGAACAGATAACGAGAATTTGAAATTTGATAAATTTCTAACAACTCAAAAATCAATTCAGTTAACAAATAAACAAACAAATATGCATTGATAAAAAAAAATTCAAATTTCTAAAAACTGAAAAATAAAGTTTAGTTGATTTTCTTTCCTGTAAAATTACAGCTTTTTTTTTTTGTAACAGCAAGAAGATAAAAATATACTTTGTTTGTTGAAAATTTTTTTTAAACAATCAGAAGATAAGAAATATCAAAAATAATTTGGCAGTTATGTAGAAATAAATAAATTACTAAGAGGAAAAAAGTGATAACATTCAGGAATAACTGAAATAAGCGATCAATTTTCCGACCTAATTTTATAAACATATCATTCTAGACAGATAACATATCATTCTAGACAGATAACATATCATTCTAGACAAATGAAAACAAAATTTGATTTTGTTATTATTAAATTATGATACATTCTTTCTTTCACATCATATCAACAATTAGCTATCAACAACTGCAAGATAATTTAAACTTTTTGGAACTAAAAATTCTTTTTAAAAAAATGTCATACAAATTTATGAATATGCTAATAGTAAATTTTCCGGGAATGATCATTAATTATTAATTATATTTGATATTAAAAGAAATTTTTTTATTTCGGAGGATTTTCAATACTTAAAACTAATAATATTGATTGATTCCCCCTTCAATGATTTATATATTAAATAATCAATCGATTTTTTTTTAATTTTCTCATTTATTTTTGCTAAATAATCAATTTTTACAAATTCTCGATATTAAATCATTAGCTAATGAAACCTTACTTCTGACAAAGACTTATATATACCTTGCCATCGACTGATAATTGTTGGTGCCTTCAGATAACTGCTAACACCAGTTTCTGAATCCGCTTGTGCATATGTTTGCTCAACCACTGATGGTGAATCGCTTAATTTTTTGTTGCACCGTTTCCCGCTCGAAAACTACAAGAATTCTTATGAAATTTAGAAAACTTTTTAAGAAAAATTTCTAAACTTTGCATATAAACATTATGCAATTTCATTTAAAAAGCTCGAATTTAATAATAAATGTTGAAATAGAATGGTTTGGAAAGAAAATTCTGTCAAAGTTATTTTAAATAAAATAATATCTTTGATGCTTAATAAGATTGTCGTAAGACTGAATAGTCAAACTATTGATATGTCGTCTAGGTAAGCAATTGTCAAGGTAAGTAAGATCGAGAACTGTTGATGACAATAGTACAGTATTATTGAAAACAAATATAAATATTCTTTTTTCTATCATATATTTGCATAAAAATTATCCTTTGCACATGAATGATTCTTCATGATAAATAAAGCAATATGTGGTTCACAGAGGTTATAGGTCATTAATTACTTGAACTAATTACTGCTCAATAACAGCTTATCGATTTGTCTATACTCAACTATTATAAAGTATTTTTTCCTTTCGTAAAATATTAAAATCATTAATTATATTCACGAGAAGAGAGAAAATCGTAAGCAATACTAGTGGTATATGAGAAATCATAAACATTACCTTTTGAATTGTTTTCTAATGTTAAAATTAATCAACGAATAAATGAAATTACAACTTACCACTGACTTTATATATCAAATTTTAGATCAAAAATTAATTGCGTTATGTTACATTTATAATCTAAAAATCTGTAAATTTCTGTTCTAAAAATAGAAATCTTTTTATCATATTTATCACATTGCAATTTGCAAAGGAAAAGAAAATTAAAAAAGCGACAAACATAAAAATGCTAACTTCGACAAACACATTCACACGAGCCAATGACTAATGCCATTTGATTCTAATTCAGACAAAAGCAACAAAAAAAGCTGTGACATTAAATGAAAGGAAAAATATTTCGAACTTTTTTTCTAAAATTTTGCCAAAAAAAAAAACAAAATGAATTTTATCAATGAAAAATGAAATAGAAAAAAAGTAAAAACGCACTCAAAAATTGATGAAAAAACCTTGCTGTGTCGAAGTGAACTGAATGATCGCTAGAATGAACGGATACTTATGGAATAATTATCAAATCAATAATGGTACTTCCAAAATTGAAAGATCATGTATGATAACACTTATGGAATAATTATCAAATCAATAATGGTACTTCCAAAATTGAAAGATCATGTATGATAACACTTATGGAATAATTATCAAATCAATAATGGTACTTCCAAAATTGAAAGATCATGTATGATAATACTAAATTATAGTATTCGAGAATGCAGCAATATGTAATATAATAGAATATTCAGAACATTTTAATAGATTTCTCCTATTAATTAATTTTAAATTTTTTTTTTATTTTTTCGAAATTTCAAAAACGAATAACAATGATTACTGTCAATGAACGATTGCTCTTTGAACTTTTCTCGACGGTATTAGGCGGTACCGTTTTATGTCGTTTTGGTAGTCGATTCGGTTTCTCTTGCGATTCAATTGTTTTAGAAGTTCTAAGTGGTATTCGAAATGTTACCTGTAATATGATCCAACATGGTAAAAAAAATCGATTTTTCATTTTCAATTGAACCAAATTATTTCAAATTCTTTTTGCCCTGTAAGTAAAATTGTTAAAAATCTACGTTGCGTTGGTTAGAAATTGAATGACGTGAAACCTCGACATCGCCTGGCTTCTTCTCGTCATTATCCAGTGACGTTTCAATTCGTAGTTTACTGAATAAATCCGTGGTACCACTAGTTGACGCTGCAGCAGCTAATCTTGCGTTTACCGCATCTATCACGTCAAAATTTACAGCGCCATATTTCGGCCTAAAAAAATTATAAATATTGATAGTTTTTATGTGTGACTTGGAATATATCTTTCAAAAGAAACAGCAAATTCTAATATGGAATGCAAACACTACGGTGATACCTGATAAGGAATCAATGAAATTTGATAAACAGGCTGATATTTTTTGTAAATTTTAAATTATTGAAGTGATATAATAAGCGAACAGAAATATGATAATAAAATAATTCCCGCCCAATGGATTTTTTTTTTGACCATTTAGAGAATTAAATTTAATATTAAAAATTTGACATACCTCATGAATTCTTGTCGTTTGTATTTAGGTTTGTCGTGTGTTTCTTTTTCCACATTTGACGAGAATTTGATATGATGACCAATTTGATCATGATCGTGATCATGATCATCTTCTTCTTCACCCATCGTTATTGGTGCTTGAGTATCCAATCCTCTGAAACAAAATATTGCGTGTTTTTGTTGTTTGATTATTAGTGATTAAGTTTAAATCTGAATCCTACTTATCAATGATTAATGATTAAATTTAAATTTGAATTCTATTTCAAAGTGTTGCGAACAATTTTCGAATGATTCATATAAATTTTAAAAAGTTTTATGAAAACGAGCAAAAATCATTAATGAATCTTAATTTTAAGCATTATTTTTTTCAGTATTATTTTTACAGGCATGATCTGATAAGTGCTGATGAACGACTGGAATTTTTTTTAAGTCTAAAAATTAACACTTTAAATATTTGAAATTAATATGAAAAAGACTTAATTGATTATCAGTGAAAGATATCAGAGAAATATTAAGCTTGCATGAATATGGAGATAAAAATAAGTAATTTAGTCGATTATAGATTAAAAATTTTGTACGATAAATTCATCTCATAGGTGATGTTACCAGTGCTATAAATATGTTTCCTGATAAGATAAGGGAAAAATTACAAGGAAGACAAGAGAAATTTGTGATATGATAATTACGATGTCATAAATATTATTTTCAATTTCACTTTATTGAATATATATTTCATACTATCTAATTTTTGTATTGTAAATTCTGAATAAGAAAATGAACCAAAAAATTTTTACTTATTTTTATCTTCAATTAAACGATCTTTCAGTGCAGTTGTATGTGAACGATTTCGTGTTGGAACTGCACCTAAAATTGATGTAATCATTCAGATTTCAAATTTTTTTTGTGGAATTTAGTATTTTATAAAAGCATTTCCTTATTACAGTATCATGAAAAATTCACATCTTGTGATACTGTAATGTAATGTATAATTAATTAAAAAAAAGAAAGAAATCATTGGGAAGAATTAATTTAAAATACAAAAAAATTAGTATTTTTTAAAAATTTTAAGTAATAAAAAATAATTTTTAAACGATTTTTTTAATTTTATAAAATTTTCGAAATTATACAAAACGATAAAAAAATATAAAAATAGCAATATGCAAACCATTTAATCGAGTTTTTGGTCCAATATTTTCATAATTAATTTCCCAATCATATGGCTCTTCAATGTTTATACCATGTCTGTAATATATGGATAAAAATATAGATATCATAAATATAATATAGATATCATAAATATAATATAGATATCATGAATATAATATAGATATCATGAATATAATATAGCTATCATGAAAATTAATTGATTTCATTTTGGATTGAAATAAGCAATCAGAAAATCATAAATTATTGCTAAATTTCTACCGGATAATAATATTCCGTAAATTATTTTCCAACAATCCGTAACTGGGCTCATCCGAATAGCCAAGTGTTTTCAGATATGCCGCAAAATCATGTAATTCCCTCGGACAACCATCCAATAATACATTTAAATTCATTTCTTCCTTCATTCGGCCCACTTCATCTTTATCCTCAAATATTTTATGGTTTATTGAAACAATAATATCTTATTAATTTATCTATTCAACTTATTGATTGATAAATTAGTGATAATATATTTTCAGCTAATATATCTTATTTATATATTCTCATATGATTATTGCCTTTACGTTTATCTATTATCATTAGTGCTATTAGTCTTGCTTATTGCTTTTACACTAATAAAAGATAACATTACCTGGAAACTATAAAAAAGGTATCCATAACGACCAAATATTTCAGATCATTATTACTGACTAACTTTTATTTAAAATTTTATCGTTGATAAAATGATAAAATTGAATACGATATTATAAATAGCTTTTCATTCTTATTTCTCTCTTCCAATTAAAGTCATAAATTGACTTTGGAAAAAATGAAGGAAGGAAATATGAGGCTTAAATAAGCTTATTATTATGTAAATAACATCTGCCCTAAAAGATTATCCATCGCTCATTTTTCATTTTGATTGAATTAATCATTTTTTTTTTTGATATCAAACTTCCCGCAGCGTATAATTACAGTAATCAGATAATTTATTGTGGTAATTAATTGGGAAAACATTCCAATTATTTTTCTTTTGGTATTATTCAAAGTAAGAAAATAATTTTATTATTGAAGTAAGTATTATTAAATATTCGAAATTCTTAATTATTTGCGAAAATATTCGCATTTTTTTATTTTGATATTTGTTAGAAATAAGAAATTAATAATAATTTCTGAAACAATTTATATTATCAAATATTAGAATTTATATTTTTATTTTAAAATATTCGATTAAATAACTTAATAATGTAATTTTGAATAAAATAAAGTAAGTATCAATTTTATAACCATTAGAAAAACATTAATTAAATGGATATAATAAATATTATTATTTTTTGTTATACTTATTTCGTTAAGCAATTTTCAATTAATATTTAATTTCCAACAACATATTAAAATTTAACGATTTAAATTAAACTTTGTTAAAGAAAAAGAAATTAAAAGTGATGAAAATAAATTCATATCTTTTATCTCACCCTCTTATCACTTATATCATTTTATTTTGATAAAAGATTTCCGCTCTTTTCATCAATTTCTCAACGCTTGAAATTTATTAACAGGAATACAAATGATATGTCATATCAGCTAACTAGTATCACTTAATTCCTTCTCCCTCTCTCTTTCTCTCTCTCTCTTTTCCCCTTTTCTTTCTTCATTACTTATATTTACTGAATTGAATCAATTTGAAGTTTATTTATTTTTTTCAATTTCTTTTTCTTCATTCCTCTTTTGCATCTTTTAAATCTGTTCTTTTCAAATTTTTTTTGAAATTGTTTATACTAAATGAAAATATTAGGATCAAATGATTGATTCAATATCAGATGATTAAAATTAGATTGGATCAAAGATTATTTAACTAGATAAGTTAAGTGATAAATAAACATATTTCAACTTGACATTTTTGCTTTCATCACAGACAATCATTTATCATAACCAAGTTATTAAAAATTTTATCACGAGAATTTTTCCAAATTTATCAAAAGATGAAGAAAGAAATATTTTAATGAGAATGATAAAAAAAATAAATGAACAATTGATGAATGAAGAATTGGTCTGAAAAACTTATTCAACAGCTGTATTTGTTCTTTTTCAACTTTGTACCCTTTAACTCTTATCATCAAAATCTTCCTTCATTTTTTAAAATACTTTGAAAAGAAAAGAAATGACATTTTTTAAAAGGTTAACATTTGGTTTAGAGAAAACAAAAAAACAGGAAGCTATATCAAAATCAAATCAATATTTAAATTATCACTGATATTTTAAATATAAACAAACAAATAAATTAAGTTTCAAAAAAAAGATCAAGTTCAGGGTTGATGAATTAATTTCAGGAACTTTATGCTCAAATATAAATAAGCCTGGAATGATTTTAAATGTTTGTTGAAAGAAGAAGTGAAAAAATTCTCTTCGTTCCTTTTTTAAAAAAAATTTAAAAAATTAGAATTTTTTTAAGCGTAAATATTATTCGAGAATGAAGACTTCTTATTCTTTATAATCTTCATTCATTTGTCACATTTCATTATCTTTGATAAAAATATTTCTTCAATTTTTCATTTAATAATCATTTCCCACCTTCCTGATTTAAATAATTAAGTAATTAATTCCGATTCAGTAATTAGTTCCGACTCTTATATTGTAAGGGGAATTGATGATTAATGAGAGTGAAAAATTTTTTCGAATTAAGATATAATTTTTACCTTAATCTTCCTCCATGGTAAGGAACCTTGCAAAAATTCGACTAACATATAAAATAGAGACCATAGATCATCTTGCCGTCCCATTTCCTAAAATGTAGATTTTAAATTATTGAAAAACACATTGCATCGATTAAATTTTAAAATTTTAGTTCTAGAGAAAAATTTTTCGTATAGTAGAATTATAAGAAAATATATTATTCTCTTTTATTTTTCGAGAAAAATTTCTCGAAAGTTCTCGACAGTTTTAATATCATTCATCTCAGTGATATTTTAAATTAAATCAAAACACAAGTTTGATTCTTTGATTATCTATTTCTATTATCTTTATTTCTTATCATTCATTATGGAATTACTTTTTTCCAAATTTAAATAATAGTTTTATATTATTTAAAGGAGAAAATTAAATGCTAAAAAATAATCTTACCTTATTTTTATGAGCTGAAACAGCAGCATATCGTACAGTACCTCGAAAACCGGCTGCGTTTCTTGGACTTCGAATTTCACCTTTTGCATTCAAGTATTGTCGGGCAAGACCAAAATCGAGCATAAAAACCATTTTACAGGTGGCACTTGTTCGACCCATTGCAAAATTTGACTAAAATTTAATTTATTCGATATCGATTTATCAGTAAATCGAGATCATATGTAACTATAATATCAATCAATCAAATTAATTAAGTTCTCGATTAATTTCTCAAAAATTGTCATTACAAACAAGCTACCTTCAATCATTCTTCAATGCAGATATTATGATAACTTGTCAAAAATGTTGATGATTTGAGAAATTTGAAATATATTCATTTGCTTATTTTGATTTGACTTGAAGGAAAATGCTAACAGGCTTGATGTCACGATGTAAAAATCCGATAGAATGTATTTCTCGAATAGCATTCAGAATCTGTATTCCAAGACGGATTGCTGTTGATAATGAAAATGATTGCTTGGGTGATTCACGACGTAGATCAGCAAGATTCTTGCCTTGTAAACTCATTACTAAATAATTAAATTTGTCGTTTCGCCCACACCCGTAAAATTTACATGCATGTCGTTTCCCTGTAAATTAGATATGAAATTCATTTCGAATATCTAATATTATATACCAGAAAGTTTTATGTTACTTTAAATGTTTTATATTATGTAGTTTTTTAATTTTATCTTGACATTATCGTTGACAAAGTTCGACTTATTTCAAATCATTACTTTCACTGTTATTTGAAGTATCGAATTACATGACCTTTTTGATAGTTAATTATAGATATAAATAACTATAAATAATAACAGATCAAAGGTTAAGCGAAGAAATGAATGTATCAGGATATCATGTTACGAATATGAAATTCTTCAAACTTTTAATTCTTTAAAATCTCAAAGTTTAAAATCTTTCCAGCTATTTGAATTCAATAACTTTAAACCGTAATAGTAATATTTTTAATACATCTAATAATATATATGATTATATTGATAGTTGTTATGAATATAAAAAGCAAAGGTCAAATGTTAGCTAAAGAAAAGAATATACAAAGATTGTTACGATACGATCGTAAATTGTGTTTTTTTTTGAAGTCGAAATTTTAAAATCTTTCCACCTATCTGGAAATTTCTTGATGATTTCAAAAATTTTAAAATCTTTCCATCCATCGGGAAATTTCTTGATGATTTCAAAAAGAGAAAAAAGAAGAACTTCGTTAATAATCAAACTTGAAGTCTTCTTAACACAGCAACTTCCATCTTGAGCACTTGTTTAGTAGCTTTACTCGATTCCACCTTCATCGCTACTTTTTCGTTATGATTCTGTAAATCGATAGCTTCATAAATTTCGCCAAAGCCGCCACCTCCAATTTTTAATTTCTGCAAATCATACATCGATATTACTACTATCATCCTAATTCTCATGAATAATCTAAGCATTAGAGTTTTTTATAATTAATTAATTATTGAAGAATATCGATGAATTCTCAACACATATATCAGTAGCTAGCAATACGACAAGGCATACATCGTTTTAAAAAATTAAAATATAAGCCAAGATATTTTCACTATAAAATGGCTAAAGTATTATCATGAAAAAATAAAAAAAATTTCCCACAAACTTTTAAAAATACAAAATTTGATTTATATTAATTAACTGATTTAATATTATTGATTTAATTTGATTTAATATTAAT
Source organism: Dirofilaria repens (assembly GCA_008729115.1). Lineage (NCBI taxonomy): Eukaryota > Metazoa > Nematoda > Chromadorea > Rhabditida > Onchocercidae > Dirofilaria > Dirofilaria repens. Next base: position 161,451 of record SNRZ01000077.1, read on the forward strand.
TAATTAAATGAATTAATAAGAATTAATTTAAATTGAATTAAATTGATTCTAAAATAAAATAATTTCATGTAATACTTACAATTTTCCATCGTTCTCGAATAATCTGACAAGTTTGAAGTATTTCGCCTTCGCTGGAACTCGTCATAATGATACATTTGTCAACATTCAGTTTACTTAATTGTTTTGATTATTCGAACATTTGGTGAATATTTGTGATAGGATTTTAAAATATGAAGAAAGAAAGAGAGATAGAGAGAGAGAGGGAGAGAAAGGGAGAAAATGAGCGAGTGAAATACCCGTATAAATGATACCTGAAGGCACCTGAAATAAAAAAAAAAAATTAAAATAAAAAATGAATTGATGGAAATTTCATCGTACAGTAGAAATAACAATTAAACATATAGCATTATTTAGCCTATTTTGAATTCAAAACATAAAAAAAAATTGCATAATAAATTTTATTCATTGAATCTAATATTTTGATCGATTTTTTTTTTTAGTATTTCCTTTTTTTTTCTCTCATTTATATTTATGAATTATTTTAGCTTTGCAATGTGAATAATAATGCAATTGGTTTTGGGAAAAAAAATTAAATTTTCCAGGCCCTTTTTTTTTGGCTAATTTAATTCATGGGAAAGTAAAAATTTTATTTCAACTGCGTTTCATTTTTTTTTTTTTAGAATTTATTAGGATATCTATTTATGGTTGTTTGAAATAAAATTTAAATAAGTTTTTTAAAAAAATTACGAAGTACGGTATAAGAGAAGAAATTTTTAGAAATATTCTTGAGAAAAGCCTGGTTAATCGAGAAATAAATTGCTTGGAATATTATTACATGGGTAGATGGAAATTCTCGTATTAGTTGATGAAGTGAAAAGTTTTTTGCTTCTTCCATCTTTTCCATCTACTATTACTATTCCATTGGATTTGTCAATTCTCTGTCATTACTTTGTCATCTTCTCCTCTCTCTTCCTTCTTCATGTCAAATTTTTTTTTTTTTCTTCTACCAAACTTTAAGATAAATGACATGCAATTTATAGAATACAGCAAACAAATTAAATAATCCATTTGTGATTTTTAGCAGAAAGAACGAAAGAAAGGAAGAGAATGAAAGAAAGAAAGGAAAAAAAAGAATTGACTTTTGATTTTTTCAAAAAAAAAAATTAAATTTTAGAAAGAAATATGGTAATATAACAGAAATTTTTTACGATTTTACTATGAGACGATTTAATAGGCCCAAATGAGATTAAATTGGCCATTTATTTATTGAAGATTTGACGGGTGATATTTCTTAAGCTTTTATTTCCATAATATTTGAATAGCCCAGAAATAGTATTCATATATATCGCAGAAGAAGAAATCTATAAATGATAAATGATAAAATAATTTTTTCGTCGCGGGTAAATAAAGAATATTTATTATCAACAATTATAGCAAGCGCGAAATGAAAAAGAAAGCAAAAAAAGAAGGACAAATGAAATAAATAGGATAAATAGGTGAATTTAAGTAGAATTTAATTTTATCACACATCACAAAAATGCAAATAATTTGATAATTAACGAAAGATAACGTGGAAAAATATTGATATAATATTATTTATGATAAATGAAAAGATAAAAAAAAATAATGAAATAAATGAAGTTTAATAAATTTAATTAGTAAAAAGATAAGGCAATTGGTTAATTAATTGAAAGGGTGAAGTAAAATAAGTGTCACATCATATTATCTGTGATAAAACAAAGAGATACAGAATAATGGAATAATGAAATAAATTTAATTAGCAAAAACAAGAAAATAATTTGATAATTACTGTAGAGATAATAAGATAACAGAAATACTACACATAATATATATCATTTAGGACAGCAAATAATCATTCAACGATAACGAAAGATGTATGCTAAAACAGATAAATTAAATAGACATTTGGATTGACGAAAGTTTGAACACAAACGATTCAATGTTTATATACATGTAATTAAACACCTGTTTAATTAAATACTTAAAACAAATACATTGAATTCAATTTCTCTTCTTCATTCTTTGATTTAAAACAACTAAATAAATTATTAAAAAAAATTGAAGTAACGCAAATGTAAACACACACATATATTGATGATACATATGTATATGTATGTTCCTCAACTTCTAATGAAGCAACTTAGTGAAATTTGTTTGGTTGAGTGAAAAAAAAAGCAGAGGAAATGAAAATGGATTAAGAATTGTTGAACAAAGAAAATATTTTAACGAAATCTTTGCTTCTTCCTATTCTTTTTTCTTTTCCTCTCTTCGATGTCAAATAACTTTGTGGATTATTTTTATTCAAAGATAAGGAAATATTTTCTTTCTCCTCTATTTACTATGTCACTTTTTTCTTGGATAAATTTTAAGATTTCCCTAACTGATAAGAAGTTGATTGACTTGGTCTGATATTATAATACGTATAGAAATGATTTATTTGATATGAAATGGATCAGGATAAGAAAGCTATAAATAATATAAAATGTTTTGGCGGATAGTTTGTGCATAAACGATTTTTAAAAAAATTTTCAAAATTTTATAAAAAGTAGCGAACGGAGCTAAAGTTTTAACAATTAAGTTTAATTTCATTTTTCAATTAATTTATATTTCACATCTGAAAATATGCTTTGACAAAGGATTATGATAATTAACAGTTCCTCCCTTGCATTCTGAGACTTTTCATTCAAATTTTAGTTTTTATTTTCCTGTTGTCAAACTTTTCATTGTGATATAAAATCTAAGAACGAAATTGAAACTTCCTTTTTGTTGTAAAATTTTGAAAGTACAGTGCTATCATTGCTGAGAAAATAATATAAATCACTTTCAATTTCGAAAAAAAAAACAACGAAATTTAGATGAAAACTGAAAATGATAAATTATTATTTGAAATTTTTTTAAAAATATTACTATATAATAAATCAATCAATATTGCGATCTTTTATTATGTAATCAAAAATATTTGTTATTGATTAACATAGAGATATTATGATGAATGAGAGTGAATTAATTGATAAATGTGATAAGATGAAATTTGATAGAATTGCTCCTTTTTTCTTTTAGTTTTGATAAACATTGCTAACATACATTTTTAACTTTACTTCTCATTTTTCCCTTGATAATTTCAAAAGCTCATAGATCGATTTATTCACATTTTGTGTAACGAATTGATATTCTTCGGATGTTTATCACAATTACTTAAAGTATTCAAATAAATATTACCTATTTCTCAATAAATGTTCGCTGCAAATGAAAAATAAACTTTAAAAGTTGCTTGTACTTGCAAACTTTGTTGTAATAATAAATCATCGCTTATGCTGTAACATCATAAAGTAACTATAGAATTTATTGCGAAGATACTTATATTTATAAAACATTAAGCTTTGAAAATTTCAATTAGTTAAAAATAAAGAAAACTAATTGGTAAGGAACAAAGAATGAGATAGTAGAAGTGGAAGGTTAATTCTCGAGAAAAAATCAAAGCCGTTGATTAAAAAAAAATAATTAAAAAACTGAAAATTTTTTTTCGAAGTTACATGTTGATAAAAGTTATCAGGCTGTTTGTACACTGATAGCTAGAGATGATATCTGTAAACAGCTGTCATATTAGTTAAAATATTATATTTCTTATTCTTTTTTTTTTTGTTTTCCTTACAAAATATTGCGGAAAATTTTTGACATTAATGTTCGCACAAAAAAATGCTATCAAAATTTTGAAATTTTTGTTTTATTTTTTTAAAGTAAATAAACGAAAAGGAAAAATATTTTTTTTGCAAAATAAAAAAAAATATTTGCATTTATTTTATATTTAGAGAAGTTTACTTTCTAGGAAATAAAAATATTTTGGTTCGAAAAATACTGTCAGTATTATTATTATTATTATTTTTTTTTTTTTGTTATTTTAAGATAAATGAAGTATTATCATATCAATATTATTATTTTTTTCAAGAAATAATATTATCATATCAATATTATTATTACTTCTTTTTGTTATTTTAAGATAAATGAAGTATTATCATATCAATATTATTATTTTTTTCAAGAAATAATATTATCATATCAATATTATTATTACTTCTTTTTGTTATTTTAAGATAAATGAAGTATTATCATATCAATATTATTATTTTTTTCAAGAAATAATATTATCATATCAATATTATTATTACTTCTTTTTGTTATTTTAAGATAAATGAAGTATTATCATATCAATATTATTATTTTTTCAAGAAATAATATTATCATATCAATATTATTATTACTTCTTTTTGTTATTTTAAGATAAATGAAGTATTATCATATCAATATTACTATTTTTTTAAGAAAAATATTATCATATCAATATTATTATTACTTCTTTTTGTTATTTTAAGATAAATGAAGTATTATCATATCAATATTATTATTTTTTTCAAGAAATAATATTATCATATCAATATTATTATTACTTCTTTTTGTTATTTTAAGATAAATGAAGTATTATCATATCAATATTACTATTTTTTTAAGAAAAAATATTATCATATCAATATTATTAATTTTCTTTTTTTGGAAATGAAGAATGAATTATCTTACATTGTTAGCATTTATTAAACTTAAAAAAAGTTTTTTAATTTGCAAGAATCATAGAAAGAATGTTTCATTGTGCTTTTCATATCCAAAGATAAGGAAGGTGTTTTGATTTTGAAAAAAATACTATCAATTATTAAAATATTATTATTTGTTGTTAATTAAAGGCAAATAAAGGAAATTCTTTTTTGCTTTTTTATTTGCATTTAAATTAGAATGGAAAAAATGAGAAGACTAATTTGTAGTTTTTTATTAAATTAAAATTTTAAGAAAAAATTTAAATTTAAAAAAAAATATTAAAAGCAAAATGTTTCATTATGTTTCATATAAATAAAAGTAGAAAAAGGAATATTTTGATTGGCTGAAGTTTATTAAAATATTATCAAAGATGGAAATGTTATGAGAAAAAGAAAGAGGAAAAGGCCAAAATATATTAATGCGTGAAAGCTAAAAGCTTTGATTGCAGAAAAGTTTGGTCGAGAAGATTCGAAGCGGATGAGGCAATTGGGAGTGCAAAAGGCGAAAGGGAAATGATAATGATGATGAAACCTTCACAAAACCTCAACTCGTACTAATCGATCGATTAAGAAAATTTCAACAAGATGGATAGATAGATAGATAGATGGATGGATGGATAGATGGATAGATGGATAGATTGAGAGAAGATCTTCAAGACTTCCAGTACTTCAAGCTTTCTATCCAAACTAATCTCATAAGAACAACAACATAGATGAGAGTGGAAGATTGCAATTTGTGTTTTCAACGCCCTTTTCTTTACGTTTTTTATTTTAAGTGGAAAAAAAAAAACTTTTTGCTAACTGGCGACATTATTCCCAAATGGTTTAAATGAAGATGTGTAGAAGGAAGAATTGTGAAGAACTGATAGAATCATAAAATAAAGTTATACTTCAATTTTTGCAAACTTACGTTGTAGCAGAATCCAAAAAATTCAGCTTCTGAAGTTGCTAATCCGCAAAATGGTTCGCTTTTTTTTTAATTTATTCTCGATAGTTCTAATATTATGAATGCAATATGAAGGAAAATTGCGAAAAAAAAATGATAGAATCATAAAATAAAATTGCATTTCAACTTCTCTGAGTAGGTCAATTCGCAGAATCGAGATAGTTCAATTTTATTAATAAATAAATACCATATTATCGAGAATGATTCTTCATTATTTTATTTTTCCTCTCTGTTCAACGGCAATTACATTTGAAATTCTTTCGTAAGCAAAACGCAATTCATTTGCGTCAATTCCCAAATGTTTGCCACAAAAAAAAATAAAAAAAAAAGTTATGAAAAAGAATGCGTATGATTTGAGAAATTTGCTCAAAAAATGCTTTCTTTTCAAAATTTTATATTTCAAAAAGACAGCATCAAGTTGCAGATATAAATATAAGTTCTTCATAGACAGTAAAATTAAGATTCCAAAAAAAAAAAACAAAAAACAAGAATCAGAATCTTACATCTGTTTAGTTATTTAATCATACACGATACAATGATCTGATTCCAAAAAAAAAAACAAAAAACAAGAATCAGAATCTTACATCTGTTTAGTTATTTAATCATACACGATACAATGACCTGATTCCAAAAAAAAAACAAAAAACAAGAATCAGAATCTTACATCTGTTTAGTTATTTAATCACACACGATACAATGACCTTTTGAAATATGCCCAACAATGTAAATTGTTAAATTCAACAAAATCTATAGTCAATTTTATTCGACCATAAAAATCATTTTTATCAATTTTTCGAAATACTTTTGGCCATAGTTATATATTATTATATTGATATAGTGCATGATGCATTACTGACATGTAAAGGTATTTCTTATCTAACATATTTAGAAATTTTCGAATTCAAATTACGAAAAGTTTTGAGGTTTTTATCCTACTCCTTGTGCAAATTGCAAAATTCTGAACTAACCAGTTGCCAGAAGTTTTGAAAGTTTTTACTGGTTTCTTGGACAAATAAAAAAATTCTGACCTATAATATTGAAAAAAAATTCAGTTTAAAATTATTAGCGATTTTGAGGATTGTATTTCATCAATTGTACAAATTCTAAATTTAAATGTCTAAAAATTCTCAGATCGAAATTGCAAAATATTTTAAGAATTTGTGCAAATTATAAAACAATGCAATCAAAATATTTATTGATAAAAGAAAAAGGCATAATCATTTTGCAGACAAGATAAATTGGAATGAAATTTAGCAAAATTCGTTACATTATTTTCTCATTTCTTCCTTGGCCTATTCCTAAACTTTCAAATAAATATTGAAGCTGGCCTAGTTTAGACAGCAATAAGCCATAAGACTTAATCTTCCATATGTAATAGATATAGACGAAAGTGTTAATGCTCGGAAAGAAAATGAAATGTAATCAGGAAGGAATTAGTTGGACGAAGGAAAAGCTAAAATAAATTTACTGATTTGATTAGACAAATGATTTTGAAAGCACTGAATGAAAGATGTTAAGCTGAATATTTCGATTGAATGATAAGTTGAAAAGTAGATGATAGGAAGATAAGAGATGAAAAAGTTTAGATGAAAAGGGGAGGAAATTTCAAGGAGAAATGAGTGACGACGGAAGAACAATTTTAATGTTACAACGACAAATCTTTTATTACGCATAAATTTGCATAATACTTTGAAATTTATCATCAATCAATGAAAAGTGAGAAATGGAGAAGTAGAGGATAAGAGAGGAAGAGAAGATGAAGAAGGATTGGAATGACTAATTTTGATGTTAAGATTTTCCTTTTCAAAATATGACGGAAGATTTGATGTGATATTATCAGTAATATATATGCTTGTTTATTATCACTTACATAATTTATATTCACACAAATGCTTATTGTTATTTGATAAGCAAATAAGGGTAACTTTACTTGACCTTATTAAAAAATTAAATTAATTTTTATTAAATGATGAAGTTGTCTAAGCTAGCTGAGCAACGAAATAGAGTATTATTTCGTAGTTGAAATCAAACGAAAGAAATAAAATGAATTATATTTGATCGGCAAATGCAGTTAAATCTATCCAAGGTAATTTAGAATGAAATTAATTATTAATAAACATTTAACACTTGCTGTTAGTTTTATCAGATAAGTGTAAACAAATCTTTCTACGGAAATGAATTTATTTAGATGAAAATTTTGGGTTCAATTACAAAGATAAATAAATAATGTATGTTTGATTGACAAATAAATTAGCATATTTGTTGACAAACTCATCAATTTTCAGTTCTTGCTTTAATTTCTTATTTTTCGCGACAGATATATGAAGTATACTTGTACTTGTTGAACATAAGTGAGTGACAAGTATTTTTGAATAAAATATTGGTGACAAAATGAAATATTTAAAAAATTTGGAAAAAAAGACTTTTGTTAAATATATTTTCGAAAATTTTTTCAAAAGATATTTATGACTGAAGCCAAAAGCTTTTGACTAAATTAAAATATAATTGTGGTCGAAAGAGATGACATAAACTTTTCGAAAAAAATAATTTCAATCAAAAGTGATCGAAACGGTCGTAGATTAGATCATTCCTTCTGCTTCGACTGTTTTATGGAAGAAATTTATTCTCATAAAAATGAATTACGAATATTTTGCATATTTTTACAAGAAATCGCTTTATGCGATATACGATTAAATCAATTTTCAAAGTATATCGAATATAATTCTTTATAATAATTCATGTTGAACAGCAAAAAGTTATTTTTGTTTTTTATTTAAAATTAAATTGTTTTCCAACCTGAAGACATTAAATTGGAATATTTTATTGATGAAAAAAAACAATCATAAAATTTCATTCATTTTTATTTCTTTTGCTTTTCTCCTTTTCTTATTTCCTGCATTCTTTTATCATTTATCTCATCTTTCATAATTGATTACAAAAAATTTGTAATTAATTACTATTTCGATATATTTCTATATAATTTAATTTAATTTCAACAATACTTTATTGCATTCCACAGAATATGCATATATAATTTCAATATTCTATCATTCGTGATAAAATATTCGAAAACGAATATCAATGATAAAATTTTAATGACAATATTATATCTGATATCTAAATAATATCTTAAAATGAAACATGAAATTGTCATGAAATTGGAAGTGTTAAACATGAGTTTTCATCGAGAATTATATAAGTTGTGCTGTTCAAAAAAAAAGTTGAAAAACGAAAGGAATTTGAATGTAACAAATAATTTGATAAAATTAGCAGGAAATCGAAGTATCCAAAAAAATTATCATAGAATAAGGAATGAGCAAATTCCTTGCATAAAAATATACATTCCATTCGATAGCAACAATCGAAAGCATTTGAATAACTAAACAGCATTATGAAAATTATGCAAATTATAAGAAATTTTCAAGCTTATAAAAATTTTGAAAATAAATGTGAAGGAAAAACTTTTGTCGCTAATTTTTTTTAGCGACATTTCAGCGCTCAGACGAAACAAACATTTCAAATTTTGCGACATTTCGGCGCTCAGACGAAACATTTTAGATTTAGTGACATTTCTGACTTTTTTTCATTTTTTTCTGAGCCCAATTTCTTTCCCCATAATAATCGTTATTTATTTTTTAGCATTTTTTCAATAAACAATTACAAATGGATAAATGCTTTAGTAGGAATTCCTTTTAGTGAAAAGCAAAAAAAAAATGAAATTTAAAATTTCATAAAGTATTATATGAAATTCAACCTAAGAAGATAACATTTTATATAATATTTTCTATATATACAAATTATATAATAATTAATATTATGTAGTTCATTTTATTTTTTATTTGAAATTTGATACTAAATCACTTATTTTTTGATTGGAATCAACAAACGAAAATAATGAATTTTAAAATTGCCTAAGGTTTATCATTAAATTTAATCTAAGAAATTGCATATTTTATTAGATAATTAAAATATGATATTAAATTACTTATCTTTTGATATTTGCATATTTTTTTTGTATTTCAAAAAATAAAAATAAAATGAACCACATAATATTAATCATATAATTTCTATAATACAGGCATAATATCACATCAAAATATGGAATTCAATACTACACCGAAATATGGAACTCAATTTCAACCCACATCCAACGAATTATAGCGAAAATTGAGTTTGAATTTTTTACTTTGTCATCAAATCGTTTTTTACCTTCCATGTAAATCATCTGCGGACTTTAGAAAATATTTGTCCCAATAATAAATAAAATTAAATTTTACCGTTTGACAGTGTGAAATTCAATTATGGTTAATACATACATTCACGGAAGAAAAGCAAAGATATCAATTTTGAAAAACTTTTTTTAATTTTTTCATTTCAAAATACAAATAGGAAGAATTGCTATGCTGGAAGAGAACAATTAAACACAATGCAATTAAAATAAAGATAACTGATTTATAAGTGATATAAAATTAATCTAATCATTTCCAGAAATTATCTCCTTAATCACTTCATTCATTTTTAACTAATTATAAATAATAAAAAATATTTTTTCAAAAAAAAGTAACTTAGATTTATTATTTATAGTTTTTTTGATAAATCAATGGTAAGCTTGTTTCAATTTTAATTTTGAAGTGAGTGAAATATAATCGGAAATTATATATGCATAGTCTTTTGATAATCATATTTTATTAGTTGAAAATTAAAATTGGAAAAAAAATTACTTCTAATTTATCGAAAAAAAACCAGAACTAATTAATATCAATTTTGTCGTTTCAAATTACAGAATTTACTTAAAATTATCCCTTTAAGTTTAAGTTTTAATATTCAATTTTTTTTAATTTAAAAAAATTATTTGGATTATACCAATTGGTTTATGTAATTTATGGAAGACCAAATAAGATATATTGCATCATTAAGAACATAACCAATTGAAAATTTTATTTGCAGCAAAAATTCTAATAAACAGAATTCAGTAAAAAAGAAGACTATTAGGCTCTAAGGCTGGAATAAGCAAAAAAAAAAAACGATGAAAAAAGAGATGAAAAAAAGAGATGAAAAAAAAATTTCAAATAATTGAAAAAAAAGAGATTCGAAATTAATTATTTTTGTTTAATGTAAAAAAAATCAAAATAATATTTATTATTTGATAAAAAAATTTCTGTCTATATGCAAAAAAAGTTAAATTAATTTTTTATTATTGGCCAAACATGCGCTAACAATTATTTGAAAAGCGATGGAAATAATATTAAACTTCTGATCACAAGAAATTCGAAAGAATGTAATTTTTTTTTGAAGTGGATGATGAATAAGAAAGTAGAAATTTGGCAATGAGAATGAATAAAAGATCTCGAATTATAGTCTGTTAAGCAATATTAGCATTTCTAAAGTATGAATAAAGAAGGAGAAAGTTGCTCATTACTGTTTGAATATTAATTAAATTTTAATTTATAAATTATAGTAATTTTTATAAAATTACACAGCCACGGCTCAATAAAAAATTTCCTTTTTTTCATTCTAAAATTTTCAATTTTTAAAATAAGTCTAATGTAATTCCTTCTTATGATAATACTTTAGAGAATTATATATCACTAAATTATTTATTCTTATAGGCCAAACTTTTAAAAGAAGAATGATACTTCTATTTCATTAAATTATTGGAAATAAAGGCAACATATTTTATTCAAAAAGAAGTTTCTAATTTTATTATTTTACAAATGGAAGGACAAATTAATAAAATTCAATCAGCTTGAATGATATTTTATTTGTTAAACAGATATTTAATATGAATGCAAATAATGCTATTCACTAATTTCCCTATCACAGCATTATCATAATATCACTAGAAACACCATTATTTTCTCAGCATTTAGAACATCTGAAATATGTATATACATATTTCAGATGTATATATTTTGTATTTATAAACACATGAATTAAAATTAATTTTATCTAACTTTATGGAGTGGAAATTGCTATGGAAACGATCGGTTAATTGAGAAATTTGCTATAAAATGAAAAATTATAAATATGATGAGATATAATATAAAAGAAATTGTTTATACTGGAAAAAATCGTACAATCATATCGATATCATAGCATAGTAATAAGATCAGATAAAAATATGATATTAAGAATGTAAAAATTATTTAAATAATTTCACAGATTGGTAATTGAGATTGATTAATCGTTTGAGCAACAGAAATTCCTGATTTATAGCTATCATCTTACTTTTTCAAATTTGAAAATCAATCGTCGGGGGAAGTTTTAGAATTTTTATAATTAAAAAAAAAAATGTAAAACATTAGAAGATAAAGGATAATATAATAGATGCTGTGAAAAATTATTGTTGAAATTTTTTTCGACAGCATGAAAATTAAAAAATTTCTAAATGCTTCGTTTCACATCACATCGTCTTTTTCTTGTTATTTATATTTCACAGGTAGAAACGGAATTCAATCGTTTTCGTCCTAAAACTTTTTTTTTTGATTTTGTATTCTGTAAGTGTGAAAAAGATTTCTTTCTCTTTTTGTCATATTATTTTCAATTTTTTCTCACATTTATATGAAACATTTGTTATAATAAACACAATATGTATTTCTTTTTTATAGTTAAATTACATTTTAAGAGGATGACAAAAATGGAAAAAGTTTTCTAAAGTTTAGATAATATTTAATGGAAAGTGTAACTTCGGAAAAATAATTAAAAATAAATAATATCAAATCTAGCGGCTTTTACAAAAAATTTGTCAAGTTTTTTTCCTTTTCTCATCAATTCCTATTAAGAAATTTTGAAGATTATTTCAAAAAAATCATCATAATTTTAAAAAAAAATCATCACAATAATTTTTGAAAATAGTTTTTACAGCATATTTTATGATGTCATCAAAGTACTATTAATGACTTTTGAAATTTTAGTTAAGCTTGGTGAACCGTCAAAAATGATGCCTGAACTGTTAAGTTATAATTAATCTCAAAAGAATTTAATTTGACCATGCATTTGTTGTTTAATATAGGATTTAGGCAGAAATTGCTTATTAAACAAATTTTCTGAAAATAACATTTTCATTACTTATTTAAATATAATGATCATTGATGCTTTCAGAAGTGTTGCTTACTCATTTAGTTTCAAGGAAAATAAGCTCGAGATTGATAAAGAATTTAAATCATATAAATAAACAACAAAAGCAAGAAGTAGGATTATGTAATAATAACCTATAAAGAACAAACCATTAATTAGTGAATCTAATTACTTTTAAAATCAACAAAGCCTTAATTAAATTTATTATTTTAAACTCTAGAATGCTACTAAAATGAAGTATATCGTCGGATTGAAAAAGAGATAAGGGACATATTGATTAAATGATAAATATTACTAAATAAATTAAGATATAAAAATTCGAATAATTAGAATATCAAAAATCCAATAATTACGATTAATGATGAAAGAATACTAAAACAAATAAATGCCTCAATGATAATCGTTAAATATTGGTGACATGTCGATGAGAAATTGCCATGACTACCACTCTCAACATTACACCGTTGTCAACCAAATAAATACCGATCAGCAAAGATTGTTGCAAAGGCAATGGAAAAGATGAGAAAAAGAACTCACTCATATGATTTATAAAGGATGGCATTATATTTATTGGTAGAAATTCAGATTGATTAAATTTTGTCTTTGGAAATGATAAAATATTTTTTGTAAGAAATTCAGATTTGATTAAATTTTGTCTTTGGAAATAATAAAGGATTCAAGAATGAATAATAAACTGATAGCAATAATATTTTTTATCTTTTGATTATAATTGTACACTAATTACATTTGTGCTATAAATTGTTCAATTTTCGAAAAGTATTTTTTGGTATTTATTTAGACTGACTTTTATATTTGGAAATAAAACATATTAAGTTAAAGAATTTGAAGTAACAATAATGAACTGATAGTTATAATAATAATTTTCTTCTTGCTACATTGATTATCATGAAGAGTTTTAAGGATAAGTGATAAAAAGTAATAATTGTTATATTTAAATTTTACATTTAAAACAAAATAAAATAGCTGCAAAGAATTTTAAAGACCAGTGATAAAACTGATAATAATAATAATTCGTTCTTTATAGTTTTAGCTATGTGTGTGCCGTAATTTGTTCATCGCTCATAAAAATCCGTACTTATATTTATTTGGATCGATTGAATTTTATTTTTGAATTTAAATACCGATAACAAAAGAGTAATCATAATAATAATCCTTTATCTTTTCAATATAATTATACGCTATTATAAAAGCTAAAATAAAATTAAACAACCATTTTTTAACTTCAAATGGCTTTATAGAAATTTAGTTTATATGAAAGTTATTGTTAAAAAATAAGACAAAAAAATTTGAATTTATTTAGCTGATAATTGAAATTTCATTCAAAATTTATCAGTTTTAAAATGATTGCTTGGATTTAAATAGAATATATGCATATTCAATAATTTTTCTTATTTCATTCAATCTATACTTTTATTTAGTCAGTATTATTGATTTCACCAGAGATAGATTTCATTTATCATTTTTATCAGCCTAGAAAACAATAAACTGGTTTTTAAAAAAAAAGAAAAACCGAGCAATAATTATTTCAAATTGTGAAATATTGAAATTTTTTCTTCTTTTTAATTTAAATTTTCTTTCAGATAATTATTTTGCTCGATCAGTTATCAATAAATAATAATTTTCATTCCGAATTCTATTTACAAATCATTGTTTAGTGTCAACTGCCATTATCAATGATTGAAATTTTCTTAGCTCCTAAGTTAAAATTACATCGGCACTAGGAGTTAGCGTGAGCTTCAAGTATTCAAACATGAAATGTCAAAGAAATTCAAAACTTAATCAGAAAAATAAGCTCACAAGACATGAAACATTGTAAGAAACAAAATTTCAATTTTCTAAATAAAAATAATTAGGCACAACAAAAGAATAAAATCATTCAAATAATACTAGACATTAATCTTCTTAACCTGACGATTAGTTGCTAATGCTATTGTTGATATTATCATTTCATAAACAGATTGATTACTTATTGAAAGTTTAAAGTATTTTATCATCAAGCTGTAGATTTCATCATCAATATTATTCCTTTTACCAATGCAGAATGAGCATATTGCTTGCAGCGCTTATTAGTTATTTAAAATTAGAATTTCGAAATCTTACTGTTCAAAATCTTCCCTAGATTTTAAAATAATCGGAATATTTTTTAATATATTCGAAATTTTCAATGGAATTGTTGTGAATACTTCGTTGTGATTAAATTTCATAAGATTTCTTTTCATTTTTGGTGCTTTTTTATTATTCCCATAGATACTCATCTTGCTTTTAATTATTATCAGCATTAGAAATATTTCAACTTATTTATTTCCACTTTTACATCCTTTTATTTTTTATACTTCCAACAACTTTTTCTACGAAATTTTACACTTCTAACAAAACAAATTGATATTCATCAGTAAAACACAAAATTTTCCTACAATCATTAATTGCCTGATAAAATGATTATCAGTGATTTACTGTTACATTTGTAATACAATAATTTTTATCAAATAATGAATGGCTTCTTTTCAACATTTTTAAACATCCTTTAAACATAATCTTCCATCACTGCATCTGCAGAAAAATAATTTTCCCTCTCCATTGCCAAGAGATACGTTGGAAAATAACTTTCTCTATTCCCATCTCAAACTTTGCCTAATTAAATTCCGATTGCAAACATATCGATCGTAATGATTTTTATTCGATAATAATTACACTAAAAAAATTAAGCAATAAAAAATTCAACGACATGCATAAAATACAAAGAGTGGGAACGAGACTAATAGCCAACCGAATGATGTAAGAGCGGAAAGAATGACTGGCTAATGATTGCTAATGTTGCTTGATTATATGAGCAATCTTCTCAACCTTCTCTTTTTCTTTTCCGATCCATTTATCAAATGATTTATTTTATCATTGTAAGTGAGTGATATACCTTCAATGATTGTGTATTTTTTATCTTTTTTTTAAATGTTTTCCTTTAGATATGATAATTAACAAACAACAAGAAATTCATTTTGATATCAACGATTCTTTGGCTTTTGTAATGATTGGTAAATTATCATATATTATATGAAAGGTTTTTAATTATCAGAGAAAGGATAAGATGTGGACAATATTTAAACATTGTACATCAGTCTTGTTATAAGGAACAAAGAAGAGAATTACTAATTTCGCTACATTGGACTTCCAATATTCACTTATATTGGATGGTGAATTATAATGCAAAAGGATAAACAATTTGATTTGGATGTATTTATTCCTGTATTCCGTCAATATCATCACAATTTTTTCTTTATTTTATCAATAATGTTTAATTTAATCAGTATTATATTATCTATATTATTTACATTTAATTTTTTCTATTTTTCATTTGACTATCCATTAAACTATTTTAAATTTAAATTAAGTCTCACCTTATCATTTTCATCTTCCTTTCAATTTGCTTCATTCGTAACAAATTTTTTGTACTAAACGATTTATATAATCAATGATATATATAATCACTGGATACTAGTCCGATGATGCTAACTCTATTCAAATCAGTGATTCCCATCGAGTATTCGTTTTTTGTATTGAATATGGTTATAAATTTATTATTTCAGAAATTCTCGCCATCTATATAACTTCTTCTTCTGCACTTTTATTGAATTGAACTTCTTTCATACTTTTATTGAATTGAACCATAGTTTCACTATATTGCATAAATATATTGATGTAGAAGCGTTAATTAATAACTAATAAATTTCTAAAATTCCCTTTCAAATGTTCAATTAACTTTAAATTGTTCATTTAATTTAATTAATTCATTTTATTTCTACTCAGAATGTTCAAATATGCGTAATTGAAAGAAATCGCAAATCGCAGTGCGGCATATGACAAATAATTGCATTAATTTTGTTTCGCTCAAGTTTTATCAGTCAGTATGGTCTGTAGTATATATCTTTCCGTATAAAAACAATATCACTTATTGATAGATCATTTTTCTGCTTTTTTAAATCTCTAGGACAAGTAACAAATTGAATTTTTAGAGTATGAAATGAAATGATGTAGGAAGAATTGAAACTTGGACTAATTAGTCCCTAAAAAATTGTCTTTGTATAAGAAAAAAGAAACAATTATCTCTTAAAATTATTTATCAAGAAGAGCTGCGAGATTTAATGCCTCATTATCAGAAATATTATTGTTTGCCAATTGATCATTTATTAATAATTGTTTGATTGCAGCTTGTTTCATTATTTGCAGGTGTAAAATATCAAAATTGTTTTTTATCAAAATTAAGAATGGATTTCTTCTGATTTTTAGATTGATTAATTCCTAAAGAATTCTTGATCTCTTTGATCCTACAATCAAATGTCATATTATTTTTAACAGCATATTTGGTAATTCGAACTTTTTTATCACTTATTTCAGTTGATCTTTATTTCATAATTTATCTCAAAGATATTTTGAAATAGTATCTTTTAATTATCTTATTTCGTTTCATAGTTTCTAAAATGTTTACTGTTGCATTTCTCATTGTTATTATATTATCATTTTATCATTTTTTTAATTAGTTTACTAAGAAAACAGTTTCGTAATATTATTATCATTATTAATATTATTAATGTTATTGCTTGCTTATTATTTTCACATTATCATATCCAAAAAGTCAGTCATAGGTATATATGTGTATAACTATTAAGTCATTATAATTAGTGGATAATCATGTAATAGAGACTTTGGAATTACAACATGAGTACTTAACAGAATTAGAGAAATGAGCCTGATAAGTGATATGTATGATTATTGAATTTTTGTACTGAACATTTATTTGATTTCAGATAGTAGAAATCATAAAAGCTATTTGCTATTATGTAATTATTTGAGAGGAAATTACAAAAAAGCAAGAGAGTATTCTAAACTAAAGAATAAACTAAATGAAATCTTTTTTCAAGACAGAAAAGAATAAATTTTATATTTTATATTAACAGTTTATTTTATTTTAATTTATACCATCGCCTTCGTTTCACTGAAATTTTCATTTGCTTGTTTATTTTTCCGATGCCAACATAACGACTGATTTAGTGCTTGCGATCGTTCGTACGGTGGTATAAAATCAAGCAACAGACGCAACTTACGATTCGAAAATCCTACCGTCCAACCTGAAATACAATTTCCTGATCCATTTGCTACTAGACCAGAATTATGCTTTTAACAAAAGTTCTGGAAATAAATGAAATAGCAAGAATTTCAAAGCATGTGAAAGTTTGAGAAGAAAAAATATAAGTGAAAAAAATTGATCTAATCGATGTTCAGATAACTTAACGGATCAACCGTCCTTTCTTAATAATGTTTCAAATTATTCATTTTAAAGAAAAAGCAGGAAGAAAACTTTTTTAATTAATTTATATGAATCAAAACATCAATTCTCTCATTAATTTGACTTAAAAATTCAAATCATTGGTTTCGAAATTATCATATTTTTCGAAACTTACAATTGATAAATTTGTTCGCCAGTAATGTCAAATGGCCGATTGATTTTTCTGGAGCAAATTTATTTAAAATTTCATAAAATATTGCCACTAAATGTGTTTGTATATAGTTTACTGTACATATACGTTTTAAGCCATTTGCTTCCAAAAATGGTTCCATAAACTATAACAGACTATTGTTTCAATTCTTACGAGTAATTGATTCATAATTAGTATTATTTTATTAGAAAGGTCAGAAAATGAAAGAATGAAATTATAGATTTAAAAAATTTAATTTGACATCCAATGAACCTTTTTATAGTGAAAAAGTTGTATAAGTTATACTGCAAGTTGAAACGCTAAAAAATTTCATATTAAAAAAATTGATTTAATCGATCTTCGGATAATTTTACGAACTCGTATTTGTTTATCATGAATGATAAGTGATAACGATGATCATCTTTTAACTTACATCAACAAATCGCGTGCATGGTGTGCAATCCATGCAGATTACCACTTCACTATTGAATTGTTCAGGATTTTTCTTCAAACAAATCATTCCTCGTTTCATTATCGCAGCCATATTACCCGCATAAAGCTATAAAATTCTTTTTAAATTATCAATTTTTTTTTAAAACTACTAGAAGATTATAATCATTACAAAATAAAAGAATAAATAGAATTAATTAATTAATACTCTTTTTGGTAAATAATCGAAAATATGAATTTTACAAGCATAAGTGCCTCCGAAGTCTCGTAAGCAATACATTTTATATATATATATATATTATAAATATAAATAGATAAACATCTGCTAAAATGATAAGTGATAACAATAATCATATTTTAACTTACATCAACAAATTAGGTGTATGGTATGTATAAATATAAATGTATAAATATCTGCATAAAAATGATAATCTTATAGATGGAATTTTAAAAAGTAAGAAATAAAAACAAACAAATTGATGATTTCCTCTATTATCATCTTGTACATATGGAATTCCACCGTATACCGAACATAGTTTCAATGCTGAACCGATCAGATGCTTTTCTCCTTCACCATAGATAAATGTGGGACGTAGGATTAGTGCATTTATTTGGCCTTAAGAATTAATTTATTAAATTCAATCCATTTAATTAGACTAGCATAAATGGGAAATGAATATTATTCAAATTTAATAAATTTATGGGATCAGAGAAATTATTATTATGATACGGAATCTAGAACATTATCTTAAGGGCTTTAAGAATGCAGTTTACCAAGTCCAGTTCGATTTATCATAACAATAAACTTGGCATATTATCCTAGCTTAGTCCTGAACTTATTACTCTAGTAGGGATCAAAGAAAATTGTTATTAATACAACAAGCCCAGCACATTATCCTAGTCTGATTCTGAAGCATAGTTCCTAAAGTTTTTATGATTTATTGTTTTATAATATAAATTACTCTCATAAATCCAAATATCTGGGATATTTTTTTACCAAGATTTTCTCAGCAAACATATAAGAAAAAAAAAATAATCCAAACATCCGAGATTTTTTTACGAGGATTTCTCAGCAAAAAAATATATTTGTAAAGAAAAAAATATATATATCAAAATTGCTGCTATTTATTTAAATCCTCAAAATATCACACCTTTATCAGCAGCTCTTCGAACGTTCATTTCTGCGCGTACTTTTGATTGTCCATACAATCCAAGCATAAAACTACTGGGAAAATTGAGATGCATTTGTTCTGATAAGCCATAATTATCACCCACCGGTAAATACGCGTATGCGTCACTTACATGAATCAAACGTCGAATTTTCTCTTCACGCATCACTTTTAACAGAATTTCCGTCGCTAAATTAATTTAATTTAAATTTACAATTTAGTAAACAAAACCACATTCAATGAATATCTCTTAATTTCGGGACTTTTCAATTAAAGCTTCTCATTAGAATCTACTTTTAATGAAACGAAAATTAAGAGAGAAAAGATAAGATTTCATTATGTATAATTGCTAATTCAAGAATTAAAATCATTAATGGATAAGTTTCTAAAAAAAGTTAACAAAATATATATGCCATCTTTGCATTGCTTATACATATCTGATATATGTAACTGTATTATTTTCTAAATAAAATTTCAAAAATCGAACTGATAAATTTTTAAAGACAAATTTTAATGTCTTTGTTATATTTTAGAATACTTCGCAATTTTCAGTCCAGCATTTTTGATTTATCTTAGATGCTTTATTTGTTTTTCTAACTTAAATGGACGAAATATGGTAGTACCATTGGTATTGTCATGCCAATATTCATCAGTATGATTTATTGCCATCATGTAAATATTCCAATGATTTACCAGCACAATGAAATACGGTTGTCACAGAGTTGAGTGCCACCTTGAGCGCATCTTTATCACAAATATCAAATTGATAATGTTTTAAAGGGATGCGTGATGGATAATCTGTAAATTGGAAATATCAAAAATATCATTAATTTAAGTGATAGTTTTTCAAACTTCTATTTGTACATTTACCCATTTCTAAATTATTTACATTTCCAAAAAATTCATAATATTTAATAACAAAATTGTTTAATATATATTTTGTTATTAAATATTGCATAAAAAAATGGTAAAATTTAATAGAAATTATTTTTATTAACAATTTACTAAATGCAAATTGAAAACAAAAAATAATGAGAATGGCATAATTTTCTTTGGAATAACAACAACAATATCATTTCATAAATGAATTCGATTAACGTGAAATGTTTTATATGAAACTTTAATAAGAACAAGAAAATTTTTTTGAAAAATCTTAAATTTCTCTTATCAGTTGAAATTTATGAAAATGACATTTCTCGTATCTTGGAAAAGAAGTTGTTATCTAATGATTTTTATAAATACTGCCATATAACGTCTAATCTTTTTTTGAAAATATGTTTACAGTCTCCAGTAGGGTTTTTTTGAAAAATATTGATCATTCAAAAACGAGATCGATAAACAAATCAAATTTCCCTGAAATAGGAAAATCATAATTTTTTGTAAAAACTGGGAAACAACAAGTAAATAAAATAATCAAAAATTTTTAGGTCTTAAATATAATATAAAAGTTTTGAATATACTTTAGTCAAGACTTAATCAAGAAAAAGAATTCAAACAAAATAATTTCATAAAAGATTTCAGTTCACAAAAGATTTAGAATCTTTTTAAAAAATTTCTGGATCTCCTTATCAAACTTTCTTATCTTTTTACACCTTTAAAAAAGGACTTCGAAATTCATTTTTTATAGATGCCAATTTTATGTGTTTTATCATCGTTGAAAATTTTCTGGCCAAAATAACAAGCCATTCTAGAGAAGTCATCAACCAGGAAACAGAGGACAAAGAGAATCAGAAATTTCTGGAAATAAGAAAACACGAAGTTTCAGGATGTAATTTTTCTTTTTTTAGATTGTGATTTAATATAGAAATTTTACATGATCCTTGTTTGGAAATTAATGAATGAAACGATGACCTACACTTGTTAGCGAATCTCGAAGAAATTATGTGATCTTGTTAGCGAATCCCGAACAAATTATGTGATCAATAATTAACATTTAGGCTTAATAAAGTTCCTCATCATAATTTTAGTTGATGTTAAATATAATTTCTGTCATATATTCATTGCCATACTATCACTGATTATCATTGCTTACAAAATATTATTTTATCGTTATTATATACCGTCTATTTCCTAATAATAATTAAAAATTAGCTAAATGTGGGAAAATTTTCATTCTTTTCTATATGATATGATATATAGTTATTGATTAATCCCATTATATATTGATAATCTTATTCTTTATCTTATCTACCTCAGATGATTACTCTTTACTTATAGCCTGGGATATAGATAGTATGTTACTAATTAAAGAGTTTTCTATATGATATGATATATAGTTATTGATTAATCCCATAGTCTAGATAATCTTATTTCTTTATCTTATCTACCTCAGATGATTACTCTTTGTCTGTATCCTACGTTTTCCGGGAAGAAACGATTCGAAAAATCCTTAACATTCTATCCCCAAGTGTTAGAACAATTTCTTCCATATATAGTACAAATATAATTGATTTACGTTATTTATCACCAAATCTCTCTCATATCAACGATGAAGAAAGTTTTCGTTTTTTCACAGTACACATTATTAATTCTCAAATAATTGATCTACTAGTGATAAATGACGTAAATCAAAAGATTCGAAATTTTTGATTATCACCATGATAATTAGAAGGCGAATATGAGTCTGCTCACAAATGTTATTTATTCTCGAATTGATCATATCCTTACGAATAAATCATAAATTCTACCACTCTGCTTCTACTTCAATAATATCAGCAGCATTTTCAATTTATCATTGTTTTTATTCTTCCGTTTCAAAAATTTATAAAACGAATGATTCTCGAATTGATCAATAATATAATATCAATAATGTGTTTTGCTGGTTTTTGTTGAATTCTTATGCTATCAATATGGCATGTTTAAATTGAAAAATTTATAACATAAATTCTTGCTGAAAATTTTAATTTAAAATTCAATCTCACTATTGGCCATCCAATTTTTCATAACTGATTGAAATTTCAACCTTAAACAATTTAACAAAAATTAACAAATTATATTTAAATTTTTGAATATTCGAAATAGAAATAGCTGATCAGTTTGCAGATAATTAAATCAAAAATTACTTCCGAATAATTAATTTTTCAAATTATTCAGCAAAATATTATTGATATAATTATTTTTGATAAAATCAATATCTAAATAATATCCGTCTAAAATTCCATTTTTCTTTTTTGCAAATAAATTTAAAATTTGAATACAAAAGTAACAATACCAAGAAATTTGCTGAATGAATTTCTATCAATGGTTCGAATCTCGACAACAGCATCTTCACAATTATTCGTCCGCTGTAAACAAGCGATGAAATGCTGCGCAAGAAATCCGCTACCGCCTGTTACGGCAACAATTTCCTCAACCATTACCTTACTTTCACACTACCTTCTTTCAACTGAATTCTTCCCTGCTATTGAAATAGATGAATTCATTCCTATCTTTCAATAAGTTTACCTGAGTAGGTGGAACATTCTATTTACATTTACATTTGTCCTCTTTCTCCTTCCTCGTCTTCTTTTTATTATACGATTTCTCCAATTATTCATTTCAAATATCGTATTTCTTCAACTGTCCAACCATTCGATTGATTGAAACTATGTCATTCATAATGTGTTAATATTCAATTGAATACTTACTTATTTACTCGAATATACAATTCGAATTTTTGCATTATATGATCAACACAACGAATACACACCAATTATGATAGTAATGAATATAAAGAAATAATTGAACATTTTTTTATTCCATAAGTTAATCGACAAACTTTATCAAAAATATAAACGAGAATTTGACAAAAAATAAATTATATATCGAAAATTACGAGAGTTAATAATATTTCTTTTATTTATATTGACCTCTGAGAGCAAACAAAAATTGAAGACGAAATTGAGAAGATTTTGATTAGCATTTTTAAAGAGTTGAAAGTCTTTAGGCTTTAAATCTGTAACTTAATTAAAAGCAATAATGCCTATTACAATATTATATTATTGCCTATTACAATATTATATTTATTGCCTATTACAATATTTATGATCATAGTATTTTTGATTCGAATCGTCAATGATTATTTTATTTAGAATAAAAATTATTTTTCTAAAGTAAAAGAATTATTTCTTCCGGTTTTTTGAGGTTGATATTTGAGCAAAGAGTACAGAGCAAAGAGTAAATAGTATATCGTTTATCATTTTGCTTTAGAACATTAATTGATTTGGTTATACCTTGATAGTCTTGTGATTTCAACATTATCAAACGGTGCTGATATAGGAGTTGTGAAATAGTTATAGGAAACGTAAGGTAAATAAGATGTATCTAATAAGATGCAGATTTTGCTACCTGATAAGCAAGCCAATTACCTGATTATTAGGAACTACGAAATTTAAAATTTCATCCTGTTTTTTTTTCTTTAAATGAATTTCCGGAATCTATACAGTCTTTTCTTGTCTTTTCTTTGTATGCCCTTGACGTTTTAGCTCGTCAAGATTACCAATAATTTTATTCTTAACCTCTGTTGCTTTTTCCTACCTAACTAATTGCTTTTTCAGGTAAAAATCGCATCTTCTCTTTCAGAGATTCCTTTTTCTTCAGCTCCATTTCATTTCTTAACTCGGATTTCTTTTGCTCTTTCTTTTCAAATACTGTTGAAACTTTTACGATAATGCGGTATCCAAGTAACTAATCGATATTCAAATTTTCTCCAACTATAAAAGCAGAACTGAAAGTTAATTAACGAATTTCTCCAACCTCTTTATCATGGCAATAAAGATTTTTTAGAAACTAATTAATTTAGTTTTTAATTTGAATTTAACCAATACAGTAAAAAACAAACAATAGATGTAAAATAAACAATAAATAATAAAAATAAACAAATTGAGAAAAGGCAATGATCAAAAAGAAAGCAAAATATAATTAAAAAATACAGTACTGACATTTGTTGAAAATTCAAAATTTTGACAAAACATTCGATAATAAATAATAACAAAATTTGGATTTTCATGTTACATATTGCCGTATCACCAAACACGTACAAAATACGACATCTACGATAAGTTTGTTCCAACACACACTAATTATCTAGTTTGCTGGTTTTTCCGCAGGCCAGTATTTTAAAGTTGAGAGCCAAATAATCCTCAACTGATTATTGTCCAGAATTTTCTAACACTTCAACTTCTCAATAATAGCTTACCGTAAATACTTAGTTAAAAAATCTGTCAACATTTGTCTTTTCTAGTAAATCGACTGCATAATCTTCGATACATCCTTGAAACCACCATTTTCTGATATCCGGGATTATCCGAGACCTAACATTGTCGTGGTGAAGATATTTGCATAATTCACAATAAGTGCTCACTTCGAATGTTTTTTCATAATGTTTTGTCCATTTGAAATAGCTGAAAATATTGTGCAATAGAATATGAATAATTTGATAAATCGATTTGAAAAATAAATCAATGTTATGTTTAATCATTGCATGCCTTTGCATCTTTCCGACATTCTTTATCAATTGATTGTTTGATTCAACAAAAAAAAATTGAGACTTTTTTTTAGAATTACTATTATATCATTGAAGTAATTGATACCTCAGATAGGCCGTATTATTATTTGATAAGTATTGTAAATATTCCGCCAATTCATGTGGAGATGTAAAATCATCTGCAGCAATGAATGATCCAGATGGTAAAATATCTTCATATATAGATCTTTTTAACACCACTGGTACTATCAATCTGGCCAGACATTTAAATAATTTTTCAGTAATATAATCACGACATATGCTATTCTCGAATGCCAAATAGAAATAATGCTGCGCTGTAATTTATAATTTATAGAATGAAAATGTCGAAGATCAGAGATTAAAAAGTTAAATCAAAAAGTTAAAGTGATAAGAGTACCAGATTCTCGTATTTCACATTCCCGATCACAAGTGCTATTGTTACACCATCCATGTTGCGTGATATTGATATATGTTCCAAGCTGTTCTACGTATAATTCACGTTTCGATTTAGTATGACAGTTTGAAACCAATTGTAAAACAGATTGTACTTTCCTGCTAGCTATTTTTACTACCTTTATAAAAAAATAACTTTTTACTAAATTCGAGAATATTATTAGAAATTCCGAATAATTCATTGTTCGGAATTTTTCTGCTGACATTTGCAAATTCTTATTTTACAACTATTGAATAAAATCACCAAATGATTTATTGGATGAATTCAGAAGGTTACTGACGGATTCATATTCATCATTCAATACGGGATAGCAAGATAGTTTTAGACATTTCAGCCTACCAACTATTAAATCATTGAATAAAATCACCAAAGATTTATTGGATGAATTCAGAAGGTTACTGACGGATTCATATTCATCATTCAATATGGGATAGCAAGATAGTTTTAGACATTTCAGCCTACCAACTATTAAATCATTGAATAAAATCACCAAAGATTTATTGGATGAATTCAGAAGGTTACTGACGGATTCATATTCATCATTCAATATGGGATAGCAAGATAGTTTTAGACATTTCAATCTACCAACTATTGAATCATTTCACGATACTAAAAAAGAATAACATACTTCACTCCAATTCCAAATTTGTTCTCGTGGTGTAAGATTGGTTATTTTTTTCATCATACCATATGGTATGTAAATGTCGCTGTCACGTCTACAACGATGTTAATTTAAAGTTCTCATAAGGTTGATAATATGCAAATTTTTAGGATGAATGAATTATGCTAATTGTTGAAGTGCTGAAGTTAATATATGAAATGATTCCACTAAAATATCTTATTTAAGACATAAATTTCTTCTTATCCAGTCTTCCGGAAATATCTAGATGATTCTGAAAATTTCAGCTCGAAACATTTGCAATTGGAATCCGATTAGAAAATCTATTATTTGTTCATATTTTAATTAAGAAGTCCTAGCACAATAAATTTGTCTTAAAATAATTTGAAGACCTATAAGTCATCGTTATATTGAAATAATCATCTGTCACAAAATCCAAGTGATTAAATGTGTATAGAGGTGATTCATGTAGCACAAATATAAATAACTGATTGGGATCTCTCAGTTTTGGTAAACTTCCCAAATCTCGAATATGAAATAATACGGCTACGGCTTCCAACAATTGCCTGAAATGATCATATCATATCGTATCGTCATTGCTGAAGGAAAACTTGAACCGTTATCTTCGCAGCTAACTGGTCAGCATCACAACGACCGTCAAATCATTATTATTGTTAACCTTTTGCTATCATTTAATCAATATCTACATTAACATATTAAGAGTATATTTTTTGTATAATTTGACCTTCCAGGTATATCTTCTTCACATTTTCGTATCATTCAGCAGCATAACTTTTCTTCAAAACTAAATTATCAAGAGATTCATAATTGACCTTTATGTCTACTTCTATATCAAAAAGTAATACTGATTCGGACAATTTACGCAGAATGATTTGCATCATAAACTAATGATCCATTTCGAATTGAAGGATGGGTATCCGATGATTCCTGGCTTTTGTATTTATCACAGTTCTGACAAAAATATCAGAAATACTATTTGTACCTTGTAAATTGACAATACAAAATTTCACTTACTCTTTGTCATTGGTAATTGTACAATGATAAGCACAATCATTCAGACTTTGCTTAATACTTGGAGCCCAAGGATCAGAGAAATATGTTGTCCACGTAAGTATCAATGGTGGTGATAACGAACTAAGATCCTTAAATTAATAAAATGAAAAACAGGATTAAAGTGCTGAAATTTAACTTTAACAATGATATACTTCATCATGATATGATAAATTTTGATGAATAATTTAATTTCATTATGCTTTGTTTTTCAAAGAGATGAAAGACGAAAAGAAATCTAATAAAAACATATATAAAATCGAAAAATTTCATCGAAAATAAAAGCGTTAAAGCAAACAAACAAAAAAACCTACCAACTTTTTTGCATTAAAAATTCGTCCCAAAATAAAAGTTTCATTTAATGTTTTCCATCGTAAATATGCATAAGTGAAGAGAATGATAAATAGTATGAAAAAAGCAAAGCATAGTTTCAACCATTGCAATTTCATCCTCTCTCAGCTGATAACATCAATTGCTCTTTTAGCATTTATGTATGACTGATGGATTCAATTGATTCACTGATAAAAAATTACTTAATACTTCTTCGACATTATCAATAATTATTGGACAGAATATGATGTAAACTAACAACAAATTTTGAAATTTAATATCAGGCCTTAGTCTACAGAACTACTACTAAAAATTTAAATTAAAATTTTTCTCTTCTTCCTGGGAATGAAACATTCCTCGTGATATTATCATCGAATATTGATTCAGAAGATTATAGGACTATTACCCTATTACAGACTAGAAAACAAATAGAAGTTAGATGAAATTAAGGCTCTTTATTTGAATGAGCCTTGATACATCATATACCTATTGTAAGTTAAGACCTTTTACATAAATCCTATCAATTTGACTAAGTCTGCATGCCTGATATGTTATTTTCTTAGCTACTTCTTTTATATTCATAAAGACAGAGAATTCAAAAAAATTTTGTTTGGTCTTACTGATTTAATTATGTCCTGCAGAGCCTTGACCAATTTAATAGGAATTCCCGAAGAAGATTAATTAGTTCATAACCGATTTGCGGAAACCAATGATGAAGGAGTGTTCTCTTAAAGAAAGAGAGCAAATCTGATCGATCCTATGCAAATTTTTTAATTTTTATTCCTTTAAAAATTCATAATTTGCATATATGAATTAAAAGAAATTCTGATTCCGTATCGATGAAGCATTTGTTCTTTTGTAGCAAAACATTATGATCTAAGTTTAAATCACGTGATACGTGGCACTGATAATAACTTTTTCAAAAATCTTCATCATAATTTTTTACAACTCTGAAATGCTTGATCGATGTGAAATATTGTGGAAAAAATAGAAAACAAAAATACGTTTGTTTCTAGAATGACGCATTATTTATAAAATAAATAAATGTTATGACGTTGAATGGATGGGAAAAGAGAATGAAAAGTTTTTTGGAAGAAGTGCTCTCCAGATGATTCGTAGCAAAATGATTTGTTGTTGGGGTCATCGCAGACGCAGATCAATCTCATTTTTTTGCTTTCTCACTTTTGGATGTTTGATGCAATTTTTGTTTAAATTTGCTTCCCAAAAAAAAATGCAGAAAAAATTTGCAAAAAATATTTTTTTTTCTGCGTAATGTGAAATGTAATTATTGAGCGAGCAAGTTTTCACAACAATTCGAATGAATGATTGAGTAATACTTCAAATGATCTTTGTGATATGATAAACATAAATGGTTGATTCAATTCTGTTTCTTTTATCAACTATTAAAACATTTAATTAATTAACGAATGCTTGTGATTGTAAGCATTGCAAAATTGTAAGGCGTAATTTTGAATAAATTGTCTAATATCAAATTGCTATTTTCTAATAATTCAAATGATAAAATGCATTGGAATATCACTAATGATAATAAATAATTTCGGTTAAATTTCCAGGAAAACTAATTCTGAAACTAAAATTAAGTTTGAAGCAAAAAAAAATCATTCGCTCTCTGAAATAATCGATTGCGATCGAGTAAACGAACCATATCATGCATTGTGATATTTCAATTACTGATCATAAGGCATTTGTTAACTCTTCTTTATACATCATATAACTCAACCATCGTATCATCGTATCATCATATCTCATGTTATTCAATTATATTTATATTGAAATCATCCAAAACGAATTTATATATTGTCTAACGAAGTAGATGAACGGAAAGATTTCTGTTATGATAAAATCATCGTACAGTGATAGAATCCGATATGTAATTCAGCACAGCGTTGTTAAGGCTCTGATAAGCTCTTCAGTACGATAGATTCTTTCTTTCAAGAACGTATTCAGAAGTATGGAAGGTATTAGTTCCAAACTGAAAATAGATAATAAATAAAATGAGCAAGTTTACTACTGCAAAGTTAAGAAAGATCGATCACTTCAAGACCGATCAACAATTCCTTTTCAGCTAACATGACACATTAATTGTTACTATAAGTTAGGGTCAAATATTACAAGCATATCTTCTGATTCCCGAATGAAGAATAATTAAGCGAAAGTTAGAACAGATGGCGATAATTGATGTGTTACAGAGTGATTGGAATTGATAATAAGATTGAAAGTCAAGTATCAATATGATACTTTATCATTATTTTTTGCTCAGG
Source organism: Dirofilaria repens (assembly GCA_008729115.1). Taxonomy (NCBI): domain Eukaryota; kingdom Metazoa; phylum Nematoda; class Chromadorea; order Rhabditida; family Onchocercidae; genus Dirofilaria; species Dirofilaria repens. The sequence goes on from SNRZ01000077.1 coordinate 191,427, forward strand.
ATTTACATAAGTTATCAATTACACTGATAAGCAATAGATTATTGATCTTTTCTATTATTTCACACTTTACTAATTTTCTGTGTTATTGGAAAAAAGGAAGAAGATTGATGAAACAGCTTTCACAAAACTATGTTTGATGATTCAAAAACTATACTTTTCACATCAACCATATTTCATGCAAATCAATTACAACAGTCAAACTTTTTACATAACAAAATCATAATAATAAACAATCCATTACATGCACAATGTGTTATGCAAATGTTATAGCCAGAAAATATGCTATAATGCAATGAGAAGCACGCAGAAATGCATTCCAAATGCAAAACGAAGCACGCAGAAATGCATTCCAAATAAAAAAAAAAAAGAAAACGATGAGAAATAAAGTATGAAATAATTGTTGCTAAATATAAAAGATTCAATTAAATAATTATAAAAGAAAAATTAAACGAGGATAATTCACATTTCACTCGATTTAATTATGACAGAAATGAAAATTTTGGTGATCATTCCTGTCGAATTATTTAATTTGCATAAAGTTTGCTTACCTCATTGCCTATTTCTTTGATAAGAGGCCCTGATTGTCTACATCTTTGATAAATGAGCGACTTTGTTCTAAAGTATTGTATGATAAGAGTACAGAATTTAATCACTTTATTGAGTATCCAATTATGCATGTGATTATAATTATAATAAAATCAGATCAACATTTTCACTATCTATTTCTTTGTCAACAAAGTTCGGTTGCTTTTGTTATACAGACATGGTTTGTTGATTCAGAAGATCGATTACATTAAATAGATATTTTTGGTCTTTGGATATTCGTCTGTGTGTAGTAGTTTATTTGAATATTTCTTTTCTTTTACGAAGAATTATATGAAATTTTTCTTTTCTCTTCGAATTTTTGAAATTTTAATAAAGGATTATAAATTATTGAATATAAAATAGCTAATAGGTTTTTATATAATTCTTCATAAAAGAAAAGAAATATTCAAATGAACTGCTATATATGGACGAATAAATAAACAAGGCATGGAAATTTTATTATTAATTTTAGTACGACGCAATCGATGATTATCTCGATCAATATGACGGACAACATGCCTATGATCTGATTAAAGAGGTTTGCAATTCTCAGGCAAAATTCTTTAGTCCGAAGTTAGAATCCTGCTTGATTAGAATCCTGCTTTGATGTGTAACAGAGATTATTAGTATTTACTGTTGATAATGTCGAAGATACCCCTCATAAATTGTCCCATGTTACAGATTGTTAACCAAGGTCATAGTTAATCAAAAATTATCAGATAAGACTCCAAAAATTCTAATAGATATCTGAGTAAAAAGTTCATTAGTTTTAGATGATATCTGATGATAAAGCGCCGAATGCTGAATTGGCATATCGTTTTGCGCATGCTTGCTACATTCTTTCAAATTTCTGCCTTTCTAAGGAAGATAAACGTTATCACCTGTTAGAGGAAGGTTAACAATATTTTTAGGATTTTCCTTAACAAATATTAATATCATTCTTATCATCTTCTTCGACTTCTCTAGCTATCAGATAAAATTTTATGAGGATTTTTGGCACAATAGACCTTTGCATGATAATGATAATGCACTATTTGTTAAGCATATCATTCGTGTAAAATAGCATGCAAACAAGAACTGAAGAATGCTGAAATACTGAAATGGTCCGCTATCATAACCGGTACACTTGCTGAACTTAAAAATTTAAACCATGCTGAGCGAGTGATTTATATGAAGGAATTTAAGGTAATTCAAAAATGTTGCAATCAGTGATAGTAACGCTGAAAGATGGAAAAAAGAAAGAACGACAAACATTTGAAATATTTATCAGAATTTGAGATTTGATGATAAAAAATTGATAAATTCTTTTTTAAATGATCAAAATTGAAATTTTTTCATTCGATTTTTGCTCCGTTCTTTCTCTATCAATTTATGTATGATTCGTTCAACTATTTGTTAATTCAATTATTTGTCACTTTTATGATGGCAATTCAATTAATTCGAAAGATGGAAAATAATAGATTTCCAGGAATTTCTGGATCAGGCACTGATTTGTGCACCTGACTCATCCGTCTATCATATAAATGGACGATTCTGTTATCGCGTGAGACATTCTCTTCTAAATTGAAAAGTTCATTCGTGTGTAAATTAGAAACTATTAACTTCGAGACTACATCGAATGTTACATTGTGCATAATGAGAAAACCTATGAATCATTTATTTCTGATTCACTCCAAACTTCTAAATGTATTTCACTTTCGATATATCAATCAATATATAAATATTGCCCGCAATTCATGGAAAATTTTAAATTTTTTTAATGTATATCGGAGTGCGGTATTCAGTTTTACAGTATCCTTATTATTCAATGGAGAAGTATTGTGAATCATGCTGACTCTCAATATTCCCATTCGAAATTCTATCTACAAAATTGCATATATTAAAAACAGATGAGATTTTCCTATTTCAGATGGCTACATTGGCGGAAGAAGAAAAAAAATATGTAGTGGACGCGTTTGGGTCACTACCAACATTGACCATTGACGAGGCACTTAATAATTTTCATAAAGTTCGTTGAATGTCTTATGATAAAGTGAAGATATCACTTGACCCGAAGTGATTAGCAGAGCTAACGAATTGAATTTAATTAATTAATAAATGAATTTATGCATCTGTTCTAGAAGGCTATATATAATATGGCATTATATAAAAGTGCCAGAATATGATACTAATTTATAATTTAGGCTGAAGAACTGAATCCAGGACACATTGACAATCTTATGTATCTTGCCAAGTGTTATATTGCTAAAGGTTGTTTATTCAAGAATTCTTTCCTGCTTTATTCTTTCAATTTCATATGATAAAGGATGATTGTACTATCTACTGATTCGGTTTAATAAAACGAAAATTCCTCTTCCAATATAAAGTGCCACAAAGCGAGAAGAATAAATAGAATATCGAAAAGTCAGATGATACATCTTAAATTTAATTTTAACATTGCTGAACAAATAAGGAATCACTTAGGCAATGATTCGGAAGCACGAAAATATTTGATATCTGTGCTTGAAGTTACGCCGGTTGATGAGATGGATGAAGCACAGATTGCTGAAACACAACAACTTCTGATCGATATTACGAAATACAACGTTCCGGTAATTATTATTTTTATTGAATCTTTGGATGAAATAGGCTAAATTTAATAACTTTGTAATACTTTTTCATATTTATGAGTATTATGAATTTGATCATACTTATTATGCAATAAGTATGCTTTTTGTTATCGTAAATTCTGCTGATGCAAACAAGCGAAGGAATCGTAACACTTCTCTCATAATTCGGACAGAAGAAGAAGGTATAAATTTGAAATCTGATTCAATTCATATCAAAAAAATTCAGAACCAAAACATTGGAAACTCAGACGAAGAAGATACAGATTCGGAAGAAATAGGGAATAGTACCGAATTAACTAGCAGCTATTCCGACGAAGAATCGAATATTATACCGGTTGAGAAATTGAATCACGAATAGGCAGAGAAAAAAGTTTAGAGTGAAGGGCATTTTTTATAATTAAAATTTCGTTGCAAGTGCAATACAATGAAATTCCAATAAACATAGACGGTTTTTCTCATCTACCTGTAATTATAGCAATTACAATTCCGACTACCAATTAAATTAAACATTAACTTTTCTGAGAAAATTCATTTTCCCTTTATCGCTTTGTTTAATATAGATATGCTCATCGATAGTGAAAATTAACCTATCATTGCAATGAGAAGAATAAAAGAATTCAACGAGTTTATTTAGCATACAGAATGATACAATTCACAAAAAAGTATTCACAATTCTATTGCTAAGAAGAAATATATTCAAAAATCTTTTTCGGGATGAATGCTGAAGATTTGAAAAAAAAAAATCATCAAATTATTCTTCATTGAACATATTCTTGCATTTTGTTTTTGAAAATTTGAGATGCAAAAAAAGAAACCTGTTCGATTAATAGATCATCAAATCATACTTCAGAATCAAAATTAATTCTTATCTTTATGAACTTACCCAACTAAATTATATTTCTGAATCAAAATTAATTCTTATCTTTATGAACTTACCCAGCTAAATTATACTTCAGAATCAAAACTAATTCTTATATTTTTTTGAACTTACTCAACTACACAGCACAGAGCAACAACTACAAATCATGCAACTTTTTCGTATGAAATGATTTTAATATTTTTTTTGCTTTTTTGCGAACGAACAATCATGGATCTGATCCAGATAATTCATGTTGTAACACGTAAAGTTCACGCAATCCTGACTGAGGTATTCCATTTACCACACATATTTATAAAAATTGGTTACAAGCAAATTGTATCTAATGGACAATTATGTCTAATGGATGTGCTTTATTATTAACTTGATTTGATTAAAAAAAATTTGAAGTCACAAGCATGAAATTGTGAGTATATAATTTTTCATTTGCAAACAGAAGATAAGCAAGCTATAGCAATATTTTCTGTTGCAGTACCTCACTTCCGTTTGCAACTACTATTCACATTAGAAGAATATCAAAATCCATGAAATTTTAGCAAATGAAAAGATTCCCGAAGTCAAATGAAACAAAATTTGGAAAGAGAAGCAATTTTCATAATTTTGTCGCCGTAACTTTTGGACAAAAACTAATAATATTTGATGGGTGCATAAATTTCAAAAATGGCCAAAAAAAAATGCAATAAACCAACAAAAAATATCAGAAATATCACATTTGTGCAGCATCAGAACAACAAATTATAACTATAAAAATGAAATTCAATATATGATCTAAGATTTCTGATTTTTTTGAATGATTTTCGATTGAAGTCGCTATAAACAGAAAAAAAATTAGATTCAGTCATTAAGAATAATGGCTTAAACAACAAAAATTTAGATTCAATCATTAAGAATAATATTTCTGATCAATGAGCAAAAATTATTCCACGCCTGATCAAACACATCGAATTTAACGCTGATTTAAAATTTACACTACGAATAAAGAATGATCCTACTACATTCACTTTAGCTTTTCGGATAAATATTTCATTAACTATTGTCACAATAGGAGAAAAATGGAAAAGAATGTCGTTTTTTCCATAGGAAATCCTGCGATGTTGATGGAAAAAAATTTTTTTTTTCTTCTGAATTCCACAAAAGGATAGAATCCTCCTCTCCCTATAGTTGATTGAAGAAGATTGAAGGTTGATCGCCTTTGCCATTACGATTCGACTAGAATCGACAATAGACTTTTTCTGTTTACACAATGATTTATATTGTACAAGGTCATAGGTTAAAACACTGGTATGAATTAAACAATGGTATCGACTGAACAAGGGGTTAAAACAATGGTAAAGATGAAATGAAAAATATGGAATAAAAGAACAAACGATATCTATCAACAATCATTTGGATGTTAGCAGAAATATCGTAAAGATTTATTTATTTTTGCCATGCTTTTATTTCTTACTGTTGCTTGATCTTTGCTCTTTCGAACGGTTATTTGTGGTACTTGAAGGTACTTGATAAACTATGTTTGCTAACTGTTAGAAAACAAAAATCATTGAACCAACGATATTTGTTAAACTGATAAACTGACTACTTTGGATCGAAATTCCGCCTTTTTAAAGCCTTTCATTTTCCTTCATCGTTGATTCTCTTTATTCCTTTGATACTCCTCATGTGATAATAAGCAAATCATTTGAGTTTACTAACATTTTTCATTTTTGATCTTTGATATACATATATATAACTAATTACTTCTTTCTTTCGCTTTCATTGGTATGCGATAATGAGAAGAAATTTGTTTGACTTTTCGTACTGTTTTTGTAGGAATTAAAAGAGAGAATCCTCTTATTACACAATAGTTATAACATTGTTTCCTTTCTTGGCATTTTCCTTCATCACTACCTATTGTCGTTGATTGAAGTTGAGCGGTCGTCGAATCGAACTCGCAATGTCGTCCAAGTAATTGCTGTCGAATAACTCCCTTCCTCCAACTCCAAAATCCTTTACTTTTAAATCCTTCGGGCTCTTTACTTTTAAATCCTTCGGGCTCTTCACTTTTAAATCTTTCGGGCTCCTTCTCTTTATATGTTCTCTGTTGGCTGTGTTTGACCCCAGTAAGAAAGACTAAATTTTTTCCTCTGAAATTCTGCTTTTTGATTGGTTAACTTTACTTTGTTGACCGGCAAATCCGATTTTAACGACAAACATCGTCGTTTTTAGCTTGTTTTCCTCCTTGTAACTTTGGCGCGCTATTTAAACTTTAATTTCTTATGCGTACCATGATTTTTTTTTTGTTTACATTACTGACACATTGCCATTTGACTTTTTAACATTCCTATCTATACGTAACTAATTACATTTCTCGGCTCTCGCTGACATGCAAACGCAGTGCAGACTGTCCACCACGACCTATAAAATATTATCACATAAATAATCTCTATGATAAATTATGATAGATGAGACTATCTCCAAAAAGTTTTACATTAATGAAAGCACTAATTATAATCGATTCCTGAATAAGCACCAGGAAATTATAATGAAGCGGATATTAAAAGCAAAAATCACCATGCTTTTTCGGTAGATCAACTGTGAACTTGTGTAGCACTTCACGTGTATTACCTTGCAATGTTCCAAATAATGACCCATTACCATCCATTATAATGAATCCAAATTTATTATCATCAGCCAAAAGAGCTATAAAACACAAAGAATATTTCCTTAATAATAAAAAAAGAAGTGACAACATTCTGACAAAATTCTACAAGACATTTGAGATCCGCGCTACCTTACGTGTCGGTGTAATTAAATGTCGCTATGCGATCACATCCTTATGTTTATGTTTAAAAAAATAATCAGATAAGATTTGTATATACCCTGTAGTGCCTCTGTATGAAATTTGTTATCACAGAGATAAAGTGAAGTATTTATTGGTTTAAACGGTTCGAAATCAATGTTTACTTTCTTCTCTTTGCCTTCATCCGTTACAATTGTACCGCAGTAAATCACAAGACCATTTGTTGGCACTGAAAAGAATACTTGGTGATATTCTGATAACTGCCTGAGCATTTACAGAAGTGATATCATACACTCTTTTGTTGCAAATATAACTGCATCGTGGAAGTCTATTTGCAAGCCAATTCAATTTTATACGATACACATCTGACTATATTCCTATATTTCAAAAAATACCAACCTTTATTATAAAGTTTTAGCCTTCCTTGTACGGATGTAATTGCGCCCAATACGGATAATCGATTCACTCGAGACTTGTATTTGACGCAGTACCATATTTATCAGCTAATATTTGACTTATCAATTTGTATAACTTGTTAATTCAATTACTTAATGAATACTTTCTGTTCAATTCCTTACAACAATTAACCAGTAAGACAAACTTTTCCCACATTAGTAATGAAATTCAAATCCAATGATAATATACTTTAACATGAGATAATGAATTGTGATAAGTAATTTGATATCACTAACTTTTTCATTTCCCAAAGGAATGAATTAAGGAAGGAAACCCAATAGAAACATAAATAAAATCAGAAAAAACTGTTAGAAATAAAGATGTTAGAAGGAATAGATAAATTTAACAAATGCGTTGCATTAAAAATTTGTTCCGAAATGAAAGTTTCATTTAACATCTGCCATCGTCGATATGTACAAGTGAAGAGAACAGCGATAGTATTGAAAACCCAAAACATAGCTTTAACAATTGTAATTCCATTTTTTCTCAACTGATAAAATCATTCACTCTTTCAGCATTTATGATATGATCAACAGATAACAGATTCAATGACATAAAAATATTTGAAGATCCTTAAAGGAAATCAATGTTACGGTACTTATCGGATAGATATCGGGCAAAATATGATGCAAGTTAAAAAGAAGGATAATTTTGCAGTCAAAATAGGCTTTCCTTCTCCATCAAATCAAAATCATTAAAAAAGACAAAGGTCAGACCTGTAGAAGTAGGAATCAAATAAATTTAATTGCAAATACAGTGCGACATGATAGGGTATCTAACTATCGTTATCATTGTTATCACTTTTTTAATTAGCAATCTCTGATTTACCAATGAGTGAACATCTGATTTACGATCTCTGATTTATCTGTCGAACAGTGATTTATGATAAGTATTTTGTTCGTTGTCGAGATGAAGTTCATTACATCAGATATTAAAAACAAATCGAAAAAATAACAATACATGAATAACATTTGTATTTTTTTTATTTATTTTTTAATAAAAAACATAATAAAACCTATTGAATACATCCAGCCAGGTTTTGCCTGGTCCACCGTATACCATACATGGAACTTCTCTGAATGTTCTACAGCTAATCTATCCAATTCATTTCTGAATATCAAATTAAATTAGATGTTTCCGATTGTATTATCAATCAATCAATCATTCATCCAAAAATTCTATTCTCAATCGAACAAATATTAATATTAAAAATACTTTAATATTACATATTTACTTTTTGTGTTTTTTTTTTTTTTAAGTACATTTCGTTAAATGAACTAATTGTTCAAATATTATTCTTTTCGCTCTTGCCAATGTTACTGATTATCGATTAATCAGTTATATTGATTATCGATTAATCACACATCAGTTTGTAAATTCGTTTTAGTACACAACAATATAAATGTATCGCTGTATCATAAATTCTTCACTGTTCGACGATATTTGTAGGATTTGTGGATACATTTATGTATTTATAATAACTATTAGGTCATATAAATAGAATTAAAATTTATCAATTAATCTTTTATCATTTATTGTACATTTAATTCTAAACTTCTTTTTTCGTGATATTTTCTAGAAATTCAATTTCTTCCTGTTTTTTTTTTTTGATCTATCGTTAATTTCAATTGAAAGAAGATCTATTGTTTTAGACTTAATTTTTTTGTATTTGACTTTTTGGATAGAAGTGAAGCTTTTGTAATTTCGGAACAGGTTTTTTTTTTTTTTATTTTGCATACCAAAGTATTGAAATGTTAGCGATACTTCTAAAGTTATGATATGTCATCTGGGAAATGCGAAAAGGTCATATGTCTCAAGTTTTATGGAACATTCAAATGATTGTATGTGGGAAGAATTTAATTTTTGATCTCCTAATGCGATATTTTTACAAACAGATTGCTGGGGTATCAATTTTTATGATACGATTTCTTAGTTTTCCTTATCATGGTTTTGATAATGAGATAGATATATTATGATACATCACACTGTAGTTAAGTTCTCCTTCAATTGCTCTTTTGATTGATATGTTGTTTAAGAATGAAAGAGAAGTCGGTTTTCAATCTTCTGAAAAATGTTAAATTATTATTAATCGAATATTACAAATTGATTAATAAAGAATTCCTATCTTATATTAGGTCGATAATCCGCACTGATAAGATCTATATGTATTTTAAAATCTACTTATAGAGATATATCTCCTCAAATTGATTCTCCAAAACTAGTCTGAGCAAATATTCAAATAATAATAAGCAAAATATAATAATATAATAGTAATATCACTAACAATTAAGATAATAATATCATTAATAATTAAGGTCATTTTTCATTCTCTTACTTTCCATACTGCCTCATTTTTTCAAATATATGTCTTCAATGAAATACGATAATGGATTAATAGAAAATCAAAAACATTGAACCATTAAATTCTACCTGTCATTTTACCTTATAAATTAGCTGTAAGCACTATTTATTGGCTATTAATATTTCGCATGTGTTGTTTATGCTGTGTCGTAGTTCAATTATTCATTATTTGAATTGTTGAAGAAAAGTTAAAATAATGCAGGAAGATTATAAACTTGTTTCAAGCGCCATTTCATTTGTCGCATTTTTCAGTTATCAGCAATCACATTCTTCAGTTTTGTTATTTTTTCTTTTTTTTTCAAACATGATAAAAAAATTTTGTTCGCTGATCAAAATCATCGAAAGAGGATTGATTAGACAGGTGATATAAGATGTTTTGTGATTGTTAAAGTTATTCTAATTTTAAGTTTTTCTCATTAAGAAAATTTATTTCTTTTTTTTTACAGGTAGAAAGAAGATGTCGCGTTATGATATTGTATTATATGGTGCCAGTGGTTTCACTGGAGTTTATGTTCTTAGATTGTTAGTTGAACAACAGAACCAGGAAAATGTGACCTTTGCTATTGCAGGGCGAAATGAAACCCGATTAAAAAAATTGCTGGAAAATATGAGTCAAGAAATGAGTAAGTCATTTTACAATCTACCAAAGTGTTAACAGTGCTTAAATCATTTATATCATATCAATTAAAGAAATAGCCGCATTAAATATGTTGAAGATGAGGTTGAAGAAAGAGAAGAAAGAAGTAAAGATAAGGCGAAAAGAGAAATGAAAACTTTTCCTATATTACAAAAAAGTGATAAATTGTGATAATCTTTAATGCACAGAATGATAAAAATCTTTAGGCAAAGATCTACAAAATATTCCATAATTATTGCCAATAGTTATGATGAATCTACACTAGCCGCAATGGCGAAGCAAGCAAAAGTTATTATAAATGTTGTTGGTCCTGTAAGTTGCATATATCAATTAATTTTTAATTCTCGTAAAATTTTATCAGTATCATTCCCTAGACTTCATAAAAACATGCTGGAAATTTCGATGCAATCACTTTATATATTTCTGCATGCTCCAGTTTTCTCCGTTTTATGCTTTATTTTAAATAATAAAATTTAATTCTTCCTGGTTGCAGTATCGATTGTATGGAGAAGCAGTTGTAAAGGCTGCTGTAGAAAATGGTGCTAGTTATGTGGATATTTCAGGAGAACCTATGGTAATGATTTCTGTATCTATATTTTGTTATAAATATTTTCTCATACCGTATGAAAAAATAATTTTTTACTCGATTCTAGTATAATGTAAATTTACCCAATTCTATTATAGTTTTTGGAATCGATGCAAATGAAATATAATGATATTGCACAAAAAAAAGGTTTATATGTGGTTAGTGCATGTGGTTGGGATAGTATTCCGTGTGATTTGGGTATCAATTTTTTAAAGAATAAATTCAACGGTCAACTGAATCATGTGGAAACATTTGCGCAGTTAAATTCAGGACCTGCGGTATGATATTATAAACTTTCAGGCATTTATTTATATCATTCTTGCTTTTGTTTTCGAGAGAAGAAAAATTGATAATCTTATCGTCAGGATTTGTTCTTTTATATTACTTCTCCTCTTTTTTCGAATGAATTTTGCCTTTTTTCAATTACAATAAATGAGTGAATATAAATATGATAATTTAGAAGAATTCGAGTTTTTACCTTGCTTTTTTGCATTCTGGTTTTTACATTTTTTCACTTTTGATGATGGCATGATATTTTATAAAACTTTGAGCTATATATCTTGTAGTTCAAATGATTATCTTATATTCACTGAAATTTTTTTTGTTGAAAAAAAAGTTACAAATTTTATAAGGAACAAGTAGCAAATCATGACATTTTGAAATTTTGTTGTGCAGAGAATAAATTTTACATATTATCGCAATGTTGCAAATTTAAATATATTTTTATCAAAAATTTCCAAACTTTTTTTCAGGTTATTCGGGTAATGCAGGTACATATCGTACTTTTACTTTGCATATTGCAAATATTTTGACCGATAATTTAGATAAAATAAGACAAAGCATCATGCCAGAGCAGTTACCAAAAAGCTCATTCCAAGCACCGAAAAGGTTTGATAATTTATATAATTTATCAAAGTCAAAGCAATGTATTATATGTTTGTTGATATCTATTATATATATATACCTGTTGTATTATATACCTGTTGATATCTGTGATTATATTTATTTTTTAGAGGTTCCTTTTGGTTCAATGAAAAAATCAATGGATGGTGTCTTCCATTTAGTGGAACAGACAAAAGTGTCGTTATTCGATCTCAATACTATGACTACAAGCTTCATAATGTTTTACCAGTACGTTGCTTTCTTCTTTCTCTTGCCAGCATTTTTCACAATTTTTTCAGCACAAATTCTTTGATTGTGCTAAATTCAAAGTTCCTATTTATTTCTGTCGAGAGTACACCATCAATAAAAGATACTTGCTGTTTAATTCAAAAATGAAAATAAATGGTTCAGTATTTTCTTCAGAATATATTGAAACAATCGAAATGCTATCGATGAAATGCAGAAAATATTTTTAACAAAGTTACTGTTACTGTAATAAGAAATTCAAATTAATTTATACAAGTTATCATCATTTATGCATATTAGTATTAGATATTTATCAAAATCTCGCACTGAATTTACATAAATTTATTGCTAATAATTGCTGAAGTAGCAAACACAAACATGCAATTTACAAATAAACAAACTTACATATTTACTCTTATATATATACAATACGTCAATTGCAATTAGTTAAAAAATGCATAAAGAAGATTTATTTGATAATTGCCATTTAGTTTTTAGCCTTTTATATGTTATTTTAATTACAAATCTGATTCTTTACTATCTGGCAATGATCATTATTAATCAATTGTTAATTTATCAAAAATTTTTTTCGACACAACACAGTCTGATGTAATTCATTGTGATATAATTTCATCATTAGTATAATATATTTTAGGTTCAAGTGGAAACATTCATTCGAATCAAATCATTTATTTGGGCATTTCTACTTTCTCTATGGCTCATAGTTTTTACGTTTACTGCTAAAATATCATTTATGAAGGATTTTTTATTGGCACATCCAAGATTATGCAGTTTTGGCATGTTCAGAGAATCAGGACCTACCGCTGAGCAGGAAAAATCAATTTCCAAATTTGATTTTTAATATTAAATTTGTGACTAAATTTTATGAAAAGTAAATTATGAAATATTTTAACAAATTAGTTACTTTTTGTTGACATGCAATTATATCTATAATTTACTTGACAAACAAACAATCATTGTTGTTCATGAAATTGAGAGAATTTATACGGAATTATTATCTGATATTTTAAAATTTTAGGTAAAGCAGGCGTCATTTACTTATTGGTTCTTTGGTACTGGTTGGACAGAAAAGCATAGCTCTTTTGATGACTACAATGTTAAACCATTTAAAGAGGTAATTTAGACTCATTCAACAATGTAGAAGAGTTAGCATTTTTACGTGGTCCTATAATAATACCATATTCTTTCCTTAAAGTATTTTTTTTTTCAAAAAAAAAAGATCTTTTTTTTGAGATTTGATAGGTTAGATGTGTCGACGATAAGTTTCAATTTTCTGAACACTTAAAGAATGATTATGTGATTTTTGTAGATCGTAGCTCGTTGTGTAGGACCAGATGCTGGATACGTTACGACCTCAGCTTGTGCTTTAGCTTCTGCATTGTCATTGCTCAATGATGCCAATAAACTTCCACAAGGGTAAGTTTCTTAAATTTTGGAGTAAAAAGATGACTACTGTCGAGTAAGATTCAATTAAGATCAAAAAAGAAGTAGAATATCTCGGAATTCTTGTTACACAACAACCTGCCTGTAATTAGGCACGCCACAATCATATCGCTGAAGAAATTTCTTTTTTATGATTTATAATACTTTACAGGTTTGCTGATAAATGGACCATAAAGTAAATTTGAATTTAACAAAAAATATATATATATATACTTTTTGTATGCAAAACTTTGTAATTTTTTTGATTAATTGCGATTTAATTTTACGATTCTCTTTGAACTTTATATATTATCTATTGATTGAAATTAAAATATTTTATAGTGGTGTACATACACCAACATCTGCGTTCAAAGATACAAACATCTATGATCGTCTCGAAAGATATGGTGTTCGATTCGAAATTGTTGACAAATTTTACTGATTCTTTTTTATGCGCTTTTTCGATTTTCTTTTTTTTTCATGGAAATATTTTATGATGACGAATTGTTGTAATTAATCAAAAAACATTGTAAATGAAGGATAACAATTGAATAAGCAATGATAAAAATACACTACGAATTATTTTGTAGTGTATTATTTTCGAATAGAATAATTTTGACATCTAAATGAGATAATTTAAATTATCGATCATTTGAAAATTTGAAAAATGGAAGATGTAAATTGATTTTGCATATTTTCATATATTAAACTTTGCATTAATCGCTTATTATACATGCTATTATTAAATTAACTATTGCATTTTGATTATCTTTAATTTGCTGAATAACTTATATCAACATCGATAAGTTGTTTCATATTATTTTTATCAATCATTTAACTATTACTCTTAATCTAATTGCGCATGAAAATCTTGAAGTGTTCTTTTTTAAATAAACAATTTGTCATAGGTTTTAATAGTCCTCTTCATTTTACATTTAAGTCATATTTTTCATCTGAATGACAACTTGCGAATTATTATTAAAAGACCTTCGGACCGAATATCACTTAAATTGGACAACAATTTTTCAACACAAGCCTATTTTTTGAACAAAGTCAGCTCAAAAGTGGATCAGTTAAATACAATATTTTATTACTTACTGCAAGATGTGTTCGACATACAGTCCCACCGATACTAAGACTGCACTTAATACTCAAAGAATTAGAAATTTTTTTATTATCGTGACAAAAATAACAAAAAAAAATCCTATAAGCTTATTCACATAGTGATATTACTTGCTCATATATATGTACGTAAATGATAGCAATGGTAAACGCAGAAATACAAAAACTCATTTATTATCAATAAAAAAATCTATAACAATTATTATTATTAAACAAGGAAATAATTCTCTGGACTTTAATTTTGGGAACTGCTCAATAAGCAAAAATTTAAAAGATTAATCGATTATTTTCCGGATAATCCAGCTTGTCCAGACTTGGTATACAGGCAAATTTGATCATCGGCGGTGGGCCACACATCAAAATTACTGTATCATTTCCAGGTTCCGGTAAATGCTTCTGAATCATTTCCGCATTCACAAATCCTACAAAATACCGAACAGTGAAGAATTTATAATAAGTATTATGTTCGCTGTCCGACATGAATTGTACTGCACTTCATTACATCAGATATTAAAAACAAATCGAAAAAATAACAATACATGAATAACATTTGTATTTTTTTTTTTATTTATTTTTTTAATAAAAAACATAATAAAACCTGTTGAATACATCCAGCCAGGTTTTGCCTGGTCCACCGTATACCATACATGGAACTTCTCTGAATGTTCTACAGCTAATCTATCCAATTCATTTCTGAATATCAAATTAAATTAGATGTTTCCGATTGTATTATCAATCAATCAATCATTCATCCAAAAATTCTATTCTCAATCGAACAAATATTAATATTAAAAATACTTTAATATTTCATATTGTTATCTTACAAAGTACAAATGACATTTCTGATATATTTGTCTGAGTTGTGATAAATGTAACCGTCAGGAATTATCGGATATTCATCCTCCGATTCTGACTGATATCAATAACTGTTTGTTTAAATGCATGAATGATTACTTTACCACATGAATCGCTTCACAAAAAATTGCATCAAATTAATCCCTCCTTTTTTTTCTTTCGGTAGAGAAACAGACATAAAATTCAACTGTGAATCTTGCAATTCATTTTTGAAAAAAAAGTTCCGCTTCTGAGTGATATGAGATTTAGCCATACAAAAAATTACGAAAAATATTTTACGTAGTCTTTTTTAGCTTTTAGATATAGATATGCTACGAAAAGCAAGACAAATCATGTTGATTACTATTTCCTGTAAACAGTAGTTGAACATTTAGAAAATTCATCCAAACTTCATTGTAATAAGCGAAAATGTTGATTAAGGCATAACTAATACGTTTTACAATAGCAAGATTATATCAATTTTTTAGTTTCAAAATTTAAAAAAGCGCCAAATCATAGCATATGATCGTGAAACATACCTAAGCAATATATCGGATTCATCTTTGTTCGCAAAAATTAGTGATACTTTGGTAGAGTCTCCGACATCTTTCATAATTGCTGAGATAATCTGTAAATATTTTCCTTGCTATTCATTTATCAGTAAAAAGAAAAATGATAACTATGTGTCAAAAAAATAAGTATCAATATCTTACCTGCAACATCGGTGTGATACCACTACCACCCGCAATCATACCGATATTTTTATATATGTAATGTTTCGGTTCTCCTTTTTTGGTCGGTTTCACAGCAAAGGAACCATTTCCTTCATAAACGATTAATCCCGAAGGACCACGAAAATTAATTGTCTCACCTGGTAATCATGCCAACAATAATACTACAATCATTTAAGACAATGGAATTTTCATATATCATGATATAAGTTGGAAATTATCGCAGTTGATTTTCGGAATTAATCTTTCTGTTCTGTAATTATTAGAAAACGTCGATATTTCAACATTTCACAAATGCAGTATCAGGGAAGCAACCGAATGCAACTGATTATAACTTATGCAAAAATTTATTTCATATAGGCAAAAAAGAAAAGTGTATGTCCATTAATCTCTCTAATTTCTATCCATCAATTTTGTTGTCAAATGCGTACCTATCTTCATTTCCTCAAGAAACTGTGTCATCTTTCCACCATCCGGAAACTTTGGATGAACGTTCTTGAAATAAACCTTAATCATCAAATCGACAAATCCTTTATCATCATCGGATGAGATTGGCGTATATGGACGAACAACAAGTTTTTCGTTTATCTGGAATTAATTTGATTTCAGAAAATAATGCTATATTTAAAATCAATAGATAGAATCGCTTCTTCGATTCTGAATTAAACGAAAATAGAATCAGAAATGCACTGCTAGAAATTGCACGTACAATGAGCTATATGATCACACAATTACAATAATCTCAGTATATCTCAAAGTTTATGTTTTTAGCTACAAATTGAAATAAAATTTTAAATGTTCCTGCAGTAATTACCTTCGCTGAAAGATGAATGTGTTGACCAATAGGCAAGCCGAGAATATGTTCATCAGTGGGTAGCTTGAAACGAAATCTTCGTGTGTCGTGATTAATAATTTCTTTTTCTATTAAAGAGAGAGGATATGTTGCTTCCGGATCCGCAAGAGTTATTAGTTTCTGGAATGAAAAATGAAGAAGTTTCAGAGAAAATACCAAATCTAACATGCGATTTCGATTTCTCAGCATTTAAATAATACCAAAGGAATTTTGACTTTTCTAAAACTGATTATTAAATACATTTCATTGATAAGAAAAATGAATAAAATAAAAAAAGCATTTCAAAATGCACCAACTCTTACCTTCTTAGCAAAAACAGAAAACGGAGAAAGTATGCAGCAAATACCTCTTCGACGATATATAAAATGATATAGCATTATTGAAGAAAGAAGTACAACGGCACCTGTGATAAGTGCCATGCTAGTTACAGCACTTTCATTATTCGAGACCATTTTTTATAGAAAAAGTGAAACGAAAGAATTTAACGCTGTTCGATCTGATCCTTTGGAATTTTCAACGTGGCAATGACTTCAACTTCTAGCAATCTTTAAATTCTTATCAGATTTAATTCTCGAAAAAAGAAAAGAAATATTGCTTCCGAATAAAGGGATAGAATTTGTCTGGAAAACCGAAAATATTTATAAACCAAATATTGCACTTCTAAATAATTTTCATATAATTTAAATTCCTTAATAATTAATTATTGTAATAGATGTCCATTTTCATTTCTTTGTACAAAACATTCTTTCTCATTTTTGTTACACTGTTAATATTCGCCTATATATGCTATTCTCATCTCAGAGAAAATTAGTCTAAATATTCTATTCAAATATTTAATCTCATATCACTAATTTCATGTTACACTGTTAATATTCACCTAAAACATTTCATTTCTATCCTCCCTTACTTAATTGTTTTAATACCAGTACGCTCTTTTTGACAACCTAATATAAGGATACAAAAAATACAACGAAGGTCAAGTATAAAAATAATTTGCAATGATATTCACTAGCACTATTGATATTCATATGTTCATTTTATTCAACTATCAATCCATCAATCGTTCTGATTAATCAAAACAATTGTCCTCATTGATTTGTCTGATAAAGAATAAATCATCATATATATTCATCTTACACAATCAATCAAATTCCTTTTCTTTCTTCAACTACATAATCACATAAGTTTCTACCACAAAAATAATATTTATTTAGTATACAATAGAATATTAAAAATATCTTTTCTTAATAATCACTAATCAATCGCACGTTATGCAGAACCTGAGAGCAGGAAAATTTATAATTTCAACTTTCTGTCTTTCGCTCTCAGAATCTCACATATTTCAGGAATGATTGCTTGGAACGACTCTTGTTTCAGATATATTAACTACACTCCCTACACAGCTAAAACCTTCAACATGGAAAATCAAAATTAAGAAATAGGAGATAGAATCCGCAACCAATTCCAATATAGGAGCAACAGAAAACTTTCAGCAATATATAACAGAAATTTCGAAGACATTTTCTCTCACCATTTCCCCCGTTACTTTCTTCGATTAATCCTTTTTTTATTTTCCATAATTTTTTCCAATGATTTCTTTAACAAAACATTTCTATTCAGTAATTTTTGCTCCTACGCTTTTTTTTTTAGATAACAAACACATAACAATACTTTATTAATACAAGAAAAGTAAAGAAGCCAACAAGTAGTTAGGTATATTAATGAAATCAATAGTCGAATAAGCGAGGAATGGAAGATAGAAAATTAAATACCATTAATAATAAGTTAGTAGGGCATACTAAATGACTTGAAGAAAAACATGAAAGCAGTTGGAAGATGAAACGGTATGAAGAGGAAAAAAATTTGAGAAAAAAGGATAAAATTTTGAAAAGAGAAAAAATTTTTAAGGAAGAACGCTATCTCATTATCCGGAGTAAAATATAATCCCAGTCGCTATTGTTACTAAAATTATTTTGTTCTTTCATAGAACAGAAAGTAATTATTTCCTGCAGAAATATTGCAAAAGTATATTCGAAATTTTTTGGAAAAAAAAGGGAGTGATACATTTTACGAAAATTTTGTGTGGCCTTTCCATTGCTCTTACTATTACATACTCCTGTGAAGCAATAAGATAGAAGTAGAAAACTCGTTAAATGATTCTCCCCGAAAATAAAAGCATTCTTAGCATATATTGATCAACTTTCCCATTCTCCGTCGCATTCTGAAAAGTTGAAATCATAAATAACTAATATATCATGAAGAAAAGTTTCGAGATTTTTTTTCCTCATGTTTTGTTCCTAAGCAACTTGTAAAAGCGTTTAGTTTTTGCCAAAATCTTCAATTCATATTTACTTAAGTTCAAAATATACAATAATAAGAAACTGTACCACATCATATAAAGTGATAACAGTACAAGAAAAATTCTACATTTTTATCTATTTTGTATAGTTTAAAAAAAAAATCCATACTTGTGAATTCAATTTTTCTGATCAAATCAATTGGTATAAAACCACTCCAGTAAACATAATTGTGCTCGTAACCAATTTTTATAGATGGCACAATTTTTTGCTTGTAAACAGAGAATGAGCTATTGCAATACTCTCTTGCTTGAGTATCTCTCTTCTGACTGTAAAATTCAGAATTAGAAAAATGACAAGATCCAAGAAGACAAATAAACGCCATAACTTTAACCTCCGCAATTCTCGAAAACTGAATAATTCAACGAGTATATGAATGACAACGCATTCCAAAAAAAATGGCCAAAAATGAACCAAAACATCAGACATGCCACATTTGTAAATAAACAGTGAGTGACACATTACATCCAGAAGATGGAATTCGATAAATGGAATGTTAACCGTGTGCACAATTACTGATACAGCTTGAAATGGCTCAGAAAAATGAGTACCTTGCCAGATGGTATGATGTTTCGGTGGCTGTCGCGATTACAAGTAATTTCAGATTCGGATAAATGATGCAATTGATAAAATTTACCGGAGTGACAAAAAAAATTACTTCTACTGCCAAGTTAGGTAAGGAAACAATACAGACCAAATGCAAAATAACGATACTCCAATCTAGAAGAACAATATTATTTTTAATAAAATTAAAGCTTTAGAATCGGATGTTCACAATATTCTTAATAAACAACAAGTTTTTTAATCAGTTCACTAATTCTATTGACTACATATTATATCTTGAAACTGCGAAAAGAATCACTCTTAAGAAAGTATGCAAAACAAACATGAGGAATCCCGAAAAATAAAACAGCAATCGCGACTAGCCACCGAATATAGTCAATAATCATCAAGATTGATATCGTCAATGTCGTCATTAAGATCATTCAACTGAAAGTCTACTCGATACGCAGAAGTCCTATAAATAAATGTAATGTTAGGAAAAATATATCGTTAGAACATTCACAGAATCAAACAATATAATGATATAATATAAATAAAATACCTCCAATACCGCCAAAGCCTCGCACAAATTGCGCTCCTTCTTGCGATCTATCTGTAACAATTTCCAAAGCTGCACCATATGATTTATAATTGTTCGCTAACCATTCTAATAATGGCATCGAATCCATAAGTTCTAATTCGACACCGGTCTAAAAAATCTATTAATTATACCTATGATTTCGACATATGAAAAATTGTGATACCTAAACAGTAACTTGGTGTTTGCAAATTTTATTACGACGACAAATATTCCTTTTTTATATCGGCTTAAATGCTATAATGATCGAATAGTCGCTCACCAGTCATTTGAAACTAACACTATTTTTAACTTTTATTAATAAATTTTAATCTAGTTTCTATTCTGCATCAACAAATTGTGCGAAATTATACAACTATTTCTTATGAATCTGAAAATAAAATGACGTACGGATGGTTCCGTGAAATGCATCTTATTCTTTTCCTGCTCTGGATCCAAGTAGAGCAATTTTTCTTCTAAAAAGACGCAAAAATTAAAAGGAAAATTAATTTAATAAAAACTATTTATATTCTATCGAACAAAAATGAATACCTCCAGTAACCGGATTCTTAAGCTGATATCGTACAATGTCTAAATTTTCCCAACAAATCAACGTTTCTACAGCACCCATTTCCAATGCTTGCAGGGTATCTGTTACACCATAAACATACTTTCCGGAATCCTTTAATCAAAAATATTTACTGATTTTACAAAGAATAAAATCGGTTGGATGTAGTGCAATAACGAACAAGCTTTAACTGTAATTAATGCTAAGCCCGCAGACGAATGCACTATAATTTCGGAAGTTCGACTTTGAGATGTGCAAAGTTTGATACACAACACAATTACTTACTTCCAAAACGGTGAAAAAAAGTATACAATATAGTAATATAATTTGTATATGAAATGCTTTCAAACGCAGCAAAAAAATTTATTCGGACGGACTTCGAGAGCTAATTTCTGCTTTTGGAAATTTTTCAAATAAATTTCAAATATAAAAATATCTTTCAAATAAATAGTACTGTACAATTTCTACGAGAAATTTTATGTCATTTTGCTCATATATGATTTATACTTGAAACTGACCTGAATGAGAACAATAATTTAAGTCAATAAATTTAAAAACCTGTGATATTTCATCGAAATATCCATTAATTAACTTCTTCTCTTGGATAAATTTTACATTAGCCAGTGTATCTTCAGCCAATTCAATTGCCTGATTGAAACCATTCTCACCGCCGTATGAAATATCTACCGTTTTGATGATTTTTGCTTGAAGTCGCTGTAAATAACAAAAATTTAGATTTAATCATTAACAATAATGCGTCTGATCAATGGCCAGAAATTATCCACACCTGATCAAACATATCGGACTGACCAAGTTCCGTCTTGAAGTCTGCGCTACCGGCAAGAATTAGCCCTGCTACATTCACTTTATCATTTCGAATAAATATTTCAACAGCTGTTTCTGCAACTTTTCTCACATAATTGTGACGTTTCTCCATACGGAGCCGTGCGAAACGCAGTGCAGACTGTCCACCACGACCTATAAAATATTATCACATAAATAATCTCTATGATAAATTATGATAGATGAGACTATCTCCAAAAAGTTTTACATTAATGAAAGCACTAATTATAATCGATTCCTGAATAAGCACCAGGAAATTATAATGAAGCGGATATTAAAAGCAAAAATCACCATGCTTTTTCGGTAGATCAACTGTGAACTTGTGTAGCACTTCACGTGTATTACCTTGCAATGTTCCAAATAATGACCCATTACCATCCATTATAATGAATCCAAATTTATTATCATCAGCCAAAAGAGCTATAAAACACAAAGAATATTTCCTTAATAATAAAAAAAGAAGTGACAACATTCTGACAAAATTCTACAAGACATTTGAGATCCGCGCTACCTTACGTGTCGGTGTAATTAAATGTCGCTATGCGATCACATCCTTATGTTTATGTTTAAAAAAATAATCAGATAAGATTTGTATATACCCTGTAGTGCCTCTGTATGAAATTTGTTATCACAGAGATAAAGTGAAGTATTTATTGGTTTAAACGGTTCGAAATCAATGTTTACTTTCTTCTCTTTGCCTTCATCCGTTACAATTGTACCGCAGTAAATCACAAGACCATTTGTTGGCACTGAAAAGAATACTTGGTGATATTCTGATAACTGCCTGAGCATTTACAGAAGTGATATCATACACTCTTTGTTGCAAATATAACTGCATCGTGGAAGTCTATTTGCAAGCCAATTCAATTTTATACGATACACATCTGACTATATTCCTATATTTCAAAAAATACCAACCTTTATTATAAAGTTTTAGCCTTCCTTGTACGGATGTAATTGCGCCCAATACGGATAATCGATTCACTCGAGACTTGATATTTGACGCTGTACCATATTCGTCGGCTAACATTTTTGAAATACGCGCAATTTGATCTCGTGGTGGTATTATTAGAGAAATCATCGATGTCCCATTCCTGAATATTATTTGCTTTTGTGAACCATTAAGATTTTTTAAAAAAATTACTGTAACCACCAAAGATGAGTGAATCTTTACCCTCGAGCCATTTCCAAACTTTTAATCAGACGTTTGATTTTCCATACTTCAACGTTGTGATCTGCCGCATCGTCACCAGAACCAGATGGTCCAGACATCTTTTATATTTTCTTCTCAGCTAGATGATTTCAAGACGTCGAAATTTCAATATTGTGTCGCTAACTGGAATTTTATCAGTTCAAATTTTACAGTCAACAGAAAGATATAGAATATAGCGCATGAAAAGTTAGAACAATATGCATCTACAATATCTTTGTGGATTATTACTAAGTCACAAAAAGACTGTTTAACTTACTTCAGCTCATCATCTATAGCAATAATTCTTATATTATTTTCACACTTCAACCAGAAAAGATTTCATAACGACAGTCAGACTTCGGTTTTGATTCACTTCAGAAATTCTATCAACAGATACTAAAACTGTTCATAAATCTCAGCGCATATGCAGCATTAGTCATTCACTCACTTATCATAATTGAAATTTCCAACTCAAAAATGTAAAAACAAAAAAATTATTTGGACATGTGATGATGACGATTACTCTTTAATATAGGAATGAAAGAGGAAGGAAAGAATTTAACTATTATTGGCATTCAGTAAATCTGTGACCGACGTCTCCGAATATTTAGTCCACCCTCTATTCCTTATCAATATTTACTATTTAATGAATGCCAATATTTCCAAATTTTTGGGAAAACTACAAATGGAAACTTCGGCTGTACAACGGAGCATTGCGCAATTACTTATCCTGCATGATAGAACAATACATATTTTAAACAATCATATTTTATTCATGAATTGGAATGTTTCAGGTTTATGAATCTTCTCATAGAATCCAGATTCCTGAAACAAATGAATAGACACAATAGATGAATGACTTTAGTATCGCACATATAATATCACGTTTTGCGAAATTAAAATCAATTGAATAAAAGATATGCAAGAATTGATCTGTTATCACTAATATCGTTAACAAAGTAGACTCATCTTAACAATTTGGCATTCAAATATTAAACTAACTTTATATGCATGTTTATAAATTTATATATTTATAACTTTTATATGTTTATTTATATGTTTATCAGTGATCTTCATCTAGAATATGATAACGAATTATTAACATTAATCATTCAAAAAAAAACACCCTAAAGAACTCTTTAAATAATCAACGGTTTGTAAAGATGCACAGTTATTGAGGAATTATCATGTAATACTTTATATATTAATTTTGATAATTTCGCGCTATTTTTGATTGTTTTCCATCAATAATTATATACTATCAAATTGACTGGAAAATGTATATATATTTTATCATCACAATTGACCCTTGCATAGCATAACTTGATTTGTCTAATTTTTTGTTAGTACACATGTATGTTTAATTCATATTTTATTATCATATATTATTTGATTTCCAGTGATATGATGAAATAATTGAAAGGAGTGAAAATAGCACTGAAATATTTAAAATAATGCAAAATCGATATTTAGAATATTAGGAATTTTTAATTTTTATTTTTTTTTTTGATGCCTGATATTCCAATTTTTAAAAATTTTCCAATTTTCATTTCATATTTTAAGGGAATGTATTATTATAAAACATTCGCTATTTAAGAAAAAAAAGTGATAATTTTTTGTTATCACTAACAATATGAAATAAAACAACGATTTTCTGTTATTACCAATATCTAATCCGATAACAAGAAAAGAATCCATTCAATGAACAATATTAAATCAATAAGATAAGGCGTCAAAATAAGATAAGATAACAAATTGATATATTTGCAGTAGAAATTTTTGTCGAGTTACGCCCTTCAATGATTGATAACATTTTTGCATGCAAAAGAAATCTTCGACATCTTCTATCATTCATTATCCTTATCAATTGAAAATCGATACACATAATGAATGCAATAAGAATAATTAAAAATAATTTTTGCTTTTTCTCAAAAACGAAAAGCAATGCTGTATGCCTGTCTAATATAAATAATCCTATAATTTCAATCTTTTTCATTGTTGTTTTGATAAAGTCAAGAAGAATTTATGTTTTAGAAAATAATTAAATATTTATGCTGTCTTGCAATCAGCCGAATGAAATTTGATAAAATCAATTCATAATCATATCATAGAAACTTCTTCATTCATTCTCTCATTCAATTATAATAATTTTATTATTTTTTAATGTTTTAATATTTCATTATTTCGCTATTAATATTTCACTATTTCATTTTGGGAACAATCTAAAATACAATGATAAATTGATAAGACTAATCCTCTGTCATCTGGCGAATAATTAAAGCCTCTATGATAAATGTCATAAAACAAACAGAGACATATGCGTTAATAGAAGAATTATATCTTGAAAGTGAGATGAAATAAGTTATCGGTTTTATTTTGAATGTTTAAAATTCTATACAAGTAAAATAGAAAAAGATGTTCAATATTTATTAGAAATTATACATGAAATCTGGAATCACATACGAAACCGTACAATTATCAAGTAATCATGTATGAACAATATAAATAATGTCCCTTTCATAACAAAAGAATGCAAAAGATTTTACATACTCCTCCTTATAAGATGGATTCATAAAATTGAACTAACGAATCTTATCATTCGGAATGGACAGATTCATGGTCACCAGACAGATCCACGGTCACTTTAAATTACTTTGAATAAATTTATTTCAGTCGTTTTCGTTTCTCTATGTCGCAAATATATTTTATATTCGTATTTTCTCAATTAATTTTTGTATATCGCTTTCAGTTTTTTTCGTTTATTTATTTCATAAATATGTCCACGTACTTTTTTAAATAAATTTCATATAACATACCAAATGTTTGCGATCGTACGATTTTTGGCTTATTTCCAGCTAATTTCACTATTTATAAAAAAAAAAGACGAAATATTTTAAACATAAAATTATCTTTCACGTAGTGATCTTATATGTATTAAATAACTAATTTCTTTATATTAATAACAAAGTGAAATTTTTTTCTAATCAAATGGAGGATTGCATATTGTTTTTCCACAATAATTTTGAATATTTTAATCAAACTTTACATCTTTCCATTTCATTTTCACAATAATTTTAGAATTTATTATAGGGATTTACAAACAAAAATTCATTTTGAATAGATTCCTATTCGTCATATTCAATTTGATAAATATGATGATGATTACATGAATTTTCAATCTATAATCTAATCATAACAATGTAATTCCTGTACCATCGCTCATTACAATTATCTTTATTGATGAAATTTGTCTAGATGAAATAATGTCCAACATTTATCAATTACTGATAAAAACTAGGAGGACTAACTTCAGTTGTTTAGAAGATCTGCTCTCTTTCTGAAGTCAGAAATCACTCTTACCAAATAGCAAACTTGCAACACTTACAGTTATAAATTCTTAAAATTCTTAGATACTGCCTATAATCCAAGTGGTGAGAATAATGCTGACAATTTTTTTCTTTCATATAACTTATTGTTTATCTCACTACTAGCCTCTCTTTCCTTAGTGTAAAATAGTTTATTTGAGTATTGAATTAATAGCTGAGTCGTAAAATCTGAAATCAAAAACTCTTATCTGGAACATGAGAGAATCGTGAAAAAAAAAACCCTTATTGTAAAAATAAATAAATAAATAAATAATATTATTAAGGATTATACCAATCTAGAAAAAGCAACGTGAATGTAAGGACAATAATACAGAATAAAAGAATCACACGTCTAGATGCCATATTCTGGATAGCTTGACGAATCTGTTCGTTTCCGATTCGAATATTCTCAACCGTTAACAATGTTGTTTCATTTACAAAATTTATATCTCTTTCCTGTTCCGAAACCTAAAATTAAAATAAGTTAGCAGAAATAATTATGAGAAGTTAAGTCAGAAAGAGATAATTAATTTAATAACCTTCTCGGCAAATGTCTCTTGCAACTGATGTAATTCTGCCATCTGTTTCTCCACCTTTTGAATATCACTATCTACTTGAAGCGATTGAGAATATAAACGCTCATTTTCAATCATAAGCTGGGTACGTTCATCGTCATCTAAATTATTAAGCAAATTCATATCATCTGATTGTTCGATTTCTTGAAAATCAGGTACTTGTGCATCAGACCATCCATCCTGCTCTGCATTATTGATTCCATCTTCCTTTATATCTGAAGTAACATGTTATTCCTCAGTAAATGAGCATTATATAAATAATTGAAGTTTTGAACTATTTCTAGCAGTAGATCTAACTTAAGTTTAGATTAGCTATGCATATATTGGATTATGTTATGTGCCTAAGATGCTTACTGTAGTGGATGAGATGATATAGCAGTGAAACGAACCCATATTCTGAAGAAACCTCTTCCTTAAGCCATCTTTGCCAAAAATGATGGAATCACTCAATATAGAATCAGAAATTGATGACATATCAGAGTTTAGTGATAATGTTTCAGAATTTTCATTAGCCGATCGTTGTTTCAATATTTCATCTCTGCGCTTTTTTATGCTGTACAGTTGTGCCAATGTAGCTAGCCTAGAAATGAATTAAAAGCATAAATAATGCACATATGGATACAAAAATAAAATACAGCAATGTGCAATGAAATATAATAATTTCAGAATACGACTGATCTGTCACAGCTCTTATAAACATTCCAATGTGATATAATATTGAAATTATCAGAAAACAACCATAAAGATATTGCTATGCAATGAATGTCAAAAAAATATTGCCTTATAAGATGAATAAATATACACGATGTTTTAACAACTAATAACATGAATTTTTGGCAATACTCAGTTTTTCTTGGTAAATAGCAACATGATTAAAATTATACTCAATACTTCTGCAACATCTTTTCCTAATTCAATCAAAAGAAATGCTTCACACCTGGATGTTCGCCCCATATTGCTTATCTTCTTTGTTCGTAATGCTCGCATTTCAGCAACAATTTTAGCTGTTCCATTGAGATATTTGCCAAGCATTCGTAAAATCTAAAAACGTCCATAATATTATAATTGATAATATAATATAAAATATTGTTCGACAAATAAATTATTGAAATCTGAAAATCCAAATCGGCAGATTATACTTGGAAATCTTTGGTATATATTTTAAAATAAATGAAAGTTTGATGATTGTAATATATCGAATCCTTACACGGACTTCTAGCAATAAACGACTACAAAAATGTTCAATTGGTTAATAAAAAATTAGTAAAATTTTATGAATATTTGATTTACACAATATTCATGTTAAAAATAAATTGCGTTCCACTGAAAGCAATCCAAAACTAATATACCTCGAATAAAAGTGGACCTTCATCAACGGCACGTAAATCGCTACTTTTGATTTGGCGTTGTAAAAGTTGTATCGATTGTATGCAATCCTGCATCATTTTCTCAATTTTTGCATCCAGTTCGTCTCGTTCAAAATCATTCATACCTGTAAAATAAATGATTATTTTTATAAGCAAGTAAAGATCGTTACTACTGATGATATATATAGAGAGACGAGTACTGATTGAACATTTCTGAAAAGAATATGCGAACAAATAAGTTATTTGACATTACATAAATTATTTTGCGGTTAAAGGCAGTTGCATTTACTTCAATCAAGAAATTTGAACAAAATAATTAATTTTATTAGCAAGGATTACAAATGCTTAAAGCAAATTAAGCTTACCATCTGTGTACGATGCTATTAGCCGTCTGCAATGACCAATATCCGAAACATAATTTTTCCTTTTAGTGATAACCGTATTTCGAAGATCGATTAATTTTTGACGAATTTTTTGAGCTTCAACTGTGCATAATAAAAAATTATAATTTGATACATTGCGAGAACATACTTTCTCCAATTTTTCTGTAAAGATAAATTTATGAAAATAAGCCATAAAAAACTACAAAAAGGAATAATCTTTGATAATTTTCGAAGAGTTTTTAATATAATAATTTAAAAAATAATAAAAAAAATCTGCGAAAGCATCAATATTTTAGAAACAACAAGAATTCTAGAAAGTTTTAGAAATCTAAAACCTTGATGAATTACTTGCCATCAAAATTGTCAATAGAATTTTCTCTTTGCTGTTGTTGCTTTTGCATTTGCAATCGTTTTAATCGTGCTGCTTCCTGTGTTCGCATCATTTTCACTCGAGCACGAAACAATGGTGTTTTGTCTACCGGCATAATGATCTATATTCATATGCTACAGATTCCCGTTGATATCTATAACTTACAAATAAATATGAAAACAATTCAACGATAGAAAAAAAAAATTTATTGTATCGTAATAATAATATGCTTATAGAGAAAGAGATCGATATATGGTAAAATGAATAATTCAATTTTAATTTTTATTTCCTTCCCATTTCAATACAGTAGCACTGTAACTGTACTTTTTAAAAAGAAAAGTTAAAACAAGGAAATTATGATTATCGTTTTTCCCTTATTCTTACGGACTTATCTTTGATTTACCATAAATTCACTGTTTTTATTCACAGAAGATTTAACTAATTCCGGTTATGGAAGCTATCTGTTTTTCTAAATATCCAAGAACTACTGCAGTACTAACACCACCTCAAAATACGGTAAATCATTGAAATGAGCAGCCTTATTGGTACCATAAATGATTCATTTAAGTCCAATAATTTTTATTAATTCTCCTCATATAAATTTACGCCGCGAATAATTTATAGATTTATTTGTTTATTAAGGCGCATTTACGCAACAATTTAACGCCAACAACCGCACAAAAATTGAGATTTGCGAAAGCTTATCAATCATACGTATTAACTAGCAGATGTCATTTCTATGCAACAATCAAAATTTGAATTTTTTCCATTAAGGTAATGAGGTAAATCCTTTAAAATTTCTACATCATCTTTGATATCACCTTGTAATATGCAGTTGAAATACATTTGCACTGGATTCTTTGTCCTCATTTATTATTTCCTAATTATTTTCATTAGCATTTTTCGTAATTCAATTAATACAGAATTAAATTGTTTAAAAACCATTAGCATGAAAAAGATGATAATTTAAGAATTATAATTTTATTCGCAAAAGAAAAAAGAAACGAAGGGAATAATTGTTGTTATAATGTTTGTAATAACAGAGTTAACAGAATACGCAAAACGGAACATACATAAATTAAAAAGAAGGATGAGAATTATGATATAATTGTAATTGCAAATCAATGATATATTTATGTATTTTATTATAGCAATTTACTAGAGTATAAAAAAAAAAAAAAAAAATGATTTATACATAGTGCAAAGGCTGTCATATACGGAGGATACTACTATTATATCATGAGGCAAAAATTTCGTATCACATCTCAATCTATCACTAAAGTAAATAATCAAAAGTACTTTTTTATGAAATTGTATCAATTTCATAAATCCTCCTACTTATTATTACTTTTATAATTCTAAACGAATTTTGATAAAAAAGAAGAACATAGCTAGATCACAATGAATCAACAAAGAAATATAATTTATAGTAGCTAAAAATAAGCATGTAATCAAAAAGGTGTATGATGGATCAAATGGAGACGATAGCTGAGAAAAAAAAAGATTCTAAAAAAGCTAAAAGTGGATTTTTTTTTCACAAAGAAAAGCTTATAACGATACTAAATGTAACAAGGTTTTTTTTCAATCCCATTTTAACTTACATAGATTTACCGAAAATCCTAAACAGAATCCTAAAAACTTCAGATCAAACTAATCTACTGAATCAATGAGGATACATTCTTCGAACTTTACAAAAATTATGTAGAAATGGATGCTGCAGCCTTTTCTCCTTCTCTCTTTATTCTTCAGCAAGTCATGCTCGAATAAAAACGAAAAAAAATCAGAATTTTTTCAAAGGAAATTTGAAATATAAAATTGGCAAATCAAAATGCATAAGTATTATTTATAGCCACTATGACAACCAATTAAAAAATCGATTTTGGGAAAACTAAAATTTTTTGACGGGAAAAATGAGAAGTGAAGAAAAAATATTTTTGGGACAACTGCAGTGGACCAGTAATTGTGCGCACAAATCCTCAAGAATACATTTTTAAAATTTGCATCACTTTTACTTATTTCCTGCCCAAACAATGATGATTATAATGAGTATGACGACAATAGCGCACATAATAATGATCATTTTGATATTCTTCCACCAGTATTTACGCTTTAAAGTTGCAGCCGATTTCTCAAATTGTGATGCACCTTCCTGTAATAAACAATGATAGTTTTGCAGGAATGACATAAAAAAGTATGATAATAAAACAAATAATATTTTCCTGTTCTTTCTTCCAGCCAGGAATATTGCCCCTACGTTTCACTCGACATTGTTAAGCACTCACCATAAAAAACATCAAAATTTTAGTAACTCCTTTACAATAAATCACATCATTATTCCACCAATTATAAAATGCAAATTAATTTGATAATAAAAGAGGAAGGGATATATAAATTAACAAAAATGAAAACAATCCAGACTGACACAAAGATAAAAACGTAACAGATGTCAACGCATTCAGTTTTAACTTTTCAGTAAATAATAAGAATTCATTTCATAATGATAATTTAAAAATGAAGCTATTTCACTTCTTTTTTCAACCTCTAACAATGACAAATATTTTAGCAAATAAACCTGAAGAGCATCTGCACGATCATCTAGTTGTGATAATTTTTGGTCACGTTCCAATACTTTTTCCACATTTACCTGCAAAATTTCTTTAATGAAATATACATAACTCACTCCTTGATTCTCATAATTTTTCTTGCATTTTTTATTTTTTGCCCTTGATGAATTAAATAGAGTGCAAAAAATAAGCGTAAGGAATAATTCTTCAGAAGGAGATTTAATGCAACAGATTACAATACTGATAACTTCTACTGTAACATCTTAATAGAAAGATTATTTGTCTATTAAAAAGACAGTTTTTGCAACGGATTCTCTTATTTCTTTTAATAGACTGGACATTATAAACCAACTTTCATAATTCCAACAACTTCATCCACTTGAGCCTGCGTTTGTTGCAAACGCTTATTCGATGGCCTAGCTCCTTGACTTGCTCCGGGCAAACCACCTTCTTGTCCGCCCGCATCCATTTTTCAAATAGCCTAATCTACAAAAATATTACAATCTTATGCAAGATTTTTCTAATACACAAATTCCGATGCAAAAATCACGATAAAAATGAAACTATCGTTTTATAAGAAAATAATTACAAGGAAATGGTTATTATAATGATAAATATACGTATTAGCAGATTTCAGCTGAAACGAATAACATCGGATTGCATGGTAATCTCTAAACAATTTATGTTATCAAAACTAAAATATAATATGAAAATAAACACACCTGAGAAAAATCATGTTCAATGAAGAAATTATGAAAAAAATTAAAAAAATTCTAAAAATTATTAAAAAAGGAAGCCAAATAATATATAAATCCAAAAATTCGAGATGTATTTATTACGAGATTCACTTACTTCGTTCACGTTAATATAACATCTATAAGAAGTGATATATCACGTATCCCTTATCATTAAAAAATGCAACTCCAAATTAAACACAAACACTCCATAAACTGACCACAAGATGAATGAATCACCAGCATCAGTCTCACATTTCGCATGGCCGGTTTTCGAAAATTGTTGCCTTACAGTGAAAAATTAAATCTCAGACTAAATTACAAATAAGTAAGATCAGAGCATGACGGATAGACCTAAGATAAATAATGATTAGGTCCATTGCAGTGTGTAAATGTATACTTTAAAATATGCACTTCAGAACAATGCGTATTTCAGAAAACACAGTATCGAAAATAACGTACATGTGTATCGTAATTATTTGATTATTTTTTCAGCGGTCATCATGTAAGAATAAATGATCACGAATAATCACAAACAGATTAAATTTTTAAACTGAAATGATCGTTTGAAAAGAAAATCCAAAAAAATCTAAAACAATCCTTAATTTTTGTCAAACTAATACTAATCAAAAAAAGTAAAGAACTATAATATTGGATAATATTGGGAAACACAGAAAAACAGAAAATCAAAAAGGCAGTAACGAAAGAAAACAAAGATAAGAAAATCAGAAAGTAATAAAAATCTAAAATCAGAAATATTTAAAATCTTTTGAGTTTAAAATATATTCTCGAAATCGAGACTATGACAATATGTGATTGAAAATCTCGCATAGTTATTTCGTTTCCAGTTTTCGTCTTCAAGAAATTTAAAATATAATTTCTTTGATGAAATAGACTATAATTACTCATTTGGAGTCCAATTAAGAAAATATTTTAATTAAGAAAAAAGATAGAAAATATTTCTGAGAAATTTTTTGAAGAATTTTAAACATAAGAATGGACAAATTATATCTTAACATGTTAACTATCAATGATTAATTCATAAACATGCAATCAGTGGTGAAAAAAAAAGTAGAAAAAATAGCTTGTGATGCAAAAATTTTGATTTTAAAAGAAAAATAAGCAGTAAACAAGATTCATTTGAATTATCGCCCTGTCAAAATTTTTTTGTATTTTATGCAAAATTTTACATTTTCATTTTCAATCTTAACTTGCAAAATTTCCCGAGAAAAATTTTCCATTCTCGAATAATCATGTGATTTATTTGTTAGAAATTATTTTGATAAATGACATAATATTAGAAGGAAGGAAGAATGATGCAATATAATGTAAATTTATGCATTAAGAATGATGCGAAATGACGTGATGCATATTTCAATTGTTTCAAACAAAATTTAACAAAACATTATGCACCTCATCCGATAATCGATTAATCCCAATGACGAGATATGATACGAAAGAAAATGGATTAAAATGATTTCACGCTTATCATTGACAGGGATTTCTATCACGTGAACAATTTCAAACATTGCGTGATCGAGGAATGTTGTGGATAGAAATTAAAATGAAATGTTAGCACAATCTTCGCAT
The DNA here is from genome assembly GCA_008729115.1 of Dirofilaria repens. Classification (NCBI taxonomy): domain Eukaryota; kingdom Metazoa; phylum Nematoda; class Chromadorea; order Rhabditida; family Onchocercidae; genus Dirofilaria; species Dirofilaria repens. The sequence goes on from SNRZ01000077.1 coordinate 225,456, forward strand.
TCAATAAATAGCATTTTTTGTTTTTCCTGAATTGTTTTACCGGATTTCACTAAGCACTTTCATCAATTAACCGGATTACTGGATTTCATTTATCACTTTCATCAATTGATCGGTTTACCTGTTCCAATTATCACTTACATCAATTGATTGGTTTACCGATTTCATTTATCACTTACATCAATTGATCGGTTTACCGGTTTCATTTATCATTTACATCAATTGATCGGATGCATATTATTGCAACTTGGATTATTATGAATAGTGAAAATCAATAAAATATCAAATTGGAAATAAATAAATGATTTATTCAAGGAAAAGCAGAAGTAGGAAAAAACTCTCAAAAATATTTGACACACAAATTGCCAATTCGATTCCATCCTAATTATAAACAAAGGATAACATTAACAACTCAATCATTGTTTTATTTATTAAGAATTACTTGATTTTGTTGTTGATCTGCTAATACCTATTATAATTTCTAATTAGCGATTAATTTCCGATAACGTTTACTTCCTGTTTTAAATAACAAAGAGTTATAAGGAATAGAATCGTACAATTTATTTCTGTTATATTCTTCTTTCTTGTAATATATTTCCTAATGAATAATTAAGTATAATAGTTAACTATCGAGTAATAGTTAACTAACAGACTGATAATACTTGTCTCGAATTGCTTAGAGTTCAAGAAATATAATTCAACGTACTTTCAGAATCATTCAATTGTTACTATGACTACATATTAATAAATTTATCATATAGCTTTTTGCTGATAAATAGATAGACTGTGAAAAATTAGAGATATCTCTATTATGTTTGCTAAAAAAAGTTTTAACAAAAAAGCTTTCCATAATATCTGTCACAAAAAAAGACTATTAATTGATTGAAAAGCATTTTTTTAAAAAACGAAAAAATTTGCATCATTTGATTATAAATATTGATGTATTGAAATTAATATGGAAAAATATGATAGACAAAATATGGGAATTAAATTAAAAGAAATCAAAATTTTTTCTGGATGAAAAAAAGCAGTCATATAAGATAAAGAATTCTAACATAGTTTGTAAAAGATATTAGCTCAGACATTTTATCTATCGATAGCCATAAATCTTAATTGGCCACGCAATGTGCTTTTGTTGAAGGGAAAAAAAGACCTAATATATTTAATGTAAACTAATTGATTTAAATTTAAATATGCTTAACTTGGCTATGATGAAAATGGTGATAATGGTAATGATGACATGATAACGATAATGACAACAATCAATAATGAAAATGATGAAAAATACACAATGAAAGACGACTAGTGTAAGGATAGTTGTAATATAATTCGCAATGAAGATGATAGTAATAAAATAGGTTGATATCAATGATGATGATAAAGAAGTATAATATGATTAAATGATGATAATAATGAAGACATCATAAATGAGAACGACACAAGGAATGAGCAGGATTATTCGAAGTTGATTGGAAATTGAGAGAAAAAAATAAGCCGAGAGTGACCATTATCAAAAGGAGAATCACGAGAGTGACCATTTATCAAAATATCTAAAAAATATGACTGAAATAAAATAATTTTCGAAAATATAACGAAAACATTCGATTTGCAAATTAAGCCAAGCTAAGCTTATTGTGTCAAGTTATGTGTGATGACAATTTTGGCTCACTCTCTCTCTCTCTCGAATTTTTACTCTTATTCCCTACTTTTAAATGACCATCTCTCAACGATATATTCAAAAGGAAAAAATGAAAAAATAGAAAACCACCCACCTCATCTAGATTTTCAATACTATATCATCGTTAGGCTGTTGATGATGGTAGGCCCTTTCACAAAACATCGATTTTGCCTGAGCCTTAAAAGCCTACGCTTTTAAGTTTATGCTTAGACTTTATTCTTATTTAGCAAAAAACGCAAAACTACCCTTTCTTCTCTTCTTCTTCTCTTTCTTTTTCCTCTCCTCCTTCCTTCTCCTCTTTTCTTCTTGGCCATTTATTTAGCCAAATTTCTCACCATAAAATCAACAGCAAGAATGAAATCCCAAACAGAGCCAAGCTTTAACAAAAAGCTAACTGTATTCAGTATTAGCAAAAGCATTTCCTACCATAGTGACAGATATGCACACAAAACAAATAATTTTAGATGAATTCAAAAATATTATACCAATAAAGTTAATCCCTTTTTCTTTCCTTATCTCTCTCTCTCTCTCTCTTTCTCTCTCTTTCTCTCAGTGTCATTTCCTGTCACCATTATTATTATAATAATCACATATAAAGTCAATGAAATTATCGTTTTATATGAGGAATAAATAAAAAGTGCATATCAGTGCAAAAATATTTTACAATATAATACCATAATAATTTGCCATAACTTTCAGGAAATCAATTCAGACAATAAAAGATAAATTCAGAAATGCTAGCATTTGAACAATATATAAAACATTGACTTTAAAAGAAATTTTGAATTTAGATTAGCAGAAAGTTATTAATCGACTCAGTAGTTGTTAAAAATGATAGCAGTGATAACATTTATTTTAGATTATATTGGAAAAAATTTTTAAAATATACTACACTCCGCATGTCTCATCAATCCTTGCTTATTTTTTCCCGATATTCAATATTTTTTCCACTTATTATTATTATTTTTTTTTTTTTAATAAAATAAGAAGTGGGAAAAGTAAAAATCTGATTGATTAATTTAAAAAATTAAAAAAAATATTTAGCAAATTTTCTTCAAACAAAATTAAAAATTGAAACAGCAAAAATCTGATTGATAAATTCGAAAAATTAATTTTTAGTAAATTTTTTCTAACAAAATTAAGAAGTGAGAAAGCATAATTTTGATTAACTAATACGAAAAATTGAAAATTTTTCTTCAAACGAAATTGCAAATCGAGAGAGTAAAAATTCGATTGATCAATAGCCAAAAATTTTCAAGAAAAATTTAATAAATTTTCTTCAAAAGAAAAAGAAAACTAGAAATCGAGAGAATAGAAGTTTGATTAATTAATTAGAGAAATCAACGAAGCAAAATTAATTGGTCATTGTTAGTTTGATCAACAGGTTGATTAAAATTAAAACATTTATATAATCAACTTTAATTAAAACGAATATATATCAATGTATTCAAATTTAGCGATATTTGGAAATGATTGTAGTTTATTTATGAAATTAAAATAAAAAATGAGATTAATTTATAATTTTTTTATTGCAAAATAATTAAATTGAATGATAGCATAATTTTTGGCAAAATAATTTAATAAATTTATCAAAAAATTTAACAAAAAAAGACAAAGTTGGAAAAAAAAAATTATTGAACAAAAATTTATGTATTATTTTGATGAGGAATTATTCAAAATTATATCTGATTGAATGAATACGGTAATATTCTCGATGTTTTTCTTTATACTCATTTCCTACTTATTTTTCATCTACTTTTTTTCTTCATCTCCACCCCCATAATTTTCATCATTCAATGATGTCATTTTGGTTTTAACTGTAAATAAAGAAAAAGTATGCATTTAATTTTTTAAAACTTAAGAAAAAAAGAGGTAGTTTAAAAATAAGAAGATGAAGTGATGAATCATCGAGAATTGGAAAAATAATCAATTCCATAAAAGTTGACAATCCTCAAAATGAAGTTTGTATTCAATTTGATTATTTAAAGCTAATTGTTTTTCCTCTGTTTTTATTCATATACATATGTCATATACAAATGATTAAATTCCAAAATATTCCATTTTCATTTTAATAGCATATCAGCATTTAAATTAACTTGAAAAGATTGAAGAAATGAGTGCGAGAAGGTTGAGTTAAAATCGGTTTAGTCAACAGAATTGTTTTCAGGGAACAAAGTAATTAAAAATAGGCATTTCCCATCCTTCTATCTCATCCATTTTAGTTATCATCGAAAATCAATTTTTATCTTACTGCTCCCAATTGATTCTTCTACTACCAAAATTTTCCATAATACTCATGAAAATAATCGAGAATGGCGACAAAAAAGAAAAAAAAATAAAAATCTCACCAACTTCAGTCGTTTTTGAAAAATAAAACTTTTGCATAAAAAAAGAAAAACAAATATAAAAAATAATTAATTAATATTTAAAAGGAAATGGATATGTTGAAATTATCGATGATATCAATTGAAAACAATGAGAATATAAATATTTGATGAAAATTATGATATTAAAATTGGGAGAAAAAAATTTTGGCAAAAAAATAAGGCAACCATTTGATTAGGAAAATTATGGAGAAATTGGAAAAAGAAAGTAGAAGATGGATGGAAAATATTTCAAAAATGATTGATGCTTTTGAAATGAAGTGAAGATATCATGCATATATGCAGCGATAAATGCATGCATGCATGCATGCATGCAAATAATAATAAAGAAATATAATGCATTCATATATGATCAATGAACAATATTTTCAACCTGGAAAATATGCATTTTGAAAAGGATGATATTAATCAACAAATAAATTATACAATACATTTTTTTTAAGTATTTCATCAGTTTTCCAACCAACAATTTAATCAATAATCGAATTAGGAGGAAATATTAGTTTATAATTATCGGAAATGATGTAATTGATAAACCATCGATAGGCTAAATTAATAGTGATAGATAATTGATCAGATACTATTATTTTATTTATCCTATGACTTCATTCACAAATCGTTATTTTAATATCACATCAGATTCGCATGCATGAATAGTTAAATACTTATCAATAAATAATCAATTTATCACTGAATAAAACAATGTCTCGTAATTTTAGATGCCATTTAATCAAATAATTGATAATTTATTCTTATTGCTCGCTTATTTAAATCGTTCAATACTTCATCAACTTTTATTTTAATTCGTTTTTTTATTGAACAGATTCCCTTATAGCTAAATGTGTCTCGAAACAATTTATTATAACTATCAGAATATAGAACAATGATTTAAAATAGAGCAAGCTGTTCAACCTATTTCAAATTTAAAGTCATAATTTGAAAAAATCCAAAAATGCATATCAAATTTAAGATTCAATAAAATTGTCTGGCATTGATGGATTGTTTAACAAAAAAAAAATAAGATGTCCATTGCTAGAATCAAAACTTCTAGAAGAAAAGTTAAAATAACGAGAATTCTTTCAGAGTCAAAAGATATCGAAGATCTCTTCCCTTCTATAACAAATCATTGCATAATGCGAACTTTCATTTCTATAAAATTCGAAGCCGAAATGAAATTGTTCAACATAACTTCACAACCTTCTAACAGCATTTTATTTCCATCAATTCAATTCCACGGAAAGATATCAAATTGAAACCAGTTCTTGTCAACACAGCAGCATGTTACGCAAATTATTCATCTCATAGGTAAGGTAAAAATTCGTCTAAAATTGACAGACATAAATTCATCTAAAATTGACAGACATTTACCCTTTCGAAAAGTAGAGCTACAAAAGAAAATGAATAATTCTTGTAAATATCATCACTACGAACCGTACTTGTTTGCTTTTTTTTTCATTCTAATTCTTTTTCTCCTGTTGCTTATATATATATATAACTTCTTCCATTCAACTTTTAGCAAATTATTAATCAAATTTTAATATGCAAAGATTCATATATAAATATTTGAAAAAAGACTAATTCTCATTTTTTCGATTCAGCAAAGAAAACCAGAATAAATAAAATGAAAGAAATTAAAATTTTCTCATCTTAAAATCATTTGCTGCTATTTTTAAACTGCCCAAAGCAATATCACACAAACTGGAAACAACTGAAATAGATTTGTTTTATACATTTTTTTCCTTTGAAACTTTCAATTTAAAGAGATGAACTGACCTGATTTTCATCATTTTCTGCTTTCATTTCATTTTAAAAAGTAGACGAAGTGAACAAACTAAATTAAAATAATATATATACATCACCATTTAAAAAACTCATATTAACTTATTCAGAGAATTAAAGAACAGTGAGGTATGAAACAATTCTAAAAAACATCATATATAACAAAGCATACAAGATCACCAGTTTACAAATATGCATTATATTTATAGGAAAATGTTCTTAAATCAGCTAATACCATCTTTTAAACTTTATATGAGATTTATAGCAGTTGTATTTATAACGTCAGTATGAGAATCGGAATCGTATTGGATTATATATTAGATTATATATCTTATAAATATCCAAATAATTAAAGCCTGATAAATATCAGATCCGTCTCTAACATTAGACAAATTTTTCTTTTTCTATTCAAATTTCTTTATGCTATATCCCTTTCCAAGTGCAGATACAGGAAAATTTCGACTTGAAAAAACATTATTTATATTCATTTATATTCATTAATAGTCTCTAACTCCGAATAGTTTTCTGTTTTCATATCGTTTAAACCAAGCTCATCGTTCTGCTCATTGGTACGCTTGTAGAATTCTTTTTTTAAACGGCTATCATTCATTGGGGCACTTAAACTCTGCAATTTTAAATTGACTTAAAAAATATTACTGTACCAAATTTCTGTCTAACAGTTTTTCTCAGATAAAATGATTAACAACATTTCATTTTCAAAATAAATAGTATTTTAACTAAAGAAAACTTTTCTTATTCACTTATTCGATCACAATTCAATACTAATTAGCAGCTTTCTCAATGAATAGGATGTAAAAAAAATATCAAAAAGGTGCAGGCAACTATGCTATATTCTTAATAAAATTGAAAATTTTAAAAGCATCAGCTATTTAATTGTAAGAAGAAAGAACATCAATATATATTTCCAGACCATACCTGAATATAGCTGTTACCCGTTGGATCGTCTAAAACTAAATGAACTTTCTTTTCCAACCGTAATATCTGATCAAAATTACCCAGAAGTTTCTTCATTTGTTCACTTTCTGCTTCACTTTTACTATCTCCTATTAAAAAGAAATCCCTTTGTTCCTGAAAAAAGAAATGAATAAAACAAATGCAGTAAAATAAATCGAAAAAAATGTAAGCAAAAAAACGATGATGTATAAAAAACATTAGCTAGGAACCTTTAGTTGATCCCTTGTAGCTACAATGAGACCTTCAACAGTCGTAAATCTTCCTGATAAAGCACCAGGGCCCACTTCTAAATCAAGTTCAGGTATTGCCATACTACATGTATCTGATTTCAAAACATCCCGTGCAAGATCAATGTCCTGTAATAAAATTATTATCAGAATAATGTTCAATTATAACTTCATTTAATATTCATCTCCTCGGATTTATTGATCTGGCATTATTACTAGACCATTTTCTCATAATATTAAACATTTTCTGAGATGTAAAAAGATGTTAGAGAAACCAACTTTTTCTATCAAAACAGCTAACTTGCAACCATGATCTCTTATGGCAGCACCACTTTTAACTTCATTCGATTTCCATCCACAAACATCGCAAGTTGTACACATCAGAATAACTGTTGTAAAATAAGGGATATCTGCAAGTTTTTAATATTCAGATAAACTGCTATAATGATCATTACTACTTGCCAAATGAACATTATGTATAAATAACAAAAGGTAAGCAAACGAAATGAAACCTGTAAAAATATATATTATTTTGCAGAAAGCTTCATACCTGTGGGTTTCATACATGTTTGCGTCGGAGTGCCACAATTCGGACAATCAGTGGCAAACCTCAACACTTCATTTTTTGCATCATCATATGACTGGAATGGAGTAGATTCCTCCTAAAAAAAATCATCAGATAGCTATTTTAAGATAACAGAAAATGAAAAATTAAAATCTGGGAAAATAGACTAGTAAATTACTTCATTTGCGTCGTCGGCTACAAATCCGAGAAGCTTTTTATCAGCAAGATTTCGGTTAAAATGCGTTATGACGCACTGCGGATCCACATGAAATGGAATGGGATTTTGAATAAAACTATTACCAGACGGATCTCTTATCCTCTGAAATGAATTCAGTTGTGGGTTTCATATCAAATGTATTGTGGTGAAATAAATGCCGTGCTTTCCCATTATCTTGAATTCTATCGATTTATTCTTTCAGTGTTCAATTTTTCATTTTTACTGCAAAAGGAAGTTTTCTGCTAAAAAAATAAAAGTGGAAATGAAAAGTGAACATACCAAGGTGAAATTTTCTTGCAGATTAATTAATTGTTCTATTCGTTTTATGAACTCATCAATTTTCTCAGCACTTTCAGGATAACTCTGACGCCTTCGATTTTGATCTTGATTGAGACCAGCAACTACCCGCTGCAGAATTCCTTCCACGGTCGTTATTTCTTGAACAAAAAAAAATATGCAAATTTAGTTTTGACTGACACCACTGACATCGACAATCACGCGCCACAAAAATGAAAAAAAACAACACCGACCGAACAAACACATATTGTTAAAATAATTAAAAAAATAGAAGAAAAACAGACCACCAGACTGTGATTTCGAAGGAATAGTTAGCTCCAGTTCTCTAATTTCAACTTCGGCATATTCTGACTTTATAACCTGACGGTTCAAATCCGATAAGTTTTTTACATGCAAAACAATTTCGATTCCATGCTCCTATAATACGAATATACTATATTGCATATGAAAAAAATGTAGCAATTCAAATTTAATCTCTAAATTTTTAAAAATTTATTTTCTATAAATTGCCAAAATCATCTGCTTTATTCAATACACTTTAATATTCTGTACGCTCTTTTGAACTGTTTTGGATCATCAACTGATCTCATCAACACATTTTGGTAGAATCATTATAAGGAACTGCGGAGTTCCAAATATTCCGTTCGTGTATGGTTCTAATTAATCAGAAATTTCCGAAAAAAAAAATTAGAGTTTACTTGTGCTGCCTCACCGCTCTGTAACTCATTATTGCTATAACCACAGTGCCCACAATTAAATGACATCACAATAATTTGACGATAAAAAGGGATTCTTGTGCAAAGTATTCGGGTAATACCCTGCAGTGAATAATTATTATTTTTATATAAAAATTACCATGAATAAAAATTTTTTTACTTTAAGTAACAGATGATTTAAAAGATTATAGTTGAATCAAAAAAAAAAAATAATCGGAGATTACGGTTTATTTTATTCGGAATGCAGATAAAAGGTTTGTCTTCTGTTACAATAACTGCTAAAGATATGGGTTCGCTGTAGAGGGAATGACTGAAATAACAGATTTACATAATTAGATGATAAATTTCCAATTTAGTCACTAACATTTTGATGACAATTAACGCATAATGATTCCACTTCCATGGGTGCAACATCTTCATTATCGGCAGATAATTCATTAAATATTCTACTATCTGTACTGTCTGTTCCAGAGTGATTGTTCATATTGTCACAAGCTATCAGTCAGTATTTCATAAACGCTTCTTGAAGTACTGATTAAAATATCTTTAAAAAGATCAACATAGGAAAAATTAATAAGAAATATGCGATCGACAAATAAAAGTCAAACGAAAGTGATAATGAAAATATATCTATAAGAAGCGCTAATCATATGGGATGCAAATCAAAAAAATACAACACCAAGAAAAGAATATCTCAAGCAGAAAAATGAATTCAAACGAAATACGGGCGAAACGCGGTCGCATTCCTGATCTTGAGGGGGTTTATGAAATACGAAATCTCGAATGAAAAGTTGGAGGTGAAAAAAATTATTAATTTTTAAGGTTGCTTATAAAATGATTGACATGTTCGTCTTCACTTTTCATAATTCTTAAATTAATTGAAAATATTTTCTCATTACTTTTTTCAGTTAAAATTGTGCCACTTGTCAAGTTCCAGCAGTCGAGAAACATCTATTCTCTACAAATTACACTCCTGAATTTAATCTTGAAATAAACTACTGATAAGTTTAGTCTCAAGAAATGAAAACATTCTTAATTATCTGCTTGCAAAACATTTAAAACGAGCTGCTATTGTTTCGCCATATTGTCCAACCAACATTAATCTTATTTAATTTAAATTCAGGGATGAATTTAATTTATTATTTTATTCGCGGCGTTTTCTTGTTATTCTACAAAAAATCATATAGTAATAATTATTTTCAAAGTTGTAATTCATAATCAAATTCATCAATAAGTTTAAATTTTTAGTTATTCGATTTTTTCAGCAAAGAAAAAATCGAGAAAAACTTCATAAAAATATCGGTCTAATTGAATGAATAGAGCTACAAATAATTAAAAAATTATATTTGATTAGCTTAGCTTTCTGAAATAGAATTTAACTATTCCAACACATTTTTTTTAATTATCCAAGAGAAGATAAACATGATGTAGAAGAAGAAGAAAGAGATGCGAAAGATAGGAAAAAAATTAAGTAAAACTTTAAATATTATTTAATGTAAATTTATGACTTTACTTTTTATTATTTTTATGGGAAATAAAAAAAGGAAAGAAAGAAAGAAAGGAAGAGAAAAAAACAAAAGGATAAAGGATGAAGATGAAAAAGGGAATATTTTACTATTTTCATTTCTTCCTGTCTTATAATTTAAAGATTTAATTAAAGTCGTAAATATCAGAATGGCTTGAAATTTTATCGTTAATTAAATTAAAACGATTGGATTAATATGAAAATAAGCTTTGAATAAATTGAGTAGAATCTTTATTGCATTTAATTTCAACAAGACAATGTACAAATGTTAAAAACGATTTAGCGAAAAATATAAGTCTTTTAAATTAGATGATATTTAATTTATTCCAAATAACTTTTTTTTCTAAAATTTTTGTGATATGATATGATTTTGATCAGATCAATTATAGCACTAATAGTATTTTATGATTTGATTAATTTTACAGTTCGATTTATGTTTTATAGCATTTATTGAAATAGTTGATAAAATATTTCATATATTTTAAATGCAATATAATCTTTTGTGATTAAATAATTTTAACTTTTTCGAGCCTACGGGTGATATGAACTCAGTAAAAATCGCTAAATACTTTATTTTTTAATAATAAAAATAAAATAAGTCGAAATGAAATTAAATGACTGATATTTGAAGTATTATTAACAAAAAAAAATTCATCGATTTCATTTTATTTTTAAAAATAAAATAGAATTATTGTCAGCAATTTCAGTCATATTTTTTTAAAAAAAAAATTATAGAATTTTTTCTGTATCGTTCAAAATTTCTAAATATCAAAAATGAGCCAGATAGAGAGTATTATTCATGCAAAATCAAAATTAAGAAAAGAAGCCTAAAACTATTGCATTAAAATGATAATATAAGAAATAATAATTTTAAGATATTGTATCTTCGCATAATTTCTTAACATTTAAATTTTAATTTATTTTAATGAATTTATGCTATGATTGAATATACGACATGTACTCTCGATATTGGCAGCATCAAATGATGGCCAAAGATTATGATATCCAGTTTGATATTTGCAGTGCAAATTAGTAATGAATAGTAAATTAACTATTCCATTTAATGTTTCCAGTTTTTAAGTTTGTTTAGCAGATATTTTATGAGATTCATAATTAGATTTTCATGTTTAGATTCAGATTCAGCTTTAGATTTCAAGAATACAGAATTTCAGGGATAATTTGTTAAAACATTTCAATAATTTTAACAAATCTTAAAATGTCATATTTAAAATCATATTGCCATTTAAATGTTCATTATATATTCATGTACTTTATTTCATTAAAATTCCGTAAATCAAAAGTGATTATTGATTGATGATTATTTTATTATATTGAATTTAATATGGAATATTATAATGATTTAATAGACTAAGCCATATAGAAGCATCTGAATTTTCTTTTGAAACATTTAAATGCCTGATAAGATACATTATTGCGTTTAATTTGCTCTTTTTATCACTAAATATATACATACAGTTTCTCTTCCACAACAGTGATAAATATTTTGGGATGAAAATATAAATAATTTATTTCATAAACATTTTTAAAATGTAATTAGGCTTTTTTTTATTTTAATAACACTTTTTTTCCAGCCAGGAACGAATAATCTTTGATTTTTTTTGAACATGTCAGAATTGAAATATGTGAAAATCCAATCATTGAATTCATGCTCATTTGGCTGTTAATTGTTTTAAGACATGTGTAAATTTCTCGATGACATAATTTAATTCACTGGTGACAATGACGATGATAATGACGGTGATAGTGATGCTGATGATAGTAGTAATGCTCATGTTATTCAGTAACATGATTTCATTAAAAGAATTCAAAAAACGAATTAGTTACCATTGTGCAAATTTCTAGCAATCAGATGAAAGGATGCAAAAGAGAGATAATTAGAAGCAAACGACTTGAGATGAAATTGGGATAAAATTGATCAAATTTTTGAAATGGATATCAGTATCTTCAAGAAAATGTATGAATTCCCATTGGAGTAATCTACCGCCTTAACATTCTACCGCTTTTGAAAATTTTTTCATGCATTTTCGATAGATGAAATGCATGCAATACTTTCATTTTTCATCTTTTCCTAATCTTTCCAGTTTCATCGAATTTTGCGAATTTTATTCCTCGTAAATTCTTTCTTTCCCTCTTTCTCTTGCCCTCTCTCTCTCTCCCTCTTCCTCCCTCTCTAGCTTTCTCTCCCTTCTTAAATATTGATGAAATAATCATTGATTAATGTCATTTCATGTTATAAGATAAAGGATATCGTATCCATTAGTAATTAAAGTTCATCATAAAATCTAGCAAATATTGTATTTGATTTGTAAACAATATTTTAAAAACAAACATTTTTTACACATTCCAATGTTGCCTTTTAGTTAAAGCACTATATCATGAATGTCATTTTCTATTAAACCAAATTACCAAGTTTTTACGAAATTCCAATGTTGCAATTTTACTAACTGATAATATCACAAATGTCGTCCCTTTTTGTCTAAAACAATGTCTCATTTATAATATGACGAAATTGTCTAATCAAAATGATTATCACATATTATCACAGTTATAAAAATAAAACATAATTGCATATTTTATTTTTATTCATATTTTATCACAGAATTTTTCGATTATTTTATAAGTGCTAAAAAATAAGATTAATATCATAAGGATATTTTACGTGTCTTTTAGAAAAATCTAAAGAGAATTCACTTTGATAACAACATATATTTTATCATTATCTCAAAGCAATCGTTAATTACTTGTAAATTTATTATCATTCTACTTATTATTTATTTTAAATTCATTTTTCTGAGTTCGTATTTATGTCTTTGATTTGTTTTAAAGTATTAAAGATGAATACTGATCCATACATAAGAAGATATATAAATATAACGGATTAAAAGATAAGATAACACAATGTATGATGCTTAATATATGTAAATTCCATGTCATTTTAGACGTAAGGAAAATTTTCTAAGAATTCTCTCACTTTCAAAACTTTACTTTAGATTTAAGAAAAACTTGTCTCTTTAATATTTCAGCATTTTTTGCAATTTTACAACAAATTTCAACTTTCAATTTTCGTAAAAATGAAATTTTCTGTCAATTAAATTAAATATGATATTGAATAAAATTTTTTGTTTATAATATCTTTTCTGTTTTTTCGGTTCGATGACACTTTTATTTTATACAATCAATAAAAAACATTGTATTTAAAAAAAATATAATCAAATCGTTTTTTCCTTTCTGAAAATTATCGAAAAGAATTATAATCTTATAACAACTATATTAAAATTAATGAATAATTACTAAGCGATCAGGAATAATAATTAATTTACGAAAACTTTCGCAACATATTGATTGCTCTGGAATTTCCATTTCATGCATAATTAATTTACAATGTAGCTGTAGCAAATTGCAAATATTACTAAACTATTTTAGCTTAATAATTCATCAAAATTTATCCCATTTATATCGTTGCCTAAATATAAGAAGATAAGAAGATTTTTAAAAAAACTTTTTTATTTTGTTAAAATATTTTTATACTTAAATAAAAGAATTGCGAATGTCTTTTGAAATTCTGAAGTACTTTTTTTATTAGCGCAAAAAATTGTTTCATTTCAGAACTTTGCGTGTGAATTTTTCTTCATCGTTTTCACATATTTCTGATCGGAGAAAAAGACAAAAAATAAAAAATAAATAAATTTATATTTCCCTATGGGAAATATAAATTTATGCTAAACTTAGAAAGGAGTGATGTTTTAATGATATATTTAATATCGGCTATTTTCTTTACTTCATATTTGTTTACTATTTGAAGTTACTCGATTGCATTAATCTCAGAGGCATAAATATAGCAATTAGTATTGATAATTGCAAATTATAGATTTTTAGATTAATAACATAGAAAGTAGATTTATTACTTCGATATTCATTTCTCGTTTTGATTAAAAATCATCGTATTTATTTGTTAAGTTAATTTAATCAGTATATTATTAAAACTACTGTGGTTATTTAAGCAAATTAATTGATTTGAATTACTTAAATTTTCAAATCGATTTATTAGCAACCTTTCAGATCAATCATTTTCATATCTCATTCGTCTTAATTTTTGATTGACATTTTATGCCGTTGCATGTCAAATAGAACATTTGCAATTATCTGAATGCACTTATTGCCACTTCAGTAAATTTGAAAAATTGAATTATTCTAGCAAGAAAGTTGAATAAATATTACAAATTTATTAGCAGCCTTCAAATTCATAATGATTAAAGTTTTTTTTTTTTCCATCGATCTTTCATAAAAGCTTTTGTTATAATATCAGGTAATGATTGTTTTTAATTACTTTTTTTAATTTCTGCTGATTGAAATAATGTTGAATGTACTTGACAAATGATATATGTCATATTTATTGTCATACTTATTTAAAATTTCAAATTTAAAATTTTTTTTACTCAAAGATGCAAAATTTATTGACCGAACATTTTCAACTGACTGAATATGCTAAGTGAAATTAGTTTGAAATAATTTAAATTTTTTAAAATTTTAATTTATTTTTCTCAGCATTTTTATTTATGCAAAAAAAAATATTTATTGTATTGATGCGGAAAATTTTTATTTTTAAATTTTATGCATTTTATTTGTCTCATTTTGCAACAATTTTATTGCTTCATTTTTGTCATATGTTGTTGCATGAAAGGCAAAATTTGATATAATTTCGATTTCTATTTCTATGCATTCTTTTTATTTTTTATTTTTGCAACAAATTAAAAAAAATTTAAAATAAATAAAACTGAAAAAAGAAACGGAACATTAAAAAAAAGGAAAGAAGTCATTATTAGCTTATATAAAAAATCCAATATACTTTTCTTTCTCTCTCTGTTTTTTCTCTCTCTTTTCTCTCTTATAAAATTTTTATCTATTTGAATAAACTGATTTAATTATGGGCTTTATAGTTAGGATGATATTTCCCGGAAATTTCGCTATAATCCATTCATTTTCACTTATTTGATGATATTCATTATTACTTGCTCATTTTTCCATTCTTTTTTTCATTTCTATTTTTGAAAATGTGAAAATGAATGAAGGAATTGAATATTTATTAGCTTATTAGTGAAAAAATATTATTTAGAAAAAGGAGAGGGTAGAAGAAGAAAGATGGAAGAAAGGAAAATCAGTATAATTTAGCAGAGGTCATTTCAACTTAGCAAAAATATTCAACGTTTGCAGGAATATTTTGCATCATGATATTATCATCAAAATAAAAACAATTGATAGAAATATTATAAACTACGGTAAATTTTAAATTAAATTTTCCATTACAAAATCACACAGACAAATATGTTCAACAATAAATGAATTTATCATGACATGAAATGTATATAAAACTTTTCATTGGAAAAAAATTTGATACACAAAAATGAAATTAAATATAATTTAGAATTAAATAATATTATCTATAAATTATTTCATAGCTTTAAGATTTTTGATTTTTAGATGATGAATTTGAACGAAGCAATAGACATGAATAATTTAGAGTGAAAGAGAAAAGCTTAATTTATTTTTTTTTTTAAACTATGATATCAATTTCGACTATGATATCAATTTCGTTCCTGCGATTTTTGATTTTTAGTAGATGATGGAAAAATAATAAAGATAAAGAATAAATATGAATAAATTAAGATGGAAGAGAAAAATATAATTTTTATTATCAAAAACTATGATATCATTCTCATTATTGGATGTAAAATTTTCTTCAATGGAAAATTACATACCAAAAAAATTAATAATTTATTATTAAATGCTTTATCTAAAAAAAAGTCATCAAACTGTTCACTGTTGCAATTGAAGAGAAATATGACAGAATGCTGAAATTCCAACTCAATCATTAAATAAATTTTTTTTTTTAAATTTGTCAAGGAATTTTTATTTTACACTTGTTTCACTATATGTAAAGAAGGGATTTTTAATTCTTCAGTTAAATTGAATTTGCGAAAATTTTTCAAATCGATTAATTTGCTAACTGCCATTTTCATTAATAATTTTTTCCAAATAAAAAGTCTAGACATTTCAATGGTTATTAATACTTTGTATACATAAATATAACTTCAACGAAAAATAAAACTTAATAATGCTTTCTGCTCTTTTCTCCATTTCTTTTCTCTTTTTTGTTTTTTAATTTCTAAACATATTGCGAGAAAATTTTTTAGCAAAATATTCGCAACTTTTCTGAATTTTAGACATTCCACTTTTTCAAAGTTTTTTTTTCTGTCATTGCAACTCACTCATCACGCAAATAAATTAGTTAGTCGTTCCAAATTTCACATTTTCTCGATAATCTCAAGACTCTAATATTTGCAACTTTATTTTATGAGAGTGTAAAAATCATTTGATGATTTTCACTTTGTATTCTCGGACTTTATATTTTATTCTACCAATAATTTTATAGTAGCTAATTAAGAAAAAGCATGCTATTTTTACTAATGATTAATTACATAAAATTATAGCCCTTACATATGCATATTTTTCTTGTTTTCAATTTCATTCCTACGACAATATTTATATTTTTGAGATAAACGAAAAAAATTGAATGACGAAATTGCGAATTCAATTGTTGTTGAAAATGAAACATAATGATCAGATTTTAATAGTTTTTGCTCTTTAACTTTTATCATTTATAATTTATATTCATAAGCAGATAATTGAAAAATTTATCTTCCTTTATTTTAATGTGAATATGAAATTTGATTGAGACAATGCGACATTTGCAATTTTGACATAAAATATAATCTAATTAATTACTATTCTCGACATATGTTGAAATGCAACTTTTTCTTTTTAAATTTTTTTTTCTTCGAAACTAATTTCATTCAGCCTTCAGATGTTTTATTTTATTTAATTTTCTGTTGTCCAAATAAATAAAATTATCACAAAATAGGCGTAATTTGATTAGCTTTTACTTCTCTATTTTATCACATAACTTAAAATTCTTTTACTTATCCATTGTGACACATAGATGCATTAAGCAATTTTATTTTCGCCTTTTGCTAGCGATTTGTAAATAGTCAAATTTTTATAAAGTTGAAAATAAAAAATTATAAAGACGAAAAGGGAAAATGCTGAATAGCAGAAAAAATGAAGAATAATTGCTTGTGAACTCTGATCCATTTCAGAAAAATGATTGGTTATTTTATTGGCAGCTATTAAAAGTGATATGATATTGTTTTAGATTTAATAGCGAAAAGTGAAATGTCAAACAAAGTTCATTTGTTTTCGTTCTATTGTAAGTTTTACTAAATTTAAATTCTTGTTGTTAGTATTTGATAAGCAGATAAGATGCAGATATGCCATTTCTTGCTTGTATATTTCTCGAAAAATTTATCTTGAAATGGATAAATTAACTTAGTATTAAAACATTCTTGTATCGTGCAATATAATTAAACTTTCATCAATACGGAATGAATAAATTTTTTGTAAATGAATACTGTTCAAAATCTGTGGATGAATACTGTTAAGTGATAAGTGATAATTTCGAATGTATTAATCTTATTATAGGTTAATTTGTGATAATATAGGATGAATAAAAATTCAATAAAATTTAATGCAGAAATGTTAGAGAAAATAATTTATCATTTAACCCGCATCAAAAATATTTGTTATAATCTATCTTATCACAATTCAATCACTACTGATGTCGTCGTTTTTATTTTTGATAAAAATATTTTTATATCATATGATACCATTTAAATTATCACGATAATAATGCGTAGAGATATGTAAATGACAAATAATATATTGTACCTACTTATGATATATCAGCGTAATGAATCAAAACTTAGTAAGATTTGCAATGGGATGAAAATAAATAAACGAATGAACTTTCTTTGACCTTCCACTTTTCGCTATTAAATTCAAAACAACATTACCTGGCAGCTACCAATAAAATAAATAACCATCTAACAGCAACCAATAAAATATCTAATCATTTTGAAATTATCACAATCTATGAACAATTAATTATTCATCTTACCTGTTGGTATATTTTTTCTTCTCAATAGTTTTTTTTCTTCCGCAGCTTTGCAAAAATTTAATTTCTCTATTGTTAACAAAATGTGATAAAATGAAATCACTTAACACATTTATATGTCATAATAGATAAAAAAAAATTTTTAAATGTATGATGAGTAGAGAAATATGACTAATCAAATTACGCTCATCAGTGATAATTTTGTTTATTACTGTATGATTTGAATGGGATGAGAAAAATTTTAAATAAAATAAACAAAAGTTGAATGAAACTAAAAGAGCAGATCATAAACATTTAGTGATAATTTAAAAAAATGTATGTTAAAATTTGAATTATGAGATTTTTGTCAAATAATAATTATTTTACTTGTGATTATCTAAGTAGTAGAACTAGAGAAGTGACGAGAGTAATTAATATTGCGTACGACTATTCATCCACTCTCGAGGATACATGAAAATTTAAAGTTCGAAAACAACCGTTATAATATTATCATTGAAAGATTATGCTGTTTTTATGCGATATATTTCGCAATTCTTTGAAGTATCAGAAATTTAAAAATTCTCTTATCAGTATGATGCTATGCCGTTGCTTTCGTTCAAAATCAACAACAGCTAATGCGTATGGTGTACCGGTGATACCTATTACTAAGGTACAAAATCCTGGAACAAAAGAGGATGATCCACGAATACCGTTAACTCAAAAACAGAAATATGTATTGACAAAAAATTGGAAAGCTATCGACCGAGAAGTATGTGCAGCTGGTGTAGAAATGTTCTTGAAGTAATTATTTTCATTTCTCAAACATTACGCTAAAATATTCTAAGAGATCATTTAATCATCTTCTAATAGTAACCAACAAATTTTCTTCCTTTTAATTCATCTTAATTTCTTCTCGTTCCTCCTCTTTCTCTATCATATAGTCTTCCCTGGTCTTTCTTCTTATCACAATATTCTTATCTTATTTATTCCATTCATATCTTTTAGATCATATCTGTAAATTTTTGCTTTTTATTAATATATTTTTCACAGTTATAAACTCTATTTTTGTTATGAAAAATATGATAAAAGAATAAATGATATTTCCTTTTAGATTAATAATCATAATCAAATATGATAATATTGTATTTAATTGTTTAATCTATTATATATTTACTTATTCACGAGAGCATCTGAATCCAACAATTTCTCTCCTCTAACAATTACTGAATTATTCGTATTATATAATCTCTTCTGATAGTATCTGAATCACAAAAATTATTTCTTTTTTAACTATTACTATTATTTATTCCTACTACACCACATTTTCAACAATTATTTTTTGCAGGATATATATTTTGCAGGATATATTTTGCGGGATATATATTTTGCAGGATATATATTTTGCAGGATATATTTTGCAGGACATATTTTGCAGAATATATATTTTGCAGGATTTTTGCAGGATACATGCATACTGAATGTATCATTATTCTTAACTTATACAAATGATTATGTAAAATGATTCTATAATAAAGAATCTGAATCTAATAAAAACACTAAATATTTCTTATATTATGCGAAATTTCAGGATGCTGTCAATACATCCGGAATATTACAAATTATTTCCATTCTCTAGTATTGCTACTTCAAGTGAGGAAAAAAAACGGATGGATGAATGTTTAAGTAAGCATGGTGAATCTGTCATGAGATTCCTTGGCCAAGCTATCACGTTAGTCATTTTATTTTTCATTCAAATTTTTTGATGATATCATTATGCTTCTAAACAATCATCGATATATAATAATCGATAAGATGATCAGTTTTTGATAATGGCATTTTTTCTTTCTAGATAAAAACTAATCAGCCATATGTCATACATATGTGATAATCGATAGATGATCATATCTATAATATTTGAAATTTCATAAAAGAATCAAGAAAAAAATTTACTAATAACTGAAAGCTTTTTTACATTTTCTAATACCAAATTCTTCTTTTCATAACTTAATTCCAAAATAGCCGTATTATAAGAGAACTCCATCAGATGTGTTATAAATTGTATTATAAATTGCAATTCCTCGATCCGTAAATTGAAACTGTATTTTTACTCAATTCCTAAAATTATGCTTCTTGTTGTTTGAATTGATTCATGAAATTTCAATTGATATATATATTTGATCTATCGAAATTTCAATTGATTATTTAACCACAGGAGTTGGATCAAAGTCCAGTAATTCATGCTTTTTTTTTCAATCAGTTCAAAACTTTGATTCCGTCTGCATCACAATAAGCTCTAAAAATGATAGCAAATTTTCTATATTGATTAATAGCGAATCATTCAGAGAGAAAAAAAATTATTTATTATCATTGAAAGAATGATAATAATAACTATGCATTTCATATGGATGAATTGAAAAATTTTGCATAAAAATATTTATGATTGCAGAAAAGACAATAATAATACCTTTTTCTCGAGACTGTCTAAACAGAATATAGACGAAGTAGCAATACAGACAGTTACATGGCCAACTAATGATAAAATATAGATTTATTAAAAATTCTGAAATCATATTTTAATATTTTACATCCTATTATGATATTACATTAAATTTATTATGTAATGATATTTTCAGCAATATTGAAAATAGTGATAAGTTTTTCGAATTAATAACCGAAAATGGTCGTTATCATGCACATAAGAAAGATTTTAAGCCAGAAATGTTTTGGGTAAGTTAATTCATATCTTATCGAAGTTGGAAAACAAAAATTTAATTTTTTTTAAGTTATACAATGTTAATGAGAATATGATCAAAGATAAGTTGTAAGGATGGAAATATTATGGATATTGATAAATTTTGGATTATTAGAATTATATGACATTGCAACGCAGAGTTACATAAATTTCAAAGTGGAATATCTCATCTCGCAATAATTCAATCCATCATTATCATCATTACCATCATCATCATCATCATCATCATCATTATCATCATTTTTTTCATGAAATTAGTTCAATTTTTGCATTTGCATTATCTATAAATTTTTAAGGTAATGGAAGAACCATTTTTGTATTCGGTGAAATTAATATTGGGTGATCGTTACACAGATTATATGCAATCAATCTATAAGACGGTGATCGTGATAATATTATCAGAATTGGAGAAAGGTTGTCATTTGGAATTGCAGAGGTAAATAACTGGTGATCAGTTTTATTGCCTATTCCATATATGTGAATGATTAATGCATAACTAATTAATTAACAGAATAATTTCGTTTTTTGGTTGTAATTCATTCTTCCATTTTGTTATTTTCAAATTTTAATTATTATGTTTGTTTAAATGACAAAATAATAATGTCAACATATTAAATAATATGCGTCTGTCGTAAATTCGAAATATTTCAAAAATTAACAAACTTTTTATGTTATGTTAGTTTTATTTTTAAATTTATCTCAGTAATTTCGAATGAAAAAAATCGACAAGTCTATTCAATTTATAAAGAAATTTGCCTTTTCTCGCTTTATCTTCCTCTTTTCTTTCCTAATTTAGTTCATCAAATCATTAACTGTGATTTGAAACAAAAGAGAAATGATATATAAAAGTTACTGATAACATATAAATAAAAATATACAGATTATTGCCAACTATTTATTTATAAATTAAAAGCAAAATTGATCAAATTTAATCCTTTGTTTTTATTTCTTTTTTCCAATCTTTGTTTTTATTTTTTTTTCCATCTGTTTTTTTTATAAATTTCGATGATTTGCTTTGTTTTTTTTTGCTCAAATTATCAGAATATTGTCTTTCTGAAAATGATAAATGATTTGCTGATATTTGCAGCATACATTCCCATTCATTTATTAATTTGAAAACTTTTTTTTGAAAAAAACAAAAAATTTTGAATTTCCAATTTTGATAACCAAATGAATTTGATAACCGTTTAGAAATCATAATAATTAAATTATCAATCAAATTCATATTTTCAGTGAATTATAAAACTTTTGATAACCGTCAATTATTTAGCAAAGTTAACTCTGCAATGAAATTGCATGTAAGTACACTTAGTAATCTTTTATGAATTTGCAAAAAAGTTAATAGCCTAATTTAAAAAAAAAAGTTAATTCCGGGAGATACAAACGAGAATTCCATCAAAATACAATAAGACTTGCAATGAAATGTTGTATATCTCTTTTTGTTATCAACCAATTTGTTATAAATAATTTAAAAAATTAAAAGGAAAAATGCAAAGAAAGGAATAAACCTACTTGATAGAAAAATTTATTAATTTTATTGTACTACTAATTAAAATCATATCATCCGAATAAATAAGATCGATTATTCATTAAAATGATTATCTATAAATGTAAGAGTGATAATCGATAATTATCAGAGATTAAACTTTGTTTAAAATTATTGCTGCAAATTTCAATTAGAAAATATTGAAATAGCTGTTGGCATTCTTAAAAATGAAATTTCACAAACATTTCATTGTTAATATTGAAATTAATAAATGTTAAATGTGAAACGAATTGGAACGAATTACGAATGAATTGGAGAGAATTACATCAAATTTGTAAAAGTTTTAGGCGTTAAGGTCAACTTCAATTTAACGCATTTGTTGAGAAGCAAAAATCAAATGTTAAAAATTTGAATATGTATTCATGCATGTGCGAGAAATATATTTGAAGGATGGATCGATTATGTCATTCGAAATATTATTTAACTTTATGATTTTAAATTAATTGTTCAGATAATATTATAGTTGTGATTATTACAATAATTAGTATTTTATATATTACTTAAGTCGTCTTCTTTTTTTAAGAAATATTAAAAATTTTCATAGGACGTTTATTTGGACGCATTAGATTTTATATTTCAAATAGTATTCAAAGTTTTAATTGAACAATAAATTTCAATAATTTCTATTCTTTGATAATGACACCGATTTTTGATCTCTAAATTATTCATGTCATAAATTTACTTCATGTTAAGAAAGAGCAATTTAGAGATTTTAAGAAGCCAAATGAAGTCAGAATTGTAAAAGCCTCTTGAAATTTTGTTTATGCCTTGAAGCATTATCAGCTTATTTTTGATGGCTCTTTACAAAACATGGCCACTTTTAAAATTTTTTCACAATCGACCGCTTTTTTTCGAATGGACGGACGTCATAATTGTAATTTACTGTTTCTGTTTTTCTTTTGTTTTAAGAAAATATAGTTTAAAAAGAATTACGATTAGCATGAATTATAAACTTCGAAGGTAAAAATATTAAGATATTTTTTTGGAAAAATGATAATGATAATTATTGCATTATCATATTTTCATATACTTAATTTTTATATACTTTTTATACTTAATCCATGTCAATTTGAATTTATTATATTTACAAATAATATGAAAATAAGCTTGGCCAGGTTCCTTTTTATCATTTTTTTTTTTATTTTTGAAGATTTGTCTTTTGTGGAAATGGAAAAAAATAGTAAAAAAAGTTAGGAAAACTATCAAATGCGAATTGCTTTTTCTACGAGACAATTATCAACATTGATAAGCAGTATGATAAGAATGAGAGTGCGATGATGTGGAATAGTTTGTAGAGATAAAATATCAAAACAAATCTCATTAAAAATTTGATGTAACTAATCCAAAAAACGATAGTTTAAAATGAATTTTGCAAGCTTTTGACATTGGTCAAAAAATGTGTCTTTTTTTATTTTATAATATATATATTATTGATTTAGTATAGCTTAAAATTCAACAGACTTTTTTATGTTGTCTAAAGATAATAGAGATGATGATAGATGATGGGAACTGATAAAGTTAACAAAAACTTCAAAATTATGTCAGTTTCAAAATAACATATTTGTTTTTTTTTATTCAGTTTTAATTAAAACTAAATCACTAAATTTTATATAGAGATTTCATCGATTTCATCTTATTAGATGATAAGAAGTATTAGATGATAAGATAAAAAATTTCTTTTTTATCAGCAAAAACTTTAAAGTTATTGTATCAATTTTCATTTAGCAATAAATATACTTAATTACTTGAGTTTACCTAAATTTCGCATAAAAATTAAAAAAAAATTTCATTCTAAATTTATGCTATTTTAATTTGACAATCAAAAAAAAGAATTCAAATTGAATCAATACGAATTATAAAAATTTCACTTTATTATTAAAATTCAATGGTGTGATTTCGAAATAAAAAACCTGTAACCTCACCGAATAATACGTTTAAATTCTTAACCACTTTGGTTTGTTGATCAAAGAAACTACAACAAAACGTAAAATTTAATTTTATTCATCAGAATCTGATTTCATCGGTATTTTAAAATTTCCATCAGTAAATCAACTCGTAGAATATGTTTTTGAAAATCAGATTTCTTTATATTTTTTTAAATCTCCAATCATATTATGCATGAAATATTTTATTTTTTTTATAAAATTTTAATTTATAATTAGCGTTATTCAACTCTATGATTACCATCGCATTTTACGGAATATTTCCGATTAATTCAACCGTAAATTCTGATATAATAGGATTTCATGATAATTGATACGGATTCGTCGTTTTGTTTTTTTCTATATACTTTACATAAATTTTAATGAATTATTCGCTTTTTTTTTCCCATACCACTCATTTGAAATTTTGTCATACTAATCATAAGTAATGCAAAGAATATTGGGAGTAGTCTTTAGAGAGATTTTATCATTTATTATTTATTATTTCCTATTAATCGTTTTCTCGCCTTATCTTTTTTATTTTGAATTTCCTTTCCAAATCTTTTTTTTATTATTGCTTGTTTACAACAAAATTTTTCAAAGCAGAAGATTAGATTAGTGGGACAATCTTTTAGTCAAAATCTTCAAAACTTTCCAACGAAGAAAAAAAGTAACCAAAAATTAAATAAAATCCATTTTGTTTAGCAAATCTTAAATGAAAAAAAAAGCAAAGCTACTTGAAGCATTTGCAGTATGAATTAAAAAGGAAATTTCAAAAAAAAAAGAAAAAAAATTTTGTTTTCAATTTATGACAAATATTTATTTTTTTGCTTATCGCAAAACATCGGTTAAAATTGGAAAAATTTCATATTTATTTTAAATTTATGTATATTAGATATATGAAACAGATAACACTGGATTCTTGTTGAAATTTAGTAAAACCAATGAAAGTGATAAAACAGTTGCGCCGATGATAATATTTTTAAACAAAATTTATCATCAGTAAATTTTTTGATGATTAAAAATTTCAACTTATACGTTATATTTACCATTATGCATTATGTATGTGAATATTTGAATTGATTCATAATTAAATGATGAATTATTAATCATCGATTGAAAAGATTTGTTTTTTTTTTATCATTTGCAGAATTAAAAATTGAATTTTATGCTATTCATGAATGTTTAAAAGGAATTTAAATTGTTCAATAATAAAATATAAGTATTAAATTTCGAATATAAATAGATAATGAAAATAGGATCATCAATTCTTTTGTTTTGTATTATAGAGAAACAATTAATGAAAAAATTAATATATATATATATTTATTTATTTACAGCATATTTCGAATATGAACAAAAAAGTGAATGTTCTTATCATATTTATTATAGAAAGAATTAATTAATAGCAAAATTAATATGTACTTATAGTAAGTTTCGAATATGAATGGATAATGGAATTGTAATTATAAATATTACTTTTATGTATGTTGTAAAAAAAATTAATTAATAATTCAAAATTGATACCTACATAGCAGTAATTTTTGAATTTTTGTTGAGTAGGTGAATAAAGATATGATAAGAGATAAGTCATTGTAGTATTTAAAAATAAATGATTTATTAGCTATATATATATATGAAATAAATTGATTAGTTATAAGAAAAAAATTGATTACAAAAAATTTGATTGTAAATTTCATTATGAAAGAACTGATTGAAAAAAGGTTTAAATTTTTGAAATATTTATCAAGTTTTGTGTTATACTTACCCGTCATTGTAGTATTTAAAAATAAATGATTAATTTAGGTCAGAATTTTTACCTAAATTAATTTTCAGGAAAATTTCGAGCATTCATTAATAATTCTATTTTAGCCATCAATTTTGAATTGCGCCTTTTTTTTTAATCTTCAAAACAAGTTTGAAAAATTAGAAGTTTCTAGAATGTTATTAAAAATAAAAAATCTCATATTATGCTTTTTTTATGCAATAGCATTAGGCAGCAATATTAATTTCCTCAACTCTTTTATCAGCGATCTCTTTTTTTTTAATATTACTCAAGGCATTATCATTGGGATGATATATTTTGGATGAAATATGAATTATACGGTAGAGGCAGATAATGATGCTAGGCAAGATAATGGAATTGAAATTGTAACTCTCAGGCTTATAAGGCTCAATATAATGATAATGAAGGTGTATAATAAAATTTTTAAATATTTTTTTCTACTTTTTTTTAGTAAAATTTTGATTGTTTGCCTAATTTCATCATCTTTTTTTTCGTTTTTACATTTTCTTATATTACTTCGATGTTTTTCTCTTCTTTTTGTTTTTTTTTTAATTTGATAATAATTAAATATTAATTCAATTCAAATATATGAAATTTGATATTTTGAATTTCAGTATTTGTTATTAATGTCTTGTGCTATATTTAGATGACTAATTTGCAGTTTATAGCAAAGTCTTTTCAACAAATTACTTAAATAGCATGAATATCATGTGACATTTACGTTTCATTCATTTCGAGTGATTCAATAATTGAAATCAATTAATTTGTTTATAGTCCATTTCAGTATCAATAATACAGCTATTTGATGATACAATCAAAGATTATCATAAGTATTTTATGCTGATTTTAATCAATAAGATAAAGTTTTCGAATACGAATGGACAAAAAAAGGATTTCTAATGTTTAATCTCTGATGAAGCAATCATTTCATTCTTAAATCCATTCTATTCATACTGCAATTGACTTAACATCCTATATTTGGCATTGAATTAATTATATTACAATGAACAGATGAAATTTAAATTTTGTTTTATTCAAAAAAAAAACAAAAGATTTCCTTTTCAAATTGTGGGAAAAATTATTACAAACTTAGGATTATTTATGCGTGAATTCAGAAGATGTAAGTAAGGATGAAATGCTTTTTTCAAATAAATTAGCACCGCTCAGATTTAGTATAATTTTTGCTATTAATCGAAAAAGAAGAATGAAATCGAAGTTAATCAAATTTTTTTTTGAATAAAATTCAAATTTACCAAGAATACTTGAAATCTTTCTTCAGTTTCATTTATTATTTATTACTATTTCTATTAATATTATTACTATTATCATTATTACTGTTATTCTATTAATATTATTACTATTATCATTATTATTGTTATTATCACTATTATTTCTATTCTTATTTTTATTATCATTATATTATCATCATTCTTCTTCTTATTATTATTACTATTTCCATTAATAAACTATTATCATTATTATTATTATTATTTCTTTTTTTGTTATTATATGATAAATTTCAAAATGATTATATTCTATACATGTTTCACGCTATCAAAATAACTAAATGAAAGAGTTTTCATTTTTTTTCAAATTTTAACTTTAATTTCGTTTTTTATTCATTCATCCTGATGTTATCATTTTATTTTATAGAAGCACGTTGATTGACGGAATATTATTGCTTGATAAGTAAAATGAAACTCAATTTCTTTATTATCTATACATTTATCATTTCAGTACTTACTTCATCTAGTAGTAGAGTGATAAAACGATGTTTTAAAATAATTTATTTAAAACGATCGCTTTTTTAAATCGATTCAAGAATTATAATTTCATTGATATAGGATAAATCTGATCAGAAAAAATAAATAATGCCGAGAACGAATAAGAATAATAGTACTGTATGGAATAGAAATAATCATAATGATGATGATTAAGCTGTGATAATGTCATTTATATCGTTAAAGAATGTCATAATTTATCGAACGATACTAAAATAGTCCAAAAAAAAAATTATTTTAATCAAAAATATCTTTATAATATTCATGGTAGTCAGTATTTATTAATGATATGATATGCAACAATTGGTCAGATGAAATTTTGGAAATATTTGATGTTATTAATATTATTTTAAAGCATTTTTTTTTTGATATTTTTACAAAATTTTTCCGATGACCATTTGTTTATTTATTTTTTTAGATTTAAAACAACAAAAAAAAGTTTTTATGATCATTTAGTTATTCCTTTAATTTCATTCAATATCATCAATACAATCGTAATTCTTAAAAGCAAAACTTTTTACGACAAAAGGATTATTGGAGAGAAAATAATTCTTTCCATTTTTGTCAGAACTTCTATGTCCTTTCTTATATTAATAGAAACGGAAGTTTTCAACCTTTTTTTTTATTTTTTAGGCCTTTTTTTTGTTACAGATTCCATTTTCGCCATAAATAAAATGTAAATAAGCTAATAATTCAATTTTATTTTTCTTTTTTTTCTTAACTAAAATTTCAGCAATAAAGTAACAAGCATTTTACTTATTTTCCATTTAGCATTTCGTTATATTCAAAATAATTTCCGCTTTTATCTTGTTTTCATCTTTTTTTTTTCGAATGATTAAAAAATTAATTCTTTTAAATTTAAAAAAATGATAAACAATTTTTGCTTTTTTATTAAATTCATTCGTTTAATTAAGTCTGATAGTAGTAAAATATGAAGGGATAAAAGATTTAAAAAAAAGAATAACTGATAGATAAATGATAAGTGTTAGCCAAATATTATTTCTGTTTGATTTTATGATCTAGCTTCATCTAAATACTAATTTCTCGATTATTTCAAAAAAAAAAAAAAAAAAAAAAAAGAAAGAAAAGATAAATAGACGACATGAAATTAACCAATTATAGTATGAAAATAATGAGTTGGTGTAATTACTTTTTGCAGTAACATTTCATTCCATCCCTTTTCTACTTCTTTCTGAATAAAAGTATAAAAACTTTTTTGATTATTAGATTCGCATGACAAATGCATCTTTCAGCCTTATAAATACATTTTAAATGTTAAAAATTTCAATAGTATTTCTTTTTTTTTTTTCTCTCTAAAAAAAGTTTTATTTAGTTTATAAAATATGTATGTAATTTGTCTAGGAATTTTGACATATATTCATACTAGATGAAGTGTTTATGTCTTGGTCGAGATAGGATTCCGGTAAATGTATCCGATCAGTATCAGAAACAAAGTACTAAAGCAACAGCAGATGAATTTGATGATTTACGAGTACCATTAACAAGGAAGCAAAAATTTGTTTTAATCAAAAATTGGAAAGGTATTGAACGCGATGTTACAAGTGCTGGCATTGAAATGTTCCTGAAGTAATTTATTAATATATTTTACTTTTCCTAAATTATGGTATTTCATTCCAATTTTAATTACTCAATACTCAATAATCAGTGATCATTTTTTAATTTGAAATTATGGCAATTTCGAAGTTTACTAATGAGATTTTAAAGGTTAAAGGCAATAGTTAGCTAAAAATTAAAAAATTAGAATTAATTTATTTGAACTAAAAATAGTTTCTATTAATCGATTTATTTGAATTTTTTTTTTTTATTTGAACTAAAAAATAGTTTCTATTAATTTATTTGAACTAAAAATATTTCTATTAATTGAATTTCTTCCAAATTTCTTAATTAAAATAATTAACTCTCGGTTGATTCCGCAGTTGTATACGATTTATCTTTTTCATTTTATACAGAATGTTAACAGAGCATCCGGAATATTACGAATTTTTTAAATTTCGAAATATAGCTAATGCAGCGAAAGAAAATCAAATAAACGATGAGCGCCTAAGCGCTCATGGCGCTGCTGTTATGAAATTTATTGGCAAAGCGATCAGGTAGGTGACTTTTATCAATCAATTTTTCATAAATTATCATCAGCAACGACAAATATATCCAATTAAATGGAAAATTCAAGCTAATGTTTAATGAATTAATATAATAATAATGATAAATTATTAAGCAAAGACATTCCAAACAAATTGATCTACTATTGCTGCGCAATGATTCATCTTTTTAAATTACTACTTATTTTTTCTCTATCTCTCTTAATCAAGATAATTGTTGCTAATTAAGATAATTTAATATTCAAAATTCTCGAGACAAAATTATGTGATACATTTTAATTTCTATTATCAGTGCGAAAAAGAAAAATCGAGTGATATCTAAAAATGGAAATGTGTCATTTTTTTGTTTTAATTGAATTTAAAATTTTGCAGTCAAATCGAAAATGCCGATGTGTTTTTCTCTTTACTCGAGAATAATGGCAAGCAACATGCTCATAGAGGAGCATTTAAACCAGAAATGTTTGGGTAAATTATTATTTCCTTACTTTCTTGCTTTCCGGTAATCGGTTTTTTTACCGGAACTTTTTCATCAAGTTTTCTCAATATCTATTTAAATTCAAATATTAATTCAAACACTAGATTCAACTTTTTTTTTAAAAAAAAGGGCGATAACAACTTTTCTTTCCGTTTGATCTGATAAATATGTAATGAGTTGTGGAATGAATATGATAAATTAATACAAATAAATTATATGATCAACCAAACAATGAAATGAATAAATCCAATAGAGATCATCTTTAGTGTTTTCTAAAAGTTATAAATTTATCAAAAAAAGAAAAAAATTTAATAATTCAGAAAAATGGAAAATCCATTCCTATATTCAGTAAATTAATTCTTGGTGAACGTTACACAGATAATATGGATGCAATTTATAAAACTGTCATTCAATTAATTCTACAACGGATGGAGGAAGCATGTCGAACAGAAACAATGAAAATTCGAAATCAAAATATTAATGTATAAATAATATGTAAATGATTTCCTGCTACTCTCTCTTTTCCATTATCAAAAAAGTTAAAAGCAATGAGAAGATAACTTTGTCAATAAAACTTTTTTTTCCTCCTCCTTCTTACTATTATTATTACTATTATAATCATTATTATCATTATTATTATTGTTATTATTATTATCGTGAATTCTTGCATGCATTCTAAATAGTAAAGATTCATCGCATGAAGAATAACATTAATAAATGATTTTTCTGATAAAATTCTTCATCCATTCATTAAGTAATATTTCAATAATTCAGTGCACTTTTCTTTAATTAAAATATAACTATTGGCTCTACTCTGACAAAATAATACAAACATTACGCAGATCAGTAGTCCAATAATGTATTGGCCAAATCCCAGTAGAAATGTTACTTTCAATTTATTAGATTGGCTTTTTCATTATCATTATTGTTCAGTTTTACGACGGTGGCTAGATAGAGTAAGATTTTTCCGTATAGATTTAAGAACAAAAAAAAAGCGATCTAAGAAAGTTCATATTAGCAATGATACTTTCTTATTCTATCCTAGGAATAGATTATTTTTACCGATAAATTATTAGTGTTTTTTTGAAATACAAATAAAAAGTGGTTGAGCTAAGAAGAAAATCGATGTGTTTTTTCGAATTATCACAAATCAGAAATGCATTTATTATTAGACGGATATTAACCATTTCTTTATTGCAATTTATCTAAATTTATAGGAAACGAAATTAATGAAATAGCTAAATTCTACTGGAAGAAATTCTAATAGTATTTGTTTAACATTCAGAATTGTTTGGGCAATCGATGTAAGCTAGTTTTGTAATAATCAACCGAAATTTCTTTTTTATTCTTCCGGATTGTATCCGGACTATTAAGGAAAATAAGGTGTATGACTGCCCGCGGGCAATATCGACAGGTAAGTCTGGACCCAAATTTAGCCAGACAAAACCTGCTGATATTGGCCTTGCACAATCTATTTCTAAAGAGATTTTTAAAAATAAATCCGATAATCTCATTGAGATAAATCTATTGATGCATGACAGCCAAGTAATTCATTAGTACTACTGTATCTAATTAATATTGAAAAGCGGCGAATAGCTATGACATAGAAACACATCTTAATTGAGAAAAATGTTGACGTCATACATTTACTGCAATCCTTTCCCTTGATCAACAAATTATCTCTTGATTTTCAATAATCGATCATTATTGATCTTTAATTATAGCTATGACCTTATTAATTTTAAATAAATTTAAATACCTCCCATAGTTCATATCACATCCACATTTCCATTTCAATGATGTTGTGTATATTTGCAATTTGTTTCTTTCTTTTACAATATCAGTTTCAAAAGATTAACAACTCAGAATACTGGCCGAGAATTCTCGATTCATATCATTTCCTGTATTAGTGAAATTATTATTCCTTTATAAGAAATATGCTTTTTTAAAAAAAAAATTTTATAATAATTATTTATAAATGAAAGAGATGTATTGCACAACATATGAATATGAATTATTACATACAATGTTATTCTATCACAGAATCCCAAAAAATTCGTATTCAATTTCATAACTGAAATCACCGTTAATTCGCATTCACTACGGATTTCTGTAATCAACATTATTTTCAAAAATTGTAGACTGGAAATTAAAATATAATATGAAAGTGAATATATCTTCTCAACCTGTTTTTTACTTGTGATATGGATTGAAGCCGAACTAAATCATGGATTTTTTTTTTTTTGAGTTCCAAAATTAAAAAAGAGGAAGAGATTAATGCAGAAACTCTTTGATATGAGTCCACAATTGCCTCAATTAATTTTTAATAGAATTTATCTTAATCACAATAATCCTTTTTAAAATTCTGAATTCTGGCACAGATAATCCGTCACTCTTCGGTAAAATTAGTTTTAAGTCCAAATATTCTTATCTATTATTTTACCAGCATCAATATCTCTAAATATTCTATTGTAGTAGTAAGATTTTTAAAGACCACTGAATCGTACGATCGAATTAACTATAAATTTATCAAAAAAAAAACAAAAATGAAACTATTATAAATTTTATGACAAAAACATGATAAAAATGCCACTTCGAATGATCATCAAGAACTGTATCATATGAAATGATGTTGCTATGATTGGTTCCATCTCTTATCTCTATTTCGTTGTAGCTTTTTTTTTTTCTATCGTTCTTCCTATCTCTCTCTTCAATGTTTTTTTTTTTTTTTTAAAAAAACCAATGAAATGAATCACGGGGCTTTTTTTTCTCATTTCGAGAGAAAAATATTAAAGTAAAAAATGAGGGTAAAACATATATAGTTGTTGCAAGCTTCATGCCTATCAGATGGTTCAATCTCATCACTAAGCAAAATTATCTTGAACATTCCCCGTTCGTTCTCATTCCTTTCTTCATACACATATCCTGGTTTAATTTTACAACATTTTATATATAGGAAATGAATGCTAGCAATAAAAGAAAAAAGACAAACACTGTTTATCTTAAATGCAATATACAAATATGACATATAGTTTAGGAATTAATTTTAATGAGATGAGGTATATTGTTATCAGTTAATTTACAATATTACACCTTTTACATCACTTTTTCATTATTATTAACAGATATCAGGTCTAAACATTCTTATCGCTCAATTCCCTTCTATAATCCATTTTCTTTCTTTATTCCTTTGAGGTGATTTAGAGATCATACAATCTTTCAGAAACTTCAAATGCAATATGCTGATTTGCTAATATTTTTGTTTACATTCTCTTAGTGATAACAAAATCGAAAATAAAAAACACAAAAGCGAATTTGATGGAATGATTATTCTTTGGAAATATTAAAAGACTGCAAATTTTATAATTCTATCCTTAATAAATTTTTATCGTGCAAATTTAGAATCGATTTGGCAATGACTCGATGCGTATTTGGCATATATCCACCACTTAGTAACATTACAATAGGAATATGTCTGTCACGAGCCATTTTGAAAACAATTTCATCACGCTTTCGAATTCCCTAAAAATATTTTAGCAAAAAGATCATTTGATTCTCATTAGTGGAAGTTATTTTAGTAGAGCAAACAAAAAAAAAATTTCAACACTCTTAACTGGACATGTAACCACTTCAAAATGCTCTCAATTGACATACGGAAAAATTTCATATTGTAAAAAAAATAACCTTCGATGATATTGACAATAATCCAAGTGGATCGCCTCGAAGACAATCAGTTCCCGCATTATATAAGATTATATCAGGTCGAAATTCGTCCAGAACATCTTCAAGATTACTCGAAAGTAGAAAAAGATATTCTGCATCTTGTGTACCAACATGGAGGTGAACTGATCTTCTGATAGCATCTAAGAAATCGATCTAACTTCAGACACAGCTCAAATATTAAGATATAATCAAGAAAGTTAAAAGTATATGGAAAGAAATTAAAAAATATTGTAATATAATGCATTGCATTAGAAAGATTTTTCCTTTTCCATGTCAATTTTTAATTAGAATTTTGCTACCATATTCAAAATTTCAAAACTGCTTCTATAATTTCACGAATTCTTCTTTTAAGTTCAAAGAGAATGAGCAAGAAAAAGAGTTTACGTCTTGCTCTCAAATCGTTTGGATAAATACAACTATTAAACATATCCAGTATGTAAACACGACCATCACCGCTAAAATCATTTTCATGACCATTACCCTAAAAAAATTACCTGAAAAGTGTTTCATAAGAATATAATTATTTGAAAGATGATGCAAAATGGAATGCAAATAAGAGTAATGGCAAGATGTAAAGTTGCATTAAAATACATGTGAAACAACCTGATGAGCATCTAAATCAACAATCATTGCTTTTGAAATTAACTGACTGATGAATAAGAATGTTAGTGCCAAGGTGATATCAGCATAAATACAAAAACCGCCACCCTTTGAACGACTTGCATGATGGAAACCACCACCAATATTTATTGCCCAACCATATGTTAGTGCAAGCTTGGCTGCCAATATTGTGCCACCTTTAAATGACAAATAAAACGTACGAACCTTAGTTTGTTTGTACCATTCCAAACATTATGCATCTTTTAACGAATATGCATCGATGAATATTTAAAATAGTTTATGCATAATTTGTATAACGTTTACTGAACACACTAAACTAAAATTAGTATAAATGTGCACTGAAATGAAAAAAAAACACATGGAAGTTTACATATTGCTATACACTTACAGCTTACCAGTATGATACCGGAATGGTGTCAGAAGGATTTTGTTGATGATACAGGGAGGTATGAATGCGACAGGTGTAACTTCAATTATCTTCGCAACATAACATGGACAACGTAGTGATGAAAGATAGATCGACGAATGCACAACACGAAGATCATCCATGCTTGCTTCCAGTGGTTTTATCGTTTGCCTTTCTTCAAACATTCCTGATTCTGGAATGAAAGAGAAAAATAATGATTATATTAATAATTCATTGCAATGGAAGAATATAAACCAAAGCCATTTTCAACAACATAATTTTAATTTTCATAAATCAAAACAGTGAAAGATATATTATTTTATATTTTTAAAATAAAAATAAAAGCTTAAATTTTGAGGTTTTTTTAAATCTACAAAACTAATGAAAAATTATTTGATCTGGCAAATGATCAACTCATGATTTAAAACTTACGCAACAGTGTCTCATAAACACGTCCCCATTTACGTGAATCAAATGGGTGGCATCGTTCTATTCCACAAAATGATATATTATAAATAGGATGATATACAATGGGCAATTGATCTCGTTCAATTTCTTTGTACAATTTTGATGATTTCACAGCGTTAAATTGCCTGCTTGAAGTTGAACAAATTTAAGTTTCAAAACCACTAATTTTTATGTGTATCAGTTATTATAATACACTAAAGTCATCCAGTCAAGCAGTACAATGAAATTTTCATCAATACTATAAATGATATGTAATCATTTATTTGAAAGAAAAATTATCACTATTCAATTCAAATTGATCCAAAATGAGATTATTTGTTTGTTTATCACTAAAAAAAACCTGTTTGCCAATGGTTTTTCAATGGAAGTTTGACCGCTACTATCAACAAACTTCTCTTCAGCCATACTAGATCAGTATATTAACAACTGAAAGTTAAATGATACTCTAATAATACGCAATATTTAAAGCGCATTTTAAGCATACAATGATCGAATCTTCGAAGAAAACTATTTCTTTTTTGAAATCTTCCAATTATTGAAAATCGTTTTTTAAGTTTTGCAATTAATGAAATAATAAAAGCTTCATTAAACTTTTATTTATTGCTTATTTATCGTCTTCCTATGCCCATGCAAAATTAGGATGAAAGTCGTAATTTTATCGAAATTAGTCGAAAAAGATGAATTTGAGTTTATGATTATTTTTGCCGACTAATTTAAGCAAGTGAAAATATTCCTAAATAAAAAAATGAAATATAATAATCAGAGTGAGGCATAGAAAGAATAAACTACAATTTGTAGCAATTATTTATGGATACTGATAAACACTGATAAGGTTGCAAAAACAAAAGAATGAATTAAAGAAATGTGATAAGAAATTGACTGATATCTAAGGTTGATGAAATTTTCAAGAGATAGTGATATGAAGATTGAGAAAATATATAAAATATATCAGCATGTAACAATCTTATGGAAAACAAGGCAGCATAATAACACTAACTGACAAATATCGCAAGCAGTAGGTGCTAATTTGCCAACTAAACAACAATTGGGAAAGGCTTGAATAGCGAAACAATAAGAGATCTATCTGTGAGATTATAGACTTTTCTCGACAAAACTTGATCTGGTGAAGGTAGGAAGGTTAGCTTAAGGAAAGGATATATATAGTTGCAATTTTATCGATATATTTTGATTAAATCAAACAAAATTTCCATATATTGACCAACAAAGAGAGTTAAAATGTATTTATTTGGCTTCTAATAGATGATTAAAGAAAAAGTGATAAAGTGATGCTGGTAGTAATGCTGATAATCATTGCAATTACCAATAGTATCGGATTAGTAGCTATAATAATTGATTCAGATTAATTATATAAGCGTTGCACTGGATATTTCGGAAAAAT
Source organism: Dirofilaria repens (assembly GCA_008729115.1). Classification (NCBI taxonomy): domain Eukaryota; kingdom Metazoa; phylum Nematoda; class Chromadorea; order Rhabditida; family Onchocercidae; genus Dirofilaria; species Dirofilaria repens. Next base: position 262,823 of record SNRZ01000077.1, read on the forward strand.
GTTCTCTCTTCCTCCTCATTCAAGTGTTAAATATTTTTTCATTCGTAAATTTCTTTTTATGAATCCTGGGAAAGATAACGCTATTTACGTGCTACTTTTAAATATTGATAATTGCTAGAAGTTTCAGGATACATTCATTCTGATTACTTGATAAAATGGCAATATTAGAGCATAATAGTTAATCGTAATATATTTTTCCTTTCATTATCAATCTTTTTATTTGTTGATTTATGATCTATGCTTTATAATAATATAAATTATCAAACATTTTGTTGCAATATTTATTCTTTTAGTAATATTATTATTATGAAGGTTAGCGGCTATTAGTTTCGGTTTCGTTTTATTGTGATAATATATATTGACAACTCTCATTCTCTGCCTTATTTGAAGATTTCTCTAAAAATAGGTAGGCAACAGTTATAGTTAGTTACCTCATACGATGTTGTTGATGTTGCACATCACATCTTCTTTTACACAATCAATGATGTTCATTAGTTAGCTTTAACAACGCGATATATATATATATTTTTTTTTGATATATTAATTATCATAATGCTAAATTTTTCATAATTTCCTTTTAGAAACTGTCTGAAAACTGATAACGGACAGAAGTCGATTGGGTTGTTCGAAGGTATGGTGGGTATAGGTAAGAAACGGTATGATATTGGTGGATTTATTCATCGTAAAGAGCTCGGCAAGAATGTACACAATTCATGGGAATTTCCATTTCTTGATCTTCCAAACAGGAAAATCTACCAAAAAGATGTTAAAGGTCATTTCGGTTGTGTAAATGCTATTGAAGCATCAGCGGATGAGAATTTCCTAGCCAGCGGTAAGTTATTTTTTTTCGTTTTATTTTGTTTTTCTTTCCTATCTTTCTTAGCTTTTCATGAAACTTATATTGCTATAAGTTAATTACCACTAAATGATTTAAACAATTTTTTTTGAAATATTTTTTACCCGATCCGTTGCTGAATAATAAAATAGTTTCAGATTATAAAACCTTTTGTAAAAATGTAGATATCATTACAGGTGGCGATGATCGGCGAGTATTGATGTGGAAACTTAATGATGTACAAGTGATGGAAAAGCCGAAACCTATGGCAATTATGAAACAGATGCATTATTCCAACATATTTTCTGTTGGATTTTCTAATAAGTTCGTTTCAGCGTTATATTTTTTGCCAAGTTTAAAGATTTTGCAAAAGCAGAGAGCAGGAATAATCAATGAAATAAGATAGAAAAGTAGTTTTGGTGCCTCTATAATATACTTTTATACTTATTTTTTAAGACTTACTTCTTAGCTCTGTATTTTATGCTAAAGTAATTTTGTGTCGAATTGTGTGTAACGTATTATTTGATCGCAGTATTTTTTTTTCAGATGTGAAAAACTTTATTCAGCTGGGAATGATTCATTTTTGTACGTTCATGATATAACAACGACCAATGTTTTGCTTCGTTTTAAAGCTGATGAACCTATATATAATGTGGCGATAAATGTAAGATCATATAAAAGAACTAAGCTTCTTTAATGATAAATGTAGATCACATAAAAGAGCTAAGCTTCTTGTGTAGTAAACCTGATATGCCAAAAGAATGAATAGATTGTCTTAGATAAAGTACAGTAATTTATAAACTGAATCATCAGAATCCTTTGATTTGCATTCATTGCTCCTATTACTTTTGAATCTAGCATAATATTTTTCACATTCAAGTAATTATAAATCCACTAATAATTTTTTTTTTTCTGTAACGGCAAGCTATTATATCAAATGAAATGAAATTCCACATGAAAAATCAAACTTTTGGATTTCATAATTATGTATTACCATAGCTGTTTTTTTTTTTTTTTTTTTTTAGCCCAAGGATGATTCAGTCATAATGTCTGCCTCAGAAGATGGAAAAGTTCGTTTGTACGATTTGCGAGGAGGTGAAGAAACGCTTGCTGTTGAAAGTTCAGGTACATTTTATTACAGTCTTTTGACGGTTTTATTTGACTCAATTGATTGAATTAGCTTTTTAATAGCTAAAATGGACTTTCAGGTACGATGTATTGTGCTCAGTTAATCCTCGACAAGTGCACATCATATCGGTTTGTAACGGACGTGATGGCTTATCGTTGCATGACATCCGTAAACTTGATAGGTTAGAAATTTCACTTTTTTTCATTTTGCTGCCTTTATTTTGCTTTTTTTAATGAAAGTAAATACAAAAAAAATATGCATTCATTGAGCAGAGTTTCTTTACTGAAAAAATTATAAAAATCATCTAAAGTACGATTTTTTTTCAATTTTCAGCCTTTAATGATTTTCAATTTTCAGCCCTTGTTTCCAGTTTGATCAATTAACTAGAGCACGTATAAATTTAAATATTAGTTCTGTTATGTATGGACAGTGGAGTGACGATGGGGAAGCTATTTTTGCTACACGTAGTCGTACGTCACCCATATTGTATGATGTATGCTTTATTAAGATGCAATTGTTTACAATAAAGATTTTATACCTTTGTTGGATTATAAATTAGATCTGATTCTTCCTGTCACTTAGAAATAGAAATTATAAGCTAGGCACACGTTTATAATGAATATTTATATTTATTATTAGACAATCAAACATTTGTATCATGTTATTAATGAAATCAGATTTCTTTAAAGTGTTTTAGTTATTATCGGCCAACAGCTTTACTCTGTTTCGAAGAAATTTGTTGGATAGAGGAAGACTTTTTATTTTTAATATTATATTTCAACCAAATTTGCTTTACAGTTTGGTTATTTCTGATTTAAATTTTTAAGTTGAATGGTGGTGGCAGTGTTGAATTCAACGACCAAAATTACCTAAATTCTTGTACAGTTAAATCATGTTCATTTATAAGTCGCGATCTTGTAATGACTGGTTCCGACGATTGGAATATATATATCTGGAAAGTACCTGAAGATCGAGAAATTGTTGGTGAGAAATTTTTTCCTTATAAAAATTTTAGTGTGTTACATTTCCTTGTCTATAGTGTTCCGATTTAAAAAATTTGTTTTTAAAAAAGTTTTTATCGAATGCATGGCTTATACGTTGCAACATGGATGTTGTATTAAAATAGTAATAATTTGTGCATTTTGTTATGTTTTTTCAGGACAAAGCGTGGATAAGGCCTACCGGGTTTTAGAAGGCCATCGATCGATTGTCAATCATGCACGTTACAGTCCTTTGAACAGGCTTCTGTTTTCATCGGGAGTTGAAAAAATCATAAAAGTATTCACTAAAATATTTCTTTTTTTTCGTGCTATAATTTGCTAACTGTTCCAGAATTTATTTTACTTTTTATCGGTTTAATATTTTTCTATATGGTTTAATATCATGCGTTTTTCTAAAAGCATATGTAATTAAGCCCACTCTCAGAGAGAAATTCTGTGTGTGTGACCAGACAGTTGAGACAGTTATGATACCACAAATTGTCTTCTGTACTTCAGAGGATGTTTAGTTTTTTTCAGTTGTGGAGTGATTGGAATATGAATGGTTTCTATTTTGAACCGAAAAAAGAAATATGTTACCAAGCACGGATTATGCTGATCCAGGAAATGATGACAGTATCGATGAGGATGTCAATATGCTTGCATTTTTCGATCTTCTCACTACTGTTCGTATAAAGTTTTTCTTACTCCATCAGACATAAATTTAGAAAGCTTTCTCTTAGAAATTTGTTTCTGAAATTGAATTTTGTTTTAAGGACTAAATTTTTCCCTAGTGAAAATGTGTAAAATTCTGGTTTTGTTAACAAATTACGATTATACATTGTAAAAATGAAGATGAAGTCTTGACACAACTTTTTTTCCAGCAGTTTTTTTACAAACAGTTTTTTGCAAACTTCTCTACTCTCATTTAAGCAAAAAATTATAAAATAAAGCTTATAAATTATTCTCCCAGAGTGGAATTGAAGAAGAAGGTCCAGAAGATGATGGCTTTCACAACTTGTCAGAAAATGATGCTGGCAATGATCGAATGATAATAGCAGCGAGGTTAATACGAGATGCTCATGTAAGTTATGCAATTTCTATGAATTTAATTCGGCTTGTGTTTTTAACTCAACTTAAAAAGTGATTTAGTGACTAATTGTATAAAATAGAATAATATTATGAAAGAACATGTTTATTACTACCAAGCAGATCGTTTGTGCGGATCTCTTTCAAAATCTTAAAAGAGCTGCATGTCTGAAATAAGTTTTAGAATTGTTAATTCTTTTTCATTTGAGAATCATGATGATGAGGATGGCACTGGCCAAGAAGATTATGAAAATAGTGATGCAGGATTACAACATATAGATGATAGGATAATTCTGGCGCGCATCAGGAGAAGAGCTGAAGTCAATTTTGTTTGCCACATATTCAAAATTTTTTAGTTATTTGTTTAATGACATATTAAAATCTTCATTCATTTTCTGGAAATGAAATTATGCACGAAGAGTCCGAAATTACTTTGCTTTCGAGATTGAAAATGCGCAAAATTTTTCAGACTCGTCCAAACGTGCTGAAATTTAGAAGTTGAAAGAATATAAAAAAGAGTTTTAAATGCCGCATTTGAAGTTGCCTTTCTCAAATCTAACATGTTATTAAATGAAAGGCAATCTATTAAATTGCAGTCTTAATTTCAGGAACCGCTATTTGTAGTACCATCCCCGGAAATGTCAGATCCGGAATTTTTACCGGAAGAGGAATCTGGAAATGATAATTCCCAGCGAATCACTAATGGTAAGTATCAGCATTTATTTTTTTTCAACAATTGTCTAGTGGTAAGAGAATTTCAGTAATTGGTGTGTATATATGTTGCAGATATTTTTGGTCTCGATATTTCTATCCTTTTTGAAATGTAGAGATTACATTTAGTGTGTTCTGTTTATTTTTCTCGCAGGAATACTATATAGCAATGCTAGATTGGCAACAATTTAGTGAAACTAAGCCTAACTTTTTGTCATGAACTTTAAGGAAGTCTTCGAAATAATGTCACTTCTATTTGGCCAAAATTAAGCATTTGTATCATAATTAAGATTAACAGACGACACACTGATTGATGACTATTTATGACTTCCATTTTAAGATATCTTTTTTTCAGCCGATACATAACAGGAATCAGAGTTTTCTGGAATATATTGCCTCATTTTAGGTCTTTTAATTGTTTTTCAAATTGTTTTAAAATACACTTTTGTTTACACTATATTATTTCATTGTTCATAATGATTCTCTTGTACATCACAGTCTCTAAATTCCTGCATCAAGCCGAAAATTGCTTTGCCTTATCACATTCGTAAATTACACTTTTTCCCGTAAACCAGTGCTGGCATAGGAAAAGCATAAAATGATAAAATTTAAGGTTGTCAGGGAGGTGTCAGAGATTTAATTTCATTTTACGAAATTCTTTGCCACTTTTATAATAAATTTGAAGCACAAGCCGTTAGAATCGCCTCCTAGCAGCAGTTTTTAGAAAATTAACAGAATATGTCTACATTGCATCGGTTTTGATATTCGATATTACAAAAAATGTCCCACTACTGTGATGTAGAGCTTTTCTGTAAAATAAATTGTTTACAATGATTTTTTATTTACAAATTCCATAACTTTTTTTTCCCATGGATGATATTTTTTTAGAAATTTCACAGAATCATTTTTTGGCTTTATATATACTTATGTTTGATTCTGTGCTATTCAGTTATATTTTATAATTCTCTTTCACTCTAATTACTTTCATAGTGTTTTTTTTAGTTTAATTTTGTCTTTTCGCGGGTAAAAACCTCCTTTAATTGATCCCTCTATTTTTGATTTTTATAATTATTTTTGTTCCTTATAATATTTTCTTCTTTCCTTAATGATTAAATGCATTTGTTTTTCGTCTTTTGAGTAATAACTGAATGTATCTTCTCTAATTATTTTCGTTTTTTTTGAACATAATTGTAGATTTTGTCATTTTTAATCGTATTGTCGACATATTGTAAATGTGAAAAACCAATCATAATCTTATGATTTATAGAAATTGTAAAAACATGCTTTTGACATATTAGAGGAGCCGAATTAATTTTATCTTCCGCATTCTGTAGTGATTCTTCAAATGGAAAATTTTTACACCATCCATTAATTTCCCACACATCTCGGAGATATAATATTTTGGATAAATGTTTTGAAATTTGTGTTTTTTTTTTTCTTATCGTAATAAATTTGCGATATAGCATCGCGTGCCTTTCTAATATGAATTTTTATTTGATATCAATATGATCCCAGTGCTCTTTATGTTCCTTTCAAACTTTTCTAGTTTGAAAGTGACAATTAATGTGTCTCCCTCTTTTTATTATTCCTTTTCTATAGTTTTGCTAAGTATATGGTATTTAAATTAGTCATATTTGTACATGTTGTTCATAATCCATTTTGCACATTTCTCGTTTTTTTGAGAAATTACTTATAACAAGATATATGTATCTTAACTTCATTAACTCTTATCTTTACAGCATATATGATACAGAGAATTTTGAATTTCTCAAATTAATTTTTAAGATTCTGAGTGTTTCAAGTTTACTGGGATAACATGAGAACGCGATGTTGCTATCAGTTTGTCGATTATATAAATATTCTAGAAGTTATAGATCTTAACATTGTTTTCATTAAAAATTGATAAAATCATTTAGGTATTGTTCTGTTTAATGATTACCTTTTTCATGCTCGTGTCCTTCAAATATTTTCAATTCTATTGAATTTGTAAAAATTTACATTTGATGTTTATTCATTGGAAAATAAATTATGGTTTAGATAGTAATTGCAATTGTACTGCAATATCAAAATTCGAAATTATGTATTCCTGCTTGAACACGTGGGAAATTATATATTAACTTTACAGTTTTGCAAATCCTAAACTTTCAAGATTTCTAAGTATAAGCTTTCGAACTGTTAAATTTCATTTATTCTGGTTCATAGCATTCATTTCATCTACTAGCAATGATTTTTAATTTAAATAGCAACCATATTGTGGTATTTTTTTATGATATAAAATAAATAATAAAATATAAATTTGATATAACTTTTATATTATGCATGGTTAAGTGATATCCGACCTGATTGAACACATCTATTTTCCAAATAATTGTTGCTAGGAAACGAGAAGTAATTATCCGGAATTTTGTTCTTTTCATATTTATAGCAATATTTATAATTTACGATGTAAAATATATGATATATATAAAGGAATAAAATTTCGGCTTATTTTTAGTTATATGATTCATATGACAAATGTAAAATAAAGGAATAAATCAGTAATCATGCCGAAGATCAAATCAATTCTAAAATTATTTCCATAATATTATGCAGGATAGACGTGAAATAGAATTGATGTATTCCGTCGGAACATATTAATCTGCAAACATTATATGAATGATAAGCAATAATGTGATTATTATCATTAACAATTTTTTTTCTCAGAAATGAAAATCATTTCTTTTCATAAATTATCAATTACGTGCTGATTGAAGAAACTAGCAAAGTTAAGTAATACCAACAGAAGAGCTAATTATATCTTTGTGAAATAATTTAATTTCAGATCACAAAATAATCTTCGACAATATATTGATGGATTGTTTTGTATTTATATTAATCAAATCAGATTTTTCTATTTTTGTTATTATCAAAGAAATATTGAGTTGCTTTCTGTTGCTCTATAAACTTTATTAATTTACTCCTAGCATCTTCATTTATTAAATCCCATTTATTCAAAACAATGATCACTCCTTTTCCTTCTTTGATTGCAGCTTCACCAATTGATAAATTCTGTTGCTCAATACTCATAATGGAGACTAGCATTAAAATTACCACATGAGAACGTTTTATTGATTCCATGCTTTTCTTAACGAATCTTGATTCTAGGTTATCTATGATATTCATTTTTCTATGGATCTCTGCGGTATCGATGAGACTGATTAATTCACCATTTTCAATCATTTCATTCCATAATATTATCATTTTTGCTATGTATTTCAATATATATATGATGTAAAAAAGATGTAATAGTGGAAATAAAGATAAATTAGGCATAGAGGAACTGCATCTGAAAGGAATAATAATAATAAAAATAAAAAAAAATTTATATGATTGCTGAAACAAATGAAATCTATTTAGCTGAATCAATCCATATCTAATTTATTCATTCATCTATATGTATGCTCCTTCGCTTTTTTTTTTTTTTTCAAAACAGCCATTTTTGAAAATAAAACATTTTCTATTTTCCATTCTTCGATACTAAATTTTTAAAATTTCATTTGAAACAATATTGCTAAATCAGAAAGAAAAAGAAAGAGAGAAATTAAGCAAACAATATATAATAATTATGGCGGAAAAATAACCACAACCAACTACGGTGGCAAAGACTAATTAGCAAGCAATAGCTATTTATGAAAATATATTTAGTTCTCGAGCTAAATAACTATTTACGAAAATATATCTAGTTCTCGAGCTAAACAGCTATTTATGAAAATATATTTAGTTCTCGAGCTAAACAGCTATTTATGAAAATATATTTAGTCTCGAGCTAAACAGCTATTTACGAAAATATATTTAGTCTCGAGCTAAATAGCTATTTATGAAAATATATTTAATCTCGAGCTAAACTACTCACAAAGAGGAAAAGAAAATTGATTTAATTTAATCAAATTTATATATATATAAATTTATTTCTAAAAGTTTCTCTATCCTTCTCGCTAACATTCAATCCTATCCGTTTAATTCAATCCATCTTGCCTATTATCCTCATTTCTCTTTCACATCATTTCCACCAATATATATATTTTTGACTTACCAACAACCAATTTCATTTCCGCCGGATCACTTCGTATTTTTAAATGCTCATTGTTTAAATGGACTAATATAAATAGACGAGCATATTACATTACTGCTACTACTACTACTATTACTGCTGCTGCTACTACTACTACTACTGCTACTGATACTACTGCTACTGCTTCAAATCTACTATTTTCTTATCATCTCTTATCTCTTCATTCATCTATCGGGAAATTAATGTCTTTTAAAATTCCATGAAACAAATTATTTTTGATGTAATTAACTATTTATTTGTTTTTAAAACTTAAATTTTTCACTCTCTCAAATAATCTTTGATCTAAGAAGCATTTATATTAATATATCAAAGATTTGTATTATTCTGCAGCCATAAATATATCTATATCAATAATTACTTGTAATTTGATTCATTATTGAAATCATTCTGTGATTTAATTACTTCAAGTAATATTATCATCTAAATCGACCATAGTATTATAAAATCCGAGACGTTTTCAACTGCTATCATTATATTATCAAATATTATTGAATGATAACTTTTGTTGATATATTATTTCTTACAATATTTTGCTAAACCCTTACTGATTTTCCATTATTGTCCTAACAATTTTTACTGATTCTTTATTGTTTCATTTTCTGCAAACATATTAAAAGCGCAACTGATTGCGCTACATAATTAACAATCGCTAGCACTGATAAGTTGAAAATAATTTTTGATAACAAATTGATGTAATTATGCTTTTTCTCGAAAAATTTGAAAGCAACTGAAAATAAAACTTAAAAAAAGTATTAACTAACTCATTTTATGGATGCTGTTATTTGCTTAATTTATATTCAAAAGGGTAAATGTACTCTTCGATCTGCAAACAATTCATTTATTTGTGCCAAATGTGCTAAAAAATAAAAAACAAAATAGATAAATGAAAGTGCCAACCATTCTGTTTGCTTTTTTTAACGAAAATAGATTGCATGTTTAGCCTTTGACCTTTTATCAATTTGCTATCATTGTGATTGTATGAAAGAATGAGGGTGGAAACGAAAGTACGCTACAGAGAGGCTAATTCACCGTTACAAATTCAAATTTTATTCATATTAATAATATTTTTTGCATTCATCATTTTATTTTTAACCTTTCTGATTTTTTCATCCAAGCAACGCTTCGAACTACAGAACGCATTGGAAGAGCAGCGTACTTCTGCTAATAATACTTCTACCATTATTTCGAAGCCATATTTCAGGCTACCTAATACAATTCGTCCAGTACATTATGACCTCAAATTACAAGTATTCCTTCCGTATCGAGAAGGCATAAATTTTAATGAACAAAATTTTAGCATTCATGCAGATGTAGCAATTCGTATTGTCAGCTTTCATGCAACTAATCGAATTATTCTGAATGCTAAACGATTAAAATTTGATGAAAATGATATAGAGGTGCATGATAATCGTAATGAATCAATACAATTGATTAGTGTAAATCGTTATCAGCATGAAATGGATGATATTCATACTGTTGAGATAACACTAATCCAACAACTTAATCCTGGATATGATTATATGATTTATATCAGATATCAAGGTGTCATCAATGATGTTTGGACTGGTGGTCTTTACAGGACTCAATACAATATTAATGGACAGACGAGGTTAATTATAATTTCGGACAAATTTCACCATTCCCGTTATTTCGATTTCTCTTTCTTTTTTCTGATACTACATAAAAATTGGATGATTGACTAAAATGGAATCATTCAATAACATTAGGAATTCTCGAATTTTTTCGGTTAAAAATAAACTTTTGAATTTGTAAGAATTTTTTAAATTAAACAAAAATTTTTTCAATTTTCTTTAGGTTCTCTGAATTTTTTGTCGTTTGTTTTTTTTTCTTACTAAAAAATAATTATTAAACTTTTTTTTATCAAAATTAATAAAATTTTTTCTTATTTTATTAAATAAAATGATTGATGGAATTTTATCTTTCTGTCTTTATCAGCAATGAATTATAGTAATTCAAAATACTCCACGATACTCCATTGCTCGTCTTTTTTTATCTTTGGTAATAAAAAATTTCTTGTTTTTATCAAAGATAATTTTATTCCAAAAAAACATCTTCTCGTTTTCATTTCTTCATATATACTATCTTTTATTCCAATGGGAATATATTTGCATAATTTGAAATGATATTTTGCTATGTATCATACGACAAAATTATAATGCAGGCATAATCGCTTTTTCCTAATTTATAAATATCATTTCCGTAGTTTTTTTTTCTTTTCTATGCTGCAGTATTACATAAATTTCCCATAAAGTAAACAGTATGGAATTTTGAATTTTATTTTTGAAGTGAACATTTCGGGAAAAAAGAATATCTTCTCGTCAAAAAAAAAGTTATATGTTTTCGAGAAATTGTTCTCGAGAGCACAACGGCACGGCAAAAGAGAGGAATGAAAGAAAAATACCTTGACAAATTTTTATTATTTTCGGAAAAATCAAAAATACGTTTAAATTGAGCCTTATTATGGATACATTTTTCGAATAATTAATTTATTAATTTCTGCTATAAACAACAAATTAATTACCAAAAAAAGAGGTATTCAAGTAATCATATTTTTATTTCAGATTTTTAGCATTAACACAACTACAACCAACTGATGCAAGCCGTTTATTGCCCTGTTTTGATGAACCGGAAATGAAGGCAACATTCCGGATCAGTATAGTTCATCCTATGGGCACATCAGCTGTCGCCAATTCGCCAGTCCGTCATTATCGTCATCTCAATTCGTGCGAATTTTTCATTATTTTGAATATGTGATTCATTAATTTCCGCAGTACTAAACTATTGCTAAAGAAAACCGAACTAAAAATTAAATAAAAATACAATAAGAAAAATTCAAATTAAAATGATTGTCTGTCGAGAGTTAGATAGATGGTGTTAGGTTGTGTACCAGGTTGTCTAAAAGAAAGCAACAAATTGCACCTTAAAAAATTGATTTCAAATGAAAGATTATCACATATAAGGTACCAAATGAATCAATAAGGAGGAAAAAAAATTGCAATATATATTTGTCCATAAAATTTTGCTGTAAATAAGAATTATAAAAAAATTTACTAAATCAAAACTGATGAATTATTTAATTGCCTCCAATGATATTTATTAGTTGGTACCATGTACCATGCTTAGCAAGAATTATATAATCTTTTATGGGAATTCATTTAATAGGAAATGGAGTGAGACAGAATTTGAAGTGACACCTATTATGTCAACCTATCTGCTAGCAATAGCTATCAGTGATTTTGTTTTCAAACTTCGTCATTGCGGGAAGATTGAAGTTTGCTTTTAGTTATTATTCCATTTCAAATTAATAAATTCTGTAAAGGAAAAATTAATTCGTATTCTAATTGTATATCAAATTAAGCAATAACAATTCTTATTAAAATAATTATTGAGTTGACAAAAAAATATCGTAATTCTCTGAGACTTTTTCCTGTACTTCCGGTATTTTTTTCCAATATGTTTTCCAGAATTTGATAAGAATGATTTCTTATCAGCATGAATTTTTTCATGCTATTCTTTTGGGTTATATAAATAAGATAATCGAAATCCATTTTCATTCTTCCTCAGACATAAATTAATTCAAAAATTTTAGTTCAAATAAGCTTTCATTTTTCCTACTTATTCTTTCTTATATTTTCTAAATTAGTACTTCTTTTTTCTTACTTTTCACCAATGTTACAAATGGTAAATTTTAATTTTCGATTTGTTGTTATTTTAATTCAATCCAATCTTTAATTTATTTCCAATTTATTCGCTTGATACTTTGCATATAATCTAATCTGTCTATAAATTCTTTCAATCTTATTTTATTCTAATACCATTTCCTTCATTTTTCTCTTCTCTTTTTGTTGGCTCAAATTTAATCAAGCATGTCAGTTACTTGATCCAAATACATTTGATGTCAAGCAAAAGCTAATCTTATCAATGACATAACGCATTTAACATTTAGCTAATATTTTCTTTTAATATAAAATTGCTTGCACAATGATATTAAATGATATTATGATAACCGTCTAAATGTTGAAAGATTAAAATTTAAATAATGATTAAAGTTTAAAATAAAATAACAGCTTTTCTGCTATTTACAATAGCTATTATCATTATACTAATATAGTTATTATGATATAGCTACTATCATTATACTAATATAGTTATTATCATCATATTGCACTATCAATTAACAAATTTTACATTGTTGTTCAAATCATTATAAATATTTCCAAAATATGTAGTTTTTATCAAAATCTACTGAATTGTTCAACCATGTCTTAATTTCTTCGGAAAAATAAATAGTCATTAGCCTCCAAATATTGATTATTAATAATATCATAATTAAATCAATTGCAGCAGTCGGTAATGTGAGACTGTTTAACAATTATTAATTTTTATAATATTTTTTATTATAAAAATTGTGCAAATTAGAAGATCCTATAGAAATTATTTTTCTTTTTAATTTTTACTTAACTGAGTAACAAGAAATAAATAATCTGAAAGTATTAATTTAAATTATCTTTGACACTCATCCTTTTTCAACTTTAAATTCTATTCAATTTATGACGAGAGTATATGGTATGAAAAAGGAACTTATATTACTATCGTCGGAATTGGAATACAGGAAATAAGGCTCTAAATATATAGAAATAAATTTAAACTTATTTTGGGGAGAATATAAAGTATAGATTAATTTTTTTATTAGATTCGTGTTTGGTGTCAATCTGCAATGGCATATGACATCGATTATGCGCTTGATGTCGCATGTCGTTTATTAATTTATTATGAAAATTTCTTCGCCATTCCGTATCCGCTCAAAAAACTTGGTTTGTTCAAATTTTTCCAATTTTTCTCAAACTTCTTAATTTTGATTAATTTCGATAATTTCTTTCGATTTTTTGAAATGATAATTTCTTTATTTATCAATTTAATTAATACATTTAACAGAATGATAAATGAGATAAGAAAGATAGGCTTTTTAAGAGAATTTGAAAATATTTTCAAATTTATCATTACCTGAATTTAACAAATATAAGCAGAAATAATTAATTTTTTTTTTTTATTTTCCAACCTTTTTTTTCTCTTTTTTTCTTCATTAAATACAATTTTATTTTAGATATTTTCACAGTACCCGAATTACGCGTTTTGGCGATGGAAAATTGGGGTTTAATTACTGTACGCCAAAAGTTGATAGTTTATAATCAACGTTTAAATAGTTTACGTGAAAGAAGAGTTGTCACAGATGTTATTGCACATGAAGTTGCACATATGGTGAATTCTTTTCTAATCAGTAATAGTCGAGGTTATCAGTTCTTTCACAGTAGTTAAAAATTGTTACCTTAATATCATAGAATATTCAACAATAGTCAATACTATTCATCTATGTTACAATTTTGGGATTACATTCAAATATTACTCAACACATTTTGGTCGAAACTTATCAGTACTTGAGTGAGTGATTTCATATATTTGACAAAATTAAAACGAGAAAGAATTTGAAGATTTCAGCAAAAATTTATCAGAATTTCAATTTCTATTTTTAGTGGTTTGGAAATTTAGCAACAATGCGTTGGTGGAATGATTTATGGTTGAATGAAGGTTTTGCAACGATGATAGGTCAAAAGGCAGCTGATTTTGTTGAAAATACGACATTACGAATGGTATTTGATCCTCAAATTTTTTCCACTGTTATCATGAAAAGTTTTAAAAGAATTCTTGACCTTTGCATTAAAATGTAATCGAATATTTAGCATTGTCAATTAATTGTATTCAAAATTAATTACCACAATCATACACCGATTGTCTTGAAAAGTGCTAAAAATATCAGCCATAAAATCAAATTAAATCATCTTCAGATCAGCGTTGATCAGATCTAATACTTAGAATAAGAACAAAATTTATCTTAGCTAAAAAATACATTAATATTCATTTCCAAAAATTTATTTAAATATAACGTCATATTAATACTATTATTTTATAATTCAAAATTTTCATTTTATTATTCGCAAAAATTCAAAAAAACGATGTCAAATTTTGCTTTTCATTAGGTCATATTTTTTAAGAAAACATTGATGATTGCTTATCTGAATCACTTGGATCTTGCGTCATTTATGGGGTTTTTAAAAATGATTTTTTTTTTTTGCAGTCACAGTATTTTGCTGCTGATATCACGTTAAAAGCGTTATCAAGCGATCAGCATACGTCAATGACGCATCCAATAAGTTTAAAAAAAAATAACGATCGTATACATGGTCAGGATATCAAAATAATCTATAATAAGGTGTTGCTTGTGTTGTTACTGTATTGTTTAAATTAGACCTGTTATCACGCTATTATCTATTCAGTTGCTCCACAATGTTATCATTATTGATAGTGATTTTAAAAGTTAGAAAAACCGGGAAACGAAGATGATGGATCATTGAGAATCCATAAGCAACAATAATTAACATATATCAATAAAGACAAGTTATTGTTTATTGTTAATCATAAATAATACTATTATTAAATCGATAAAGCGTGTATTAATTAGACGAGATATTTTTCGCTATATGATATCAATTGAGACGAATATATTATCATGTTATTTATTTTACTTTATCAATATTCAAATAAAATATATTTTAGGGAGCTGCAGTAATTCGTATGATAGAATCAACAATTGGTGATGAAGTATTTCGTAAAGGATTAAATCTCTATCTGATAGAATTTGCTTATGCAAATGCTGAGAAGAGCGACTTTCTAAATAGCTTTTCAAAGTAAGTATATTTTAATTTTAATTATTATACAAGTTAAAAATTTATATATGAGATATAAGAAGTTACAGTACAAAGCTAACAATTATTTACGGCAATTTAAATCTTATTTAAAAGACAATATTAATTTGAATTTTAGAATTTTCAAATAAATCGAATAAGTCCCACTTTCTTATTTAATCTAACATTTGTATTTATTAATTATTATTATCGAATAAATTACTAATTTATTTTCGTTGAAGAATTTTCAAGGCAATCGATCATCATCGTGATCCCTTTCTGGGCACTAATTTTTCAGTTTATGATTATATTGATTCATGGATTTATCAGAGAGGATTTCCATTGCTAAAAGTTTGCTATTAATTTTATCTTTTACTATTTCTGCTTTTTCACCTTTTTAATATTAAAATTAATTTATTATTATTATGTGGATACAGGAATAGCTTATCGATGAAAATAACAATGGTATGAAAGGAAACAATAAAATTTTCTCATATTTTAATATTTTTTACAACTCTTATATCTTTACAAGAAAATTCATATTTTTCAAGAATCGTTAAGTTATATGGAAAAGATGATTTATCTCATGACAAAGACAAATAATTGAGCTTTTTATTTAATTTAAATTATGAAAATATTTCCTAAAAACATTCACATTTTACTTTAATTGGAGAAGATGGCTAAAATTTTACTATCACTTATTTAATAATAAAATTTTATCTTTTTAAAACAAATTATTACACCAATTTATATTGCAAGGTTCGACAAGTTGGTAGTCATTTTGAAATCACTCAACAAAATATTTGATTTCGATAATAAAAGTGAATTTGCTAATACACAATGGAAAGTACCGATATTTACACGGGAAAATCGACGTGAAGAAGTTCATTGGTTAGAAGAAGGCAAAAAATGTAAATTCAAATTTTAAGTTTATTCAATAATTCTGACAAATATACGACTTATTAATTAACTTAGTGCAATTTTAATATTATCATATGCACAGCATAAATTAAGTTCTATCTTGATTTATGACGCAATAAATCCACTAAATATTACTAAATGATTGCGATCGAATGATATAATATGGTTTTAAAAATACTGATATGATATGATAATGATTACTTAAAAAGTTTCAGTAATGTTATTGCATGGATCACGTACGTCTGTGCTGGATCCGGATTTTCACGGTTATTATCGTGTCGAATATGAGCTTGACTATTGGAAGATTCTCATCGATCATTTATTGTACAAGCATAATTATTTTTCTGTTTCAACAAGACTTAAATTACTCGGTATTATATTTATTTTCTATTTATTATTTAATCTAAAATAGTTAATTTAAATTCCCCTTATCGATAATGTTCATTTAATTCTAAATTGATTAGAAAAGATTTGATTATAATATTTCAGGATTTTCATGATATCCGGAAAAAATCATTTATTTGCTTGAATTTAATTAAAATTTCGAGAATTTTTAGATGATGCATTTGTGTTAGCTGAAATTGGACGTATTCCATATACGATACCAATGAAAATGTCATTATCACTTAGAAATGAAACAAAAGTTGTGCCATTTATTACCTTTCTAAGTCGATTTGAAACTATCCTATATCGTATACATCGTCATCAAAATGCGTCACTTTTCAATGTAAATTTTATTTTTTAAAAAATATCAATTGCTATTGTAATTTATAGGGTAATTATATCTTTAAGTAGCTGAATTCATCACTGTCAACTTTGAACTTTCTCATGATGGATGAATGGAGAGATGATACACGAAACTGCTGCAAGCTTGATTGTGAAATTCAAGTTGTCACTCGTCGACCACTTTCAGACCATTTCCGAAAGTTGGGATAGATGAGGTGCAGCGTATTGGAATCCCTTGTTTTGGCCGTAATTATTCGAAATTGCAGAAATACATACAATTTCTTATGGAGCCATCGTTTGATCGAATCATTAAAGCAGAAACAAATTCAAATATTTCATACAATATGGAATTTGAGTAAGTTTATTTATTTATCAACTAATCACCTTTAAATGTGCAACGTTAAAAGTTCATTCTATCTATCTATTTTTCACGTAAGAATCAAAAAGTTACTTAACAAAGTGATTGTGAGTGATTAGCTTTCTTAATTTTACACTTATTTATGTACTATATTAGACAGGTAAGGTACATTGGAATAAGAAGGAAACGATAGATGATAAAGGTAATGAAGTAATTTCTGTTTTCTAGAATTTCTGTAATTACATTGTTTTTTATTAAGATTTATAAGAGAACTGATATATTTAAAAATGTGTGCTGGTGGATATGAACGATGCATCCGGATATTCCGATCACGCTTGAAGGAACTTTACGAGAACTGCTCACGAGAAATACTTAGCAATCCTTGCAACAGGTAAAATAAAATTCACAGCATTGTTTGATTTTTCAGTTAGAATATTTAACAAATATTTGTGGTTATTATTAATTGATTTTTTTTAGAAGCTAATTAATGTTTCTATCTAAATTTCAATTTTCTTCCTTTATTTTTGACAAAAAATCCAATTTCGTTCAAAAAATCCGATCACTGATCAATCAATCGTTATCACATTTAATTCACTAAACAATTTGTCTGTATAAAAATGAAATAACATAGCAAAATATGATAACTTAAGTTCTTTATTATGAAACTTTAGGAATAACGAAAATAAGGCAGTAAATTATCATATCTGATAATTCAATGATAACTATTACTTCATTAGATTTATCATTAAAATTTATTGAAGAATTAAAAAAAAATAGTTGATTAAATATTCGCATCAATTAATTTACAAATTATACCTGGTTCAATTTTATTTTTTTTTTTTTTGATTATAAAAACCTTCCAAGCCATTTTCTAGTGATTTATTATTCATATAACGAATTCAATTATCATAATATAATTACCAGAATCCATTTGAATGATAAAATAATTATAAGTTACGTATTTTATATCACGAAATTGCTTTTATTAGTTGCATTTTATTAGTTGCTTTAACAAAACTTTTTTAATTCATTCTTAAAAAGTATAATGTATTTAAAAAGTCGAATAGAATTAATTATTTGTTTGAAGGTTAGAGCCAAGCCTACGGAATATTGCTTATATGGTAAAGTTGAATAGCATAATTATTTGTTTGAAGGTTAGAGCCAAGCCTACGAAATATTGCTTATATGGTTGCATCTAAATATGGTAATCAGACAGAACTGGAATTTATGATTCAGAAATTTCATATGGAAGAATATCACATTGAACGTGATAGGATCTTTTCCGCACTTGCCAGTAGTTCTAATCGTTCCTACATTGAAATGTAAGTAAATTTAATATTTAATTTAGCATTTAATTTATTAATTAAATGATTATCTTAGACAGTTTAATAATATTGAGGCATTTTTAAATTCCAATTTTGATTCATTATTCAATTTTTAATTTGTTTATTAAAAATGTGATAATTTTAACTTAGAAAGAATACTTATGAATTTCAAAACTCCTATAAATGTTTCGTTTAATTTTGTTAAACTTTTTTTTAGATTGGTCAAAGAAGTATTAACTAAGAAAGAAAAAGATACTGACTTCCGACCTAAATTATATGAACTTTCAAGGTTATTCGAATTTATTATTAATGGGAATATCGCATATTTGTTATGTAGAAATTATTAATTAATTTACTCAACTGCTTCACTATCCTTTTCGTATTATTAAATTCAGGGATAGAAATGTTTTCGTTTCAGGAAAAATTATGATAATGGAATAATTGAACAATATTTATTTGATAATTTTGCCGAACTTTTTAAAAGGTAAACTTCATCTTTTTTTCTTTGCATTTTCTCAGAAATATTTAATCTTTCATTTTATTTTTATAATTTAAATGAAAATTGATTAATTGTAGACATGAAAAATATGGACCTTTCTTTATGCTTCAAATGGCAAGAGGATATGGAACGAAGGAAGATTTGATAAAAGTTAGTAATTTTATAATTATTTTAATTAAATCAATGAACAGAGAATAATCATCGAATATTGAAATGCAAGTCATGCATGCATGAGTTGCATGCATAACCTTAAATTAATTGATAATATTGATATTTGTTAAAACAAAAGAATGAAAGGAAGATAATATTTAACAAAAACTTTTAATAAACATTGCTTTAATATAATCACTTTACTTATTTATTTCTTCCTCGGACTGTTCAAATTATAATTCTAACATTTTCTAAGATTTCTCGAGTTATTATAACTATCATTCTTGATGATATTTTCATATTTATTTTCAATTTAATGGGATATCATAATTATTCATGTACAAATAGTTCTTAAAATATATCTCTTAAAGATTGAATTTTTATAGAAATAAGTCTCAATGCATCTGTTTTCTTTTTTAATCTGTCGCTACAGGTGAAAACAAATAAAAAAAAAATTTATTTTCAGTTGGATATATTCGAAGAGAAGTATAGCTCATTACTAAAGAAATTAAAGCCTATTATTTTGCATATTCGAACAGATATTAAGAGGCGAATGAATTGGAATGCAAAATATGCTGATGAAATTATTGAATTTATGTCGAAATATCTGCAGCTGTGAAAATTTTCTGTATATAATTAAAATCTTTTTCAATATGCTGATAAACTCTAACATTATTACAAGCGTCAAAATGGGTGATAAGCTGATTTGATAGTAGTATTTCGACTTGAAAACAAAGTTCACTGATGGATAAGTCAAGAAATAGAAGGCAAAGCATTGTATCATCGTTTTATTAATATCGAAAATGATATATATATAATTAATAATTAATTTATGGCCAAGCATCTAATCGATTAGAATGCTTAAATTCATATGAATTAGATTTTTTGATAAGTCAGATAATAAGAAAACAATCTTAAATCTAGCTTAAACTTATAAAAAAGTGGGAAACAACCTTTCGAAATTTTCTACTTTGAATTAGATCTGAAAAGTTGGAAAATGATAAATTTATTAAATCATTTTTTGGAGAAAAAGGATAAGAATTCAGTTTATCAAAAATATTGATCGTATATTACTTCATTAATTTATCTATTTAATCAAATTCAATTGGAATTAACGTAATTCTTATCTGGAAAGGATAAAATTTGTTGTAACAGTAGATGACATACGATAAATATTTAAAACTTTAATATAGATTAAGTAAAGTGATAAATGATAAGAAGATAAATGATACAAGTTATAGAAGAATGATATCTCTTGATTTTTTCATATTGTAAAAATATTTATTTTTGTTTATTACTAATTGGAAATTTATTCTTTCATTCCTTCTTCATTTTTTTTTCATTCATCGAATATTGTTTCGCATTAAAGAAATAAATAATTTATCAAATTGTTCGTATTCATTTCATTACATATCTTTGCTAGATGGATTCTACTCCAATTACTGCTTATGTTTAGAAGTCATTCGTAGTTTCATTTTTTTTGTCTTTTCTTGCTATGCTTATCGTAATTTTAATGAAAATTTTGTTTTATTTATCATATGAATGTTCTCTGATCTCTCATAAATTGAAATTTTTTTTATTTTGTTAAATTTTAATCTTAAACTTTACCATTTACTGTTTACATATTTCGAATGGTTTGAAAGTAAAATGAGATATTTTAATTGATTAATAATAAACTTTTTGATAAAAATAAGAAAACAAATGTTCAGCGTCTTCATCATGTTACCAAATGACTGCGATTTGACAAAATCGAACATACTTTCATATTCTTATCACTTATCAGATGTTATTACAACTAGATATATATTTTGCTCATAAGTTATTGCTTATAAGTTTTAAACTTTAAATTACAAAGATACTTATTTGGCGCAAAAATATTTTACCATATTTTACAGGATATTAAATTATAAAGAATTACCTATTCGGGAATATTTTTTAAACAAAAGATATTTCATTTAAATTTTTACTTTCAACGACTAACGAAATAAATAATTCGAAGAGTCAAATGTCAGCTCATATGTTGATTATATATTGAAACTTCAATGATAATCTTTAAAACTAGAAAAAATTGAAGACCATATAGAATAACAAAAAGATATTTTCAGCAATTTAACCGATACCTTTCAAGTTCAACAATTAACACTAAATTCATAAAACTTAAGGAATATTAGAATTCCATGCAAAAAAGATTCAAGTTGCTTGATTCAAGGAATATCAAACTTCTATTCCATAATTGTTTGATTCGTGAAGTATCAAACTTCTAACAGAAATTTTGAGGAGTCGGAGAATTAATAGAATCATGCGAATTTCTTAGAAAACTTTACAAAATTCTTTTTTTTGCTTTTTTTAAATCTTTTAAATTTTTGAATAAAAAAAATTTGTCTGAATGCATTATAATTTTATCTTTTTTAAAGGATTTCTTTTCGTTTTACCATTATATGCAATAGAAGTTTGCTATACCTTTTCCTTTTATTTTTTGAAAGCAACTTCTATATTAGAAATTGGCAATAATAGTTGGCCAAATCCATTGTATTTTAGCCAAGTTTTATTTACTAATAGTCTGAAAGGATGCAAGAAAACATAAATTTATGGTTGGTTGTTATGACAACATATTATTCGCGGGTCGAATTGCTATATTTATTAGTATGAAAATTGATTGGATTGATTTGACAAGTGTAAGTTCTTTAAATTTAAATTATAATTTCAATTCAAGACTAAAAATTTCAATCATACTCTCTAAGAATTGGACCATTAAGGAATATTTTGTTATTACCTATTTTTCCTGTTTAGTTTATAGACATAATAGACGTCTATGATAAGCCCCTTGTTTATTTTACGACCATGATAAACTCTTTGTTTACCTTACAGCCGCAATAAAATGAACATTTTTTAAAAGATTTTTGAAAATTTTACTTATCTCTTCATATTTCACTTTTTCCTTGTTTATTTTTTTGTTGTCTAGAAATTAGCCACAAAAAAGATGCTTAAAGTTTTTCAAATACTATAGGTCAAATTACAGCCAATTTGTTAGAAGAAACTAATCGTTAGCATATGAGAATTCTAAGTTTAAATTCATCATCAAACTTTGTAAATCCTCAAGTTTGAGCTACATACGGATTTTAAAGTAGCGCAGTCTTATTTTATTTAAATAAGTAAAACTCATCATTAGACCAAAGGCCAAATTCAAAAAACTAGAAATGAAATTTGAAATTATTGCAATATTTTTAAGGAAATGGAATGCATTTCCAGCTGATTTATTTGCAAAATCTGATTGATCTCATTTTTCCCATTTTATTTCGTCCCCGATAAGTTCTAATTTGAATTTATTCCATCGCCAATGAAATTCCCCTGTCAACTCTTTAAAAGACTTCCGTATTTTCTGAACTTTTAACAATATTCTTGAGCTTTTATTAGAATAGCAAAGGAAAGAATCAAACTATAGGCAATCTATGAAGCTTTAAAGTATAAAAAGTGCCTTTTTAATCCGTTATGATAATATCTGAAAGTCATTTGAGTAATTTACTTAAGCAAATTCCATTGCAATTTAATATCGTTTCCAATAATATCAATTTCTTTAATTTAATTTCATTTCCGATAATTTCACTTTCTTTGATTTAATATCATCTCCAATAGTTTCAGTTTCTTCATCTCATTTCATTTTTTTTTTTATAACAGTTTTTTAATGATAAATTGTTTCCAAAGAGAATAAGGGAAGGAAATAATTTTACGAAAATAATTTTCGATAAATAGCGTAGAATTATTTATAAATAAGAAATATTTTCTTATTTGTTATTATTAGTTTAAATCTAACTTAATTTAAACTTTTTTAGTGAAATACTTAATTATGGATAAATATCAGAAATTGAAGAAAATTGGCGAAGGTTCTTATGGTATCGTATATAAGTGTTGTAATAAGGGAACAGGACAGGTAAGTTAATGAATGAATGAATGAATGATGATGAATGAATGACTAATGAATTATTCATTATATATTATATTTAGTATACAATAAGCTGAAAGCTTTCATCAATTGATTATTGTTTACATAAAGAGCCAAGTTAATTAGCTCAGTTGTTGTTATTTGATAAGCTAAAAAATATTTCATTAATTAATTTGGTTTGCATTAACGAACCATGAAATATTTTAATTAACTCAGTTATTGTTTACATAACATATATTCCTAAACTTTGCTACATATATTCGATTCCTCCATCAGATATTTTAATGAATTTTTTTTGGTTTTACAATTTTCTCGACAAATTCTCGCAAGACTGCATGCATTTTATTTTGCAATAAATAAAAAATTTTGCATTTCATGCATGCATTCTAAATATATTATTCGCTTGGAATTTTCATTTATTTTTCAACTTTTCTCTTTAAATCTTTTAACTTTTATTTGCTTAAAAAAAATGCGATAAATGAAATTTTCGGAATAATATTATTATTTATGAGGGATAATACTATGCTATAAAAAATCAATCTTCTTGTTAATAAAATATTGAATAACGAAGGGAATTAATTTAAGAAAAATCATTTCGAGAAAGTTCCTTTTTTCTCTTTTAGATCGTTGCAATTAAAAAATTTATTGAATCAGAAGATAATCCAGCAACCAAAAAAATTGCGTTACGTGAAATTCGAATGTTAAAGGTAAGTGTGAAAATGCAAAAAAGATCTTTGATGTAAATTAAAAAGTGATAATTCAAGAAATTTTTCATTTCAATATTATTTAATAATTTTCTGTTTTTTTTTTCTTAAATATTTGCAGCATTTGAAACATCCAAATTTGATAGCGCTGATTAAAGTTTTCAAAAAAAATCGAAAATTGCATTTGGTCTTTGAATATTGCGAGAGGACAATTTTAAATGAATTGCAAAAGTATCCTAATGGGTTTGTTTTATTTGCTAGCTGTGTAAATATAATTAGGAATGATTTCTTGTATGGTTTATAAAAATATGAAATAATTTTTATTCTAATTAGCCAAAATTTATTTTATGATTTTTTGGTTTTAATTTAATTAAAGTTTTTACTTTTAGATCAAACGATATAGCATAATGAATAAATAGACTTATTAATTATTTGATTTTAATTATTCTCTCCAATTTAGTATGTTCAAATTTTCATCCGATCAATAAAGTTTCATCATTTTACTCAACTTTAGAGATAAACAAATAAAAATTGGTAAACAAAATTTTTGCGATTTTATTTTGAAAACTTTACCACTCTATTCTAACTTATTTTAAATTTCAGATAATTGATAAACGTTGATAAAGTTAAATTTTATTATAATCTTTTCATCATTTTACAGAAAGAATCGAAAAGGAAAATTAAAATGTTTTTGAAAATTTCAAAAAAAATTGCATTTTTCTGAAGTAATTGAGTTACGCAATAGAAAAATATAAAGTTAAAATAAGAAATGAAACTTTTTGTCAAAATAATTAATTACAACATATATGCGATGGGATATTTGAACATCATAATCAAATATCTTATACTGAATCATTAAATAGATTATCATCTCTATTTTGATAACAGTAATAATTAAGTTAATGTGAAACTTTTCATCTCTAACTTTTATTTTAATCGATAGTCATCTTTTGATGAAATGAAATTTGAGAAATTTTTTAGATGCCCAAAAATTTTTATCAAAAAAACAATTTATCAGTTATTGCAAGCAGTGCAATATTGTCATGCATTTAATTGCATTCATCGTGATATAAAACCAGAAAATATTTTACTAACAAAAAATGATGTGGTAAAATTGGCTGATTTTGGTTTTGCCCGGATGATAAGTAAGCAATCAAACAATTTGCTTATTTTTTCATAAACTAATTAATAAAAACATTTGTTTTTAATGGATAATTATAATGACTATTAATTCCAAAAAATCATGCTATAATATTTTAAACATTTGATTTTTTACTGATTTCTTAATTAAATTGTGGATATTTCCCGAATATTTAGATATCATTACTTTGCAATTAATTCATTATATCCGTGAAGTTAATATTTTTAATTTCAGAAAGCCAAGGTGGACTTAAATGGACTAAAGGCAATTTCTTTGATAAAATAACAATCAAAGAACTTTTAAAATAAGATGAAAGAAATTTTTTTTTAGATACATATGATTTCTATACGGATTACGTGGGTACTCGTTGGTATAGAAGTCCAGGTGATTTCTTTCCTGTACCCCTTAACTTACTCTTTATTCTACTTACAAAATTACTTTCTTTTCTAAGGGAACGATAATTAGCCTGGTTTATCGGATGATATGATTAACTTATCATTTACTTTCATAATTTTTTTTTTTTGCTTGATCTTTTATATCGCTCAGATTTCTTGAATGCAACTAAAATCAGCTATAACATTACCTTAAAAAACTTTTCTTGATTTTATTTTATTGGAATTACTTGGAAATTAATTTTCATTTTCCATTTCAATTTTCCTTAATGTCATAATCTTTCTCGATCCAATCAAAGAATATCAGTTTATCACTTAATTAATCAATTAACTGTTTCAAATTCCTGCAGAGCTGCTATTAGGTGCTGTACGATATGGACCACCAGTAGATGTTTGGGCAATTGGTTGTGTTTTCGCTGAAATGATTACCGGTAAAGCACTTTGGCCTGGTCGATCCGATATCGAGCAATTATATCTAATTAGGAAAACTATGGGTATGAAAGAATAATTTTTTCATTAATCAATAGACAATTTGTGTTATAAATAATCAATATTGTGATATGATTTAATCATTTATGATATCTTTTATGTTTTCGAAATAATCGACTCCAATGCCAGATATTATTTAAAAATATTTTTTTTAAGTATTTAAATATAAATATTATCTGTTTGGAAGAGAAAAATATATTATCTGAATAAGCTAAAAAGTCAAAATTTCAAAGTATGAAGTTATCATTGTTAGATTAATTTGTGACTTTAGGAGAATTTCTGTCGCGACAAAAACTACTTCATCGATCCAATTTGTTTAATCATAGTCTTTCAACTCAAAAACCGAATGTTTATGAAAATTTAATCGGAAGATTAAACACATCATCGCCGATAATTATTGATTTTTTACACGTAAATTTTTCCATCAATTATTTCGAGTGTTTAGAAAATTTTTAAAAATACGACTTTTGTAATAATGTAATCTTCTAATTAGAAGGAGGAAATAAATCTTAAAAACTTAAAGAAACTGAAAAAGAATATTGATTGAAACCAATGATAGTAAAAGAATAAAGTGGAAAGCTTTGATATTTGCTATAGTGATAATCATGCCAGAGAAGGATTTTTAAATTTCCTTCTAATCAGGATCATATATTTTCTTATTAGGTGGTAGTTTGTAGTATATAATTAATCAAATTGCAATCTTAAATATCATAATAAAATGATAATTTTTTTTTTTTTTTTTTTTTAGAAATGCCTAGATATAAATCCAGAAAAGCGATGGTCTTGTAACGAGTTACTTCAGCATCATTATTTTAATGGATATGTATTTCATATTCCATCATTCAAATTAACTGCTAAACAAGTATGTCACATATTGTCAAAAAATTCTTCATTGCTTTCTTCATGCAGTATATTTATGAGCAGGATTGAGATTTTCCTCCAAAAATCCTGAGATTTCTCGGTATGATTCGATGCATGAAATGATGATTATATTTAGCAATTATCAAATCACTTTTTAAATTGCTGATACTTTAAAATCATTTCTTTGTTCGTTTGAAATCCTAATTTACCATGCTAATGTATTGTCATATTTTTCCGTTTTTCAGCTTACAACAAATTACTTGCCTTATTTGGTAAGTAATCCAATGAATGAACAACAACCAATTGATGATCGCTTTAAGATTATTGCTCAACATAGCGCAAATGCTTTCGATCGGCAGTATTTACCTTCAATTTAAATATCGATTTTCTATTTATATACTCCAATAATTTGATATATTTGTTAGAAGTAATCAATAATAATAAAGAAGAACCTAAAAATACGAATCAGAACTCTTCATCGAATCGATATTTGACTTTTATTACTTCATATCAACTTGACATGTGTCTAAACGCGATACTGAAACATAATTATTTTCTGGTCGATTTTTGATAAGCAAATAATCTAATAATAGTTTCAATTATCAATCCAATCAATTAGGAATCCAATATTTCATTACTAATAACATATCGAGATCAATATTTTACTATATTTATTGATTATTTTCACCAGAAGTAATGCTGATTTTTGCTAAATGAATGTTTACTATAGAAATGATAATAATCATCTGTTATCACTACAGGAATAATAATGGATGATTATTGTAGGATGGATTTAAAATTGTTCGTTACAAGTTGTAAAATATTTTATAATTATATAAAAGTATTACTAAATCGTTTTATATTCATACCATCTCTGCATTATTTGAAATAAAACGCATACATGGCGATTGATGAACACGTACGTGAAAATTCAGAATGGTTAGACGTAAAATAAGAAACATATATAGACTGCATTCAATAGAATAGAATAAAAAGTAAATATTGATCGAATATAAGAATAATCGTAAAGTAATTATTTGCCAAAAATTTTAGATGACAATGAATTTTATTGAATTAATCGTTTCAAAAAAACTAAATATAGGTGAATTGAAATGTTTCGTTTTCAATTTCTATATTTTCCGTTCCTCAACAATTTCCGATCATTCTATCTAAACATGATATCGTTATCAGTTTAAAATCAGTTCAATCTATCATTGCAATACATATTGCAGCTCATATCTCATTCTTCAATCGTTACAATCATTACTAAACCGTCTTATCTGATAACTTTTTTTCTGTTCTAAAAATTTTCTTTTATTAATGTTCCTAATAATGATTGTAATAGAATACTAAAAAATTCAATAATTTAAAACAACAGTGATTACATAATTAATTAACAATAAACTATTAGTTTTATTTACTAATTTTCTCTTTGAAAGCTGTGATAACTCATGCGAGCTAATATATTTGCAAAAATATTTTATATCACAAATGGAATTTACGAATCCTAAGTTAATTATCACATAATGATAATTATCTTCGACTAGCATCACCCACAATAAGTTTAGAATGTTGATCATAAAATAAAAATCGGAAAAAATAAAAAAAATATAATGCATTATCGTTTAACAAAAATTATAACTCTAAAATACTGATATTATCAAAAATCCAGACTGAATTAAAAAATTCAAATGAATCTCATCCAATAATGAATCAACAAATTGCTGTTATCTTAACTTCTAATGATCAGCATTTTCTTTCAAAATTCTTCTATCTAATGGATGCATTTTACATTCACACATTTATCATTAATCTTTACATATCACATTCGTTTTCATTATTTCTATATTTTTCTACAATTCATTATTATATCAAAATCAACAAAAATATTTCAGTATATATTCTCACTGACACATTTTTCTAAAAAAAAATTATTGCGCTTACAATCACGTGAAGATTACTTATCTCTAATCTTCACGTATCACGTTTATTTGTAGTATTTGTGCTTCCTACTTTTTACGATTAACAAGAACTAACAAGTAATAACATTTATTTTTAAATGATAATTTCTTCAAAACATAAACAAATTCGTTCCATTTTACAAATGTATGACTGACTAACTTTAGGAAATGGATATTTCGCTCTCGAAAGCATTTATTGATTGATCAAATTTGCTTCATAATCATTCACAATCATTTGTTTATATATACTGTTTATAGATAGGCAATGGAAGAAAAAAAAACTTTTTTCAAATCACTGATACATCATTTAAAAATGAATTGAAATAGCATGCGCTATCATCTATTTTACTATTATGCGTTTATCCGGCAGATTACAATTGATTCTTATTACGGTATTTCTTGTCTTTTGCTTAAAATTATTATTCGATTTCGTCATGATCTCACACAATGTTTATTTCAAAGCTAAATTTATCAGACAAACTCATTCGAAGCCCCGATTTTCTAAACTTACTGATAATTTATTCATTTTTTCATCATTTGTGGATACACGAAATGGTAACATGGGTTTTCCATTTTTCCGAATTATTGCAATAATGCGATTCAGACATTACAAATATTATTGTTTATTCAAGAATAAACAAAGCAGTGTGCAAATTTATGCAATGTCTGAAAATCATGGACGCTTATATGGTGCATATATTTTAAATTGTCGAATTCCGGAACGAATCATAATTACGACTGTTAAAATTACATTAACGGATGGAAATAACCGGTTGGATATTGTTCCAACGTATTATATCACTTCTGGTTCCGTAAATTCATTAACACCCTTTACTTACAATTATACCATTTGTTTACCATTCCTTTATGGACATTTCTACAATACGAAATATATTATTGAAATGATCGAAATGCATAAATTATTGGGAGTGCAACAAATCACTGTTTATACTAAAAAACGAAATTTATATAGTGATGTTCAGAAAGTTTTGAATTATTATGAAGCAGAAAGGTTTTTATCTTTTTCGAATTATCATTACTAGGATTCTCTCTTTGGAAAATTTTTTAAATATAAAATATAATACTACTTTACCCTTATCTATCCATGAACATTTTTGATTGATCTATTTGATTATCATCTTGTGATCATCGAAACAAGAGATATTTTCTAGATATTTAAAAACTAGAAACACTGGCAATTGATTAATTTCATAAAGGAGCAATGATCAGTCATCGAATAAGCCAATCAGTTGACAGATTTTTTATCATAATTCAAAAGCTATTATATGATCTTATTTGACTTTACTAAATTATTAACAAAGGAAAAGTTGCACTAAATAACTAAATGATCCTTCTGATAATGATTGCAAACTTTTTAATGATAAAAAGTTTAGGATTTAGATAGATTTAATCAGATTTCACTATGGTCATTTCAAGCATAATCAGAAAGGTTTAATTTTTCTTTCTTTCTTTTTCAGCATTTTGGATGTGATTGATGTTGAACTACCAGTAACAGATGCTTGGAATTATGCCCAACTTGTTTTTATCAATGATTGCTTATACAGGTGACATTAAGATTGCTTTAACTAAGTGTATTTCAAAAATTTAATATTTTTTTAAATTTTAATCTTTAATCTTATAAGTAGTATCATCATATGAATGAATACAGTGTAAAATGCTCAAGGTTAAATTTTTTGATTATATTCTTATCAGAAAGTTTTATTGCAACAAAAATATTAGAGTCATTCAGAAGTTTAGTCTATTTTATTTCTGCATGATTAATATTTCACTTAATAATGACTAATCACAGTCATATTATGCAAAATACTTTTTAGGTACGAAATTTAATCAGGGAAGTTGGAAAAAATACTCTACTTATTCATCCTTATCATTGATTTCAGGAATATAGGACGAGCTAAGTTTGTTTCATTTCAAGATTGGGATGAAATTATCATACCAATCCGAAACACTGATCTTATTTCTCTCTTTCAGAATGTTTTTAATGCTTCTATCGCAAGTTATCAAATATCAACAATGTATATTCATTATGAGTTAGTTTTTTTTCACTTTAACACTGATTCCATTTTTTGAAATTATATATTTAAATATGGCGCAACGAAGTTAAATGTGATTAAAATTTAGATAATATTTAATGAATCGTAAAATCATAATGAATTTCAATATTTTACAATTACAGTCCAAACTATCCATCGCTTATCAATAGCATTCAAGCTAGAAGTGAAAGTTTGGACAAGGAATTCACGAAATGTGTCCTACAGCCTGGGATGATTTTTGAGCAGGTGAGTGATGTAATTAACAGGCACTTTTATTACTGCAAACATTATTTACCAAAATTTTCTACCGTAGATTCCTTGAAGAAATCGATCAATAATTCATTTTCAAATATGAAATCAATCAATCGATAACACAAAATATCCGTGATGATATGTATTAACTACTCACTATTTCAATTATTTTTATTCATTCATTTATTTGTCAAGAAATATTTATATATGTCACATATAAAATCAAACTTGTCCTTCTGAATAGCATATATTTTTTAGATGCAAATTTATTCTATATTTATAGAATTACAGAATAGAAATTATTATGAATTCATTATGAAATCGATTTAATGAATATTTCTTTCAACCACTTTTATGCTCTTTGGAAATGCATTTATTTTATAATAATTCTAGGAAAAAAGATTTTAAAAGAACAATTTTTTTTGCAATGATTCAACTCGTTAATTTGATATTAATTTTAAGCTACCATAATATGTCAAATTTAGTCGGCGAATAGGTAGCTGAATGACCGATTGGTGAAACAAAAGTAGAATAGAATTAATATTCAAGTTTCGTTTAGTTCTTGCATATTTAGATAACAATTCTGTAATTAAAATCATTCATTACCGTAATTATCGTAATTTCGAAATGATTTTTCTAATACACTTTTCGCATATTCCATTTTTGAGTAGAAATATAAAAGGCGCTAATTTAATGAATACTGGAATTTCTAGAATTCGAATGAAATGTGCAGAAATGTTCTAGAATTATGCAGTGGTAAGATTTTTTAGGATAATAATTAATTCGATCAGAACTAAAAATCAGGAGTCCTAAATGTAAAAAAAATTTCAAACAATTAACAATTCTGCTAAATGAGAAAGATAATTCACTTAATTTTTTATTTCAAGAATCAGCAGCAATCAGAAGTTTCATTAGGATTAAGTGGAAATAAAACATTTCCAATTTCTATTTCATTTCAAATTTTCAGGGTATTCATCATACCAGTCGAGTAATTCAAGATTATTATTTGACGTTGAAACTGTCAGATAATGAAGCGATATTGCATCATTATGTAAAAAATACCGATATCCAAACATTTCCGATTAATACCATACCTTCACGGTATGGAAAAATCTTACTCCGAAACTGTGATACGGTATTGAAGAAAATCTATGCACAGTAATTTTGAACAAATAATCTCTGATTTTTCTTGGATAAATAAATTTATTATGAAATTGTCAACTTATTATATTTTCGTGCTTGCATTTTTCAATAGTCCAATCAATCATATGAAGCTAAAAACATAAGTTTTTCATATTTAAATTTTTGAAGAAATGCTAAAACCTAAATTTTGAATCGTTAGTTAGACTTAAGCTTTAATTTTGCATAAAACAAATAGAAAGAATAGTTTTAGTAAGCAAATATTCGCATTTTTCTAATTTGTTGACATTTTTAATAGACATTGATGAGGTAGGATATTACGGTCGAGTATGCTGAAAGTAAAAAGTCAAATAAGTATGCTAGAATATTGGTAAGTACTACCTCCAACTTTAAAAGCTAGATTTATGGTTATATAACTTGCTCACTATGTCATGCAACTTATCAGAACACTTTCCGCTTCGTACTATGCATAGAATTAATAAAAATCTCCTGATGATTCATACAATAAGTCAGTGAGACATCCTTCTATACATCAATTTAAGAATGAGATCTAAGAATTTCGCAGTAACTCGATATCGCTTTTCATGCAGTTATTGATTGTGCGAAGTTTAATATTTTCGAAAATATGTCCTTGGCTTTTGGCGGGACTGGTCAACATCGAGAGTCAGATATTGCGGGACTGGAGTGGTTGGTGGTCTAGTTACGCATGGTACAGCTTTATTCAATAGCAATTTAAGCTATTTAATTTACATATGAAATTTGATGTATCATGTCAAAATTTTTTTCGCGCATGTAATTTCCGTGCCTATCAACAACAATTTTCGTCACTTTAGTATCACTTTAGCTCACTGAAAGACTTATCATAACGTTATAAATAGTTTAAACTACTTTTATTGCGGTATTTTTTGACTTTAATTATTTCCACATAATTATATTTACTTTTGCATGACCATCTTTCATACTTATTGTTATTTTTTTGCAAAAGCCTGGATATTCTTGTAAAGTTATTTTTTGCATAATTATCCGTTTATATTGTATTCGCTACAGTAACCATTGATTCCGAGCAAATTTGCTTCGTAATTAATTTGTTTAACAGTAAGGACAGAATTTGTTTAATCGCTTGAATAATCTTAAGATTCACCACTGAGCTATCTATTTCAATTTAGCAATTATTAGTCAGGAATACTTGTAATTATTTCCAGCGATTCGTGTTATCCAATTTTAAGGATTTGCTAGACAGAAATTTCATCCTAGTTTATTGAAGCTTCCTGGATTAAGTTGCTTCGTGCTTTACATCTCTCTATCTCTTATTAATCCGTGATAAAATAAACTCTCTGACCCAAATTTTACACAGATTCTTATCATATTGCTATATTATGGAAAAGAACAGAATTAAAATAATAATAGTAATAAGTAGAACAAAGGAAAACGACTATAGATATCAATTGTGAACAATATGCGAATAGCTTAGAGGCAGCGATATAAAAGATTTAAGAGCCAATTAAATTTTCACAGATTTTATAAAAGATAAAATTGCTTTTTCATTTTGTATGAATTAATTAAATTTTTTCTATGATTTAGCAAATGTTTTGAATTAATGTGCGCAAATCTCTCAATTCTAATTTCTGGACTCGCACATTTTTGTCGTTTAATGACAAACAATTTATGCGACTTTAGCATTCCTTTATTTTCGATTAATATCTGCTTTATATGTCTTGTCTGTTTGCAGATCGATGTATTATTTCAGCATTTCTATTTTTCTTTTTTTGTTTTTCCTACTCTCTTTAATGATAAACTATTGCGGAGCAAATATTGCGTTGTCCTGATATTTGATTATTATGCGGCTAAAGTATTAAAAAGTTTCAGAATATTTGTCGATTTCCGTAAAGGTGTTAATAAATGGCTGAAGAAGGTTACGAGGAACGGCTTATTAATGAAGAATATAAAATATGGAAGAAAAACACACCTTTTCTCTATGATATGGTACAAATCTTGAATTCCTTTTCACCTTAATTTTTCTTAGAAATCCCGTTAATAGAAATTCTTGTGAAGTTTAAAAAGTAGGCAAGAAATTGTAGAATCTTTTGAAGGTGATGACACATGCGCTTGAATGGCCAAGTTTGACCGTGCAGTGGCTTCCCGATGTGCAAAGGTACAATTTTTCACTTTTTTTTCGGTTTAAGAGGTAGAAAATTTTACAGAGTCATTTTTTTTTTCCTGGTAATCGGGTTTATTTTATAGATTGGAAGGAAGTGATTACACAACTCATCGACTAATCCTGGGTACTCATACTTCTGATGAACAGAATCATTTGGTTATAGCAAAATTATTGCTGCCTACCGATGATGCGCAATTTGATGCTTCGAAATATGACACCGAAAAAGGCGGTATTTGTTGAACATTTTTTTAATAGGTTAGAAATCTTAAAAGTTATGCACTCAAAATGAATTCTTATATTTAAATTATTGCAGAATTTGGTGGTTTTGGCTCGATAACGGGAAAAATTGATGTCGAAATTAAAATGAATCATGAAGGGGAGGTAAATCGTGCACGCTACATGCCACAAAATCCCGTTTTGCTAGCTACAAAATCACCAAACAGCGAAGTATTTTTTCTTAATTTTCTATCTCTTGCTTTTTTGTTCCTAGAAGAAATATTTGTAATTTTTATTTTTTTGTGCTTTGCTAATATTTTGGTATCATTCTATTAGTTAAGTTGTCTGTAAAATGTCACATCTTTTAGTTTACATTTATAGATTTGTTTTTTTTTCTTTTTTTTCTGGATTTGAATTCTTTCAAATAATATTGTTCAGGTTTTATTTTCGATTATACAAAACATCCATCTGTTCCGAATCCTGCTGATAATGTTTGCAAGCCACAGTTACGTTTACGTGGTCATACAAAAGAGGGTATCTTTATCATATCACTCTTTTCAAAAGTTTAGCTCCTGTTCTGTTTTTTCTTTTCGTTTCATCCAGCTAAAGCATTTCTTGCTTTTGAGGTTATGGATTATCGTGGAATCCAAACTTACCTGGTCATCTGCTTTCTGCTTCGGATGACATGACTGTTTGCTTATGGGATGTTCAAGCAGCGACTGCTCAGTCAAGCTTTCTTGATGCAAAAACGGTAACGATTGTTGTAACTAAGCGTCAGTGAAAGCTTTTAACATGATCGATTTATTTAGAATTGAGCAGTTATCGGAGGCTTGGATTCGAGAATTCCTGATAATATTTTCTTTATATCAAAAATATAATATAAGGGATTTTGCTTATCATATTTTTTTTTTGAATATTCTTTAAATTATTCCAAAATTATTAATGAATTGTGTTATGTATCGGCGAGATCATCTTAGTAGGGATGTAGAAATATATTTTTTCAATAAATTTCTTTTGTGTTGTGACGAAATCAACTTGGAAAAGGTTAGGCTTATAGATCTTTGTGTTTATAGATTTTTAACGGACATAATGCGGTTGTCGAGGATGTTGCGTGGCATGTGCTACATGAAGCAGTTTTTGGTTCAGTAGGTGATGATCGTAAACTGATGATTTGGGATACCCGTACAAACAGTTCGAATAAGCCGAATCATACTGTCGATGCTCATTCGGCCGAAGTAAACTGCTTGTCCTTCAATCCATATTCGGAATTTATATTAGCTACTGGTTCAGCAGACAAGGTTCTTTTATTTTTCACTCCAGCATTTCTTTCATTTTATTTCGAGTTTAAGAATAGATATATTTCAACAAAATTGGACGGATATCTTAAACGTTAATACTATATAATTATTCTTTTTAGCTCCATTTTTTCTAATATAACAAATTTGAAAGAAATTAATGAAATAATGAATTGTCTTTTATATTAACATGCATTGTTAATTTTTTGTTTTCAGACAGTAGCTTTATGGGATTTGCGAAATCTGAAGTTGAAATTGCATTCATTCGAATCGCATAAGGATGAAATTTTCCAAGTTCAGTGGTCACCACACAACGAAACTATTCTTGCATCCTCCGGCACTGATCGGCGGCTTCATGTTTGGGATTTAAGTAAAATTGGTGAAGAGCAGTCACCAGAAGATGCTGAGGATGGTCCCGCGGAACTGCTTTTTATACATGGTGGACATACGGCTAAGGTATTTAATATATGTTGATGAGACTAATTTTTCTGCTTCTGAAATGCATAATTTCGAATCTTTCCTGTTCCTATTATTTTTGGAAAGTTATCATAATTTTAGGAACTTTTTGAGTGTTATGTAGGGTTTAGAATTTATATGGCGTTGTTTCTATGAACCATTACGAAGTATTTATAATTAGGAATCAGTTATTGTTACTTTCGCAATTATAAAGAAGTAGAATTCCGCTATTTAGCAAATAGTTGTATTACTTCGAGTCATGCAGCGAAAAGTTAATTATATAATTATTGAATAAATCTCATATTTCGGTAATTCATTTGCGGTAATTGTAAATCAGTTTATTATCAATAGGCTAGTAATATTTGTTTTATTTCTTCTCATATTTCTGTAAGAGATAAATTTTTTTTTTAGATCTCAGATTTTTCATGGAATCCCAACGAACCGTGGGTTGTATGTTCTGTATCAGAGGACAATATTATGCAGATTTGGCAGATGGCTGATAATATTTATAATGAAGAAGATACCGACACTCAAACTGATCAAATGGAACGTTGAAATAGATAAAAAGAACTGTAGAGGATTGTTGTACATTCACTCTGTTATTGTTTTATTACAAATATATTTCTTTATATCATAATTCTACAAAATATTTATGATAAAAATATGAGCTGCTTATGTCATATAAAGTGTCACTGTATTCCAATTAATCTGAAATTATGAAGTTTTAACTTTTTTTTCCGAAAGATAATAAAAATTAATATGATATTGAATTCTGGAATAGGCAAACGATATTGCAACAAATGAATATAGTCATCTATTTGTAAAGAAACGGATTAGAATTAATCTTCCGTTTGCAAAGTCTTTGGAAATTTTCAGAAGTTTTGAATGAATATTATCATTGTTGTTTAGTTCTTCTAGTAAGAAACTGATTCTTTAAATACTGTACTGTTTTTATTTTAGTTGGTTACATTTTTGTGTTTTGCATAAAATTTACCTTCTGCATACTTCATTTGCTTTAATATGTGAGTTAAAAAACTGTTGAAACAACTATTATTTGCACTTATGGTTGATCAAATGAATGATTCCGATTAATATAATGTTTCCTCGAAATTTTGATTTTTTGATGTATCCTGCTGCTGATGGAACATTATCTTCTGGTAATTAAAATTCGACGTACTGGTGGCAAAATGAATTGTATCCATTACTTTGATTAGATATTTTATCCATTATTTTGATTGAAGGTTTTTTGGTTAAATCTTTAGAAACAGTAGTGGTTTCCAAATTGTTCTAGAAGTTTTTGAGTAATGATGGCAGATAATTGATAAATTGCTCATGCACAATCGTACTATAACATTTCTTTGAATAGATAATTCCCATCCTGAATGAGATTATCTTTGTTTTATGAAATCTGGTCGATTTCATGGTACTTCAAAGCTGTGTGGTACAAGCTTATTGTAGGTATTAAATTTAATAAATGATAAGCGGATCTAATTCGGTTTTTCGTACTGTCACTTTATTCATTCGGCTCGATGTTTTAATAAATGATTTTCAGATTGTGCCTGAATTACCTCATTCCTATTCGAAATGGTAGGTTTTCTATTGCAGAACTTTATTTATACTTTGAACAATTCTCTTTTAAATCATTCTGTATAAGTATTGCAGTATTTCAACATCTTCAGATTACATTAGTTTATTATTATTCTCTGCCGGCATTTTTTTTATCTCCGTAGTTGCATTTTGTCATTTCAAAATGTACTAGGAAAATTATAACCGTTTATGTTTAAGAAAATTGAAATTGAATAAACGTTCTATATTTACTGTGGAATCTATTTAATTTTTTAATTATTTATTATTAATATGGTAATGTTTAAGGCTCGAAATGCGGAGAAGGCAATGACTGCTTTGGCCCGATGGAGGCGAATGAAGGAAGAAGAGGAAAAAGGTCCAGTCGCGAAACGACCAAACGATGTGAACGAGTGCAACACACTAAGTAAGTATTCATATTTAAATTAGTAGGTCTAACTGCTGGGAGCATAAAGATCCTTATTTTTTAATTTCATTTTTGTCTATCTTACAGATGATGCAGAAAGATATAGAAAGCAAGTGACAATGGAAATTGCAAAAAAAATTGCGCTGATACAAAATCCCGGTTTGGGTGAATTTAAAATTCGAGATTTGAATGATGAAATAAATAAGTTGCTGCGAGTTAAATACGCGTGGGAAACAAGAATTAAGGAACTCGGAGGCCAGGATTATAGGTACATTTTTTGAAAATAACATTTTGAAATAGAGCTTTTTTTCTAATTATTTATTTATGGTCAGTCGACGCTATTTTTGTAGGAAGGTAGCACCCAAGGAATTAGATCGAGAAGGACGTGAAGTAGCCGGTAATAAAGGTTACAAATATTTTGGAGCTGCAAAAGATTTGCCCGGTGTTCGAGAACTTTTCGAAAAAGTTGGAATCGATGAATCGCGAAAAAATCGCATGGAATTAATTAAATTTTTGGATGCGGATTATTACGGCTACATGGATGATGACGATGGTTTATTAATACCGCTAGAAATAGATGCTGAAATCAAAGCTCGTTTACAAATTGAAAAGGTGTGGAATTTGTTCCTATTTTCGGTGCGATAGATTTCTTATGACTTGCATTAATATGGCGTACAAAATTTTATGAAAAGTTTCCTAGGATTGGGAAGAAAACAAAAATGGATTGAAAACAAAAAAAGCATTCGATGAAGATATCGATATATACAAAATTGATGACGTAAGTTATCTATTCATAAAAGAGATCATACGGTTTCATTAAAATTCATTTTCTAGGATTTTTAGATTTATCATCATGTTTCTGCAGTATGTATCATCTAATATTATTTTTAGTATTACTGAAACATTAATTTACATTATACATAACTGTTCCAATTTAAATTTGTTTTTAAGATAATTTTAGATTTCATGTTTAACTTTATCCTTTTCCTGTTATTTGTGCTATTGTTGTTAACAAACTTGCTTTTACAGGATTCCGATGAGGAAGATATCGGTGCGAAGCAATCAATATTGATAGGTGATGATGGAAAGAAAACATTTATTCAACATGTTGTTGTGCCATCGCAAAAAGAAATCGAGAATCTCATTTTGGAAAGGAAGAAAGCACAACTTTTTGATAGATATGTTGGAAGCTTATCGAATTCACAATAACCACTATGTAATTTTAAATTATTTTTGCATCGTATTCATATTTTGTTTTGCAATTTCAAAAAACATCATTCATGAAGA
Organism: Dirofilaria repens; assembly: GCA_008729115.1. Lineage (NCBI taxonomy): Eukaryota > Metazoa > Nematoda > Chromadorea > Rhabditida > Onchocercidae > Dirofilaria > Dirofilaria repens. The sequence continues at coordinate 302,751 of SNRZ01000077.1, forward strand.
ATTTCTCCAAGATTGCCAGTAAGCCTACGGCAGCCTTGTATAAGGGAATGTATAAGACCTCATTGTTTTCCTATGTATCATGGATATATCTCATCTTGTTTGATTTCGAATCTTGATATCTATTTTTCGCCGGTTTTAGGTTCTTAGAAAATATTAATTTGATAAGTCTTTTGCAAAATTGAAAAGCCCGGTTTGATCTTGAATCTGCATGTAATGTTTTTTTATAATTTTAGGTTTTAGAAACGTTAACATTCTTTTGTCAACTATATATTTTATAATAATTGTTTTTTATGTGGTTTACGAGATATTAGGCTTACTTCACATTCAGTTTGTCTAGGGGCCCTGAAAAATTTCACTTGTGAGAATGATATCTGATAGCGAGGAGAGAAGCCGTTAATATAAGTTATGCATGAGACTCATTTTAATGCGCTCACTGACTTTACGAAAAAATAAATTTTATGAAAATATTATTTTGAAATTCAGAAGAGTAGTCCTTTCATTCTCCTATTACTTTTGAACGTTAAGAAATATTTTGATTTTCATTTCGATAAAAGCATGAAAATTATAATGAAGTTTGCGCGACATATTTCTCTATTTGAAAAATGAACTTTTATATTAGTAGCGGATACAATAGTTAATGTTTCGGTTTTCTTTTCGTTTCCGTCATTATTTCATTACCTTAAATATTCAGTTGTAGAAACGTGTTTCAATTTATTTATTTTGCTCATAATAAAAATTGAAACTTGTTTAATTATTGCTTTATGCATGTTTTAATTTTTGTTTGATTTGTTGGAAAATACGAAATGATAACTTTTTATGAGGAACGATTTTCACTAATTAGAAGTTAAGCTAACGTTTGATTACTCTCTGGTTAAGCTAACATTCAAGGTTGATTATTCTCGTTAAGAGATAAAAATAAGAATTTTAACAAAACACGAAGTCTGGATTAAATGGATTGTTGACTCTTTCATGGGAAATGGAGTATTACTCGTTAGACAAAGAAAAATTAGTTACTCTTCATTCGATCTGCATAATAATGACATGACTTATTCGAAACAGTTTATTGATGGATGATGTAAGTAAGTAAACCGAGTCTGAAATAGTCCTGCTTATTAGGCTTAATTTCAAGCAATATTCATAAATTGATTCAATTAAAAAAACTTGTTTGAATCTTTTCGGTGTGTTTGTGCATTAATTTCTCTACGAGCTTCAATAAGCTTTTTCACATCTCGTCTATGCAATATTGAATCCTTGGTAAGTGCTTCGATCGCTGCAGTTGCAACCGCTTCTTGTCGTCGTTGCATTAATGCATTCCGATATTGCACTACAAATATATTTTTTGAATAAATTTTTCCAAATTTCGTAAACTTTTATGATAATATTATGCAATCATGATTAGAATTATATTGTAATTATGATTAGAATCATAATCATGATTTTACCACAATATTTATTTTATGAACGATGAAGAGAATAATTTTTTATGCCTACTTTTATGATTGAATGTTGATGATTAATTAATGATAAAACGTACTTGAATGAATAATGATTAAGCCACCCCATGCAATTGACCAAAACCATCCAACGAAAAGGAAAGTTATCGTGAAGAATTGACTAATACCAACCAAAAAATTAACAAATAGTGTGATCAATTTACGGCCTTCTTTAAGATTTATTCGTGGTTGTCCATACATAATGCACTAATTCCACTTAAAATTGTTCCTAAAATAATAATTGATATCGTAGATGTTATCACTGTTATTTTTTCTTTTTATTCGGAATCGAATTTACAAAAATGATTTATATTAATATTCATATTTCTATTTGATAAGCCTAATTTTTACCTGATCCAGGAATGATAACATTAAGGAAAAGGCATAGTAGAGCAACTGGAACTGGCAGAAACGGTATAGCTTCATGCATAATTGTTATATCATTGCTAGGTATTTGTATTTTATCCGTTAAACGATGATCGCTGATATCAGCTGCTACTTGTGCTTGTATCACAACATTTGGCATATTACAAAAGGAATCTAGTTGCTGCAATTATTCAATGCCTTTTTTTTATAAAATAAAAAACCTGAATTAGCTTTGTTTGTAATAGAATTTTCTTTTTTGACCTTTTGATTCATCAAATCTTTCCTTCTAATTTTTTACAAAAAAAAAAAAATTATAACATACAAAACTATTTGTTGTACGTAATATACCCTCATGTTGTCCGTAACGTATAATACGTGGAAGCGATTTTTGTACCAATTTCCAACCTCGTGATCTATTATTTTCTCCTCGTTTGTCATTTTCAACTGAAACTTTGATCATTTCACTTCTAAATACGTATAAAATGCTTGTATATTAATTATTTCTTATAAATATACAAATATATGCCACAAGTTCTTTTGATGATCAGAATTCAACCTAGAAATGTGATTAGCTTGTGATAATGTTTATTAGTATCCTACATACAAAACAAAGATTAGAAATGAATGTTGTCATGATTTGGTCGAGATAAAAGCAATTTCAAAATAAATAATAGAATAAATCTTAAAGTTAGTGGAAAAGAATTATCAGAAAAGTTCTGAATAATGATAAATTGTAAATTATATGGCGATGATTTGCAACAATCTTGGAAATATATGATAATATCATAGTCATCATCACCGTAATCATTATCATAATCAACACAATCATTATCATCATAATCATTATCACAATCGTTCATATCATTTTAACTTTTTATGCGTTATTTATTATGAAAATTATTCCATATAATTCATTCCAGAATTAATATGATCACAAATATATGATATGATTTATTCAAAATAATTGAAATTACCGTATCATTATACGAGCAAATTGAAAAACTAAGCAAAAATTTCTTTTTTACTACAACTTTCTTTTCGGAAAAACTTGTCTGGTAATTTATTTAGCATATTATTGTGTTAAAAAATGAAAATATCGATGATTAATTAAGTTTATTTATTATTTAATTTTGCCAATAATTCTTCTTCTCTTTTTACGGTAATGAAGATAATTTTGTATTTCCTCCGTAATTTTATTTCATTAAATTAAATTTTTATAAAAGGAAAATAGAATAAAAAAACTAACTAGTATTAGTTGTACTATCGTACTGTGATATGATCGATTCATTTTGATATTTCATCGTTATTTTCCAACTTTTTTACCGTTAGTTACAAAAATAAGTAAGCATATCATGTAATCAGATGGTTATCATTTGCATAGAATTTCTTTGCTGACTAAAACACTTTTCAAATTTGCAATTCATACTAATTCGTTTTTATTAATATTAAAATGCACTTGAATGATGATATCAATGATAAATATTCACTTCCATTTTTATTGTATCATATCTTGTTTGACATTTCAAAGTGACAACTGAATTTCCTTAGTATGTCAACTTTTCATCTAAAAAAAGGATTTAATATTTTGATTGCTGAGTTCATAAGTTTGTACTTTGCATAAAAATCTTTACGAAATACTATAAGCTAATTAAAATCATTTTTAAAACATATATTATGAAATGATCAATCGATATTTTTATATTAAAATATTCCAAAGAACTTTCCTGATCTTTCCCAATCATAATAAAATCTACCATATTGCTTACACATCCTTTTTATCTATATTACCAAAAAAAAAAAATAAGATAAAAAGTAGACAATTCTCACAATAATATTGGAATAATCGCTCAGCTGAGTTGTAATTGTGGCCAAGCAGAGCCAAAAGCCAACAAGCTAGCTAGCGACTACACATAATTGCGTTGTGAAGGAGAAATGCAGGAAATTACGAATGCTTTAAGCCTAAATATCTAACAAATTTTACCCAGTTCAAAAATAAAAAAACGAGAGTGAAATAGGCTTTTATCCTAAAAATACCAAGTCTGGAAGATCTCAATAAATTTCTTAAATTAAAAAAGATTCTCGATATGTTGAGTTAGGAAAATGCAAAAAAATATATGCGTAGAAGAAGGAAAAAATGAAACAGAAAGAATTTAATGAATTAAGAAAAGATTAATTCTAAAAACTTATTAATATCAGCATTTATTTTATCATAATAAAAATTATGCAATCAGTATTCTTTGAATTGAACAATGAGCTGATCAAGAAGCTGGAAGATAAACATTTGAAAAGCAATCTGATTCAGATTATAAAGAAGTAGTGATCTAATTCCGACTATGGAAATTTCTGAAAACGATATCATTCTATGCATTTATCGTTATCATTTGAAATAGATAAAGAACAGAAAAAAAAAAGATGGAAAATAGATGATGGAATGATTTTGAAATATTAATGAGCCTCTAAGAAAAAAATTCTATTTATTTTTATTATTCATTTATTTTTTTTAAATTAAAATTATTACTTATTGCGTTGCATATTAGAAGTTCATTTATCTTTTCATAGAAATTATTATAAAAATGAAACGGTCGATAAAATTTTGTTATTTGTATTTAATGTACAAATGGCAATGGGTTGTTTCTATCGTACGACATTTCCGGTTTTATGCTTCATCCTAATTTTAGCGATCAATGGATGCGAAACGGTTATCGTACAAATTCCGGAATATACCATTCAAAATATACATGGTGAATTATTTTTTACTGTACTTATTTTTTGATTTTATTATAAGGCAACAAAGTATAGTTTATTTGTTGAATTTATAATTCGGATTATTATCTATATTTATGGTTGAAATAGAGCGACTAATATTTTAAATTATTTGGGACCTAGTTAATTTCACTAATCAAGATTATAGATCGAGACTATCTTCAGTCTTGTTTATCTAATCTCGAATGAAGTTGATAATATTTCGGAGTTTTAGTTAAAATAATATCAAAAAATATGTTAATTTGAATAAATCGACTACTCTGATGTTCCTTTAGTAAAACTAACTTGATCAAAAAAACAAATCAGTATAAGACTGTTATCTATAAATCTGGCATTTTAGCAGACCAAGAAGAAATACGTAATGATTTCTTACTGCTCGAAACACTTCTTTTCGATTTCCTCAATGGTTTTATACGACCGGTTGAAATGATTCAAATAAATCAATCAATTGACGAACGTATCGAAATATCAATTCGAATTTTTCACTTTTACTCTTATCAGTGATTGAAATATTTCCGACAAACTAGTTCATTATAAAAGAAATTCGACGTTTATTTTTTCTTATAAATTACTTTATTAGCTATAAAATATTATAATTTTCAAGCATATATCTAATTATGGCTATGAGAAATTGACTGGATTAATTTATATAAAATTTGTAATTTCAAAATTCCATTAATAGTTGTGTTCTGATTTTTGTAGGCGAATTTTGATAAATCATAGATGTTAAATTTCTTCGATATCTTTTTTTCAAGAAATGATTATGACTTCAGAAACAAAATTTGTTGAAAAGTTAACAAATATCTTCAAACATCCGCATATTTCAACACTCATCGAAACGAAACAATTTCATAATTTCATAAAATCAACAAAAGTTATTGGTATATTATTTCATTAAATTATAATTTCAAAATTCTATTAATACTTGTGTTCTGTTTTTTATTAAAGCGAAATGGCGCAAGAAAATCGTTTTTTTGATAATTCTTAAATAACAATTTTCCGATAATTTAATCAACTTAACAAATGTATCTAATGTTATCTAATGTTTTCTTTTTTTTTGCACTATTTCGCTTACAAAAAAGTATTAAATTATTAGACAGTTATGGTTCATGATAGTTTGAAACAACGATTGAAATTTGGAGCATCAGAATCAATAGATTAGATGAATTGAAATAAGTTCAGAAAGACATTTAACTTACCTGTTCATCCGGCCTAACATGAATTGCAATAATTTATAGATGAGATAGATGAATGCATCAAAGATTTGGCTAAATTAATTGATTCCGCCGTGAATTCAATATTGATTACGTCGTATTGTCGTTTGAGCGGTCAGAATCAAACGCATATAAAACAATGTTTCGGTAACAATTTTTCACCGTTCATAAAAATTTATAGCTTTTTTTTGATTGTAAAATAGTAAATATTCAAAAAAATCTTATTTTGAACTTTAAGTATAAATTGCTTAAATTTCAAATTGATTTTTAAATTTTGTGCTAATTCATTGTTTTCTTGATGTTTACTTGAGTCTAAGTTTGGATTAAATTTATGTGCCAGTTAAAAAATAGAAGTTTGTTTAAAAATTAGACCCAAAAAAAAAATGAATAAAACAAAAATTTAATTTTTGACTGAAAAAAATTATTTTAAATTCGGAAAAAAAATACTACTTTACTAATTTATAACTAAAATTATTTTTGTCAAATATAACACAAAGCAATTTTTTATATTAATTCTCTTATTTTTGATTCAAAATTCAAACATGAAAGTGTGAAATATTGTAAATACATATTTTTCAATTTTGAATTTTATTTTAAAATTATAATACTTTTAAGATGCGCATTTAACCTTTGACGAATATTTATCACAAATTCTGGATTCTTGGGGTCGTCCATCAGCAGGCATTTACTCATCAGGACCATTCTTTTGGCTCGGTGCTTATGATCAGTGTCAAAGTATATCAGAAGCGATGATGCAGACAAATCAATCTGTACAGTACTGTCGAGCAAATATTCATATTGAAGCATATAGAATCGAGAAGCGTCAAATACCTATCTACTACGGTTTACACATAACTTTGTCTTAATATTTTTGAAATTTAAATTTAATAAAATTTATATCTGAGATAAAAATTTGAAGTAAGAGATAAGACAATCTTTAAAATTTATTTTATCATTCTTTATATTTTAAATTCATAGGGTTTCTATATAATGAATAGAGATTAATTTTGTTGAATCTCAACCACGAAGACATGAAATGATATTTATTTTTAGGAATGTGCTTACCTGTTCATTGTTATCCACGTATTGTACATGATATCTTACCTATTCTATCCTTTTCACTAAAGAAAACTTTTGGTATCCTGATTTCCGATAATTCAACTGTTGAATGTTTCAAACAAAAGGAATCATTTTTCAACAAACTTACTATCCTACAAGTACATTTTTAAAATTTATATTAGAATTTTTTCCTAAAATTTAAATGAATGAATTTTAATATATAACTTTATTGATAGATCCGAAAATTTCAATTACTTTGTAGTGGACAATTCTCATTATCCTTGGTTTTCTTGTTTTACTGGTATTATCTGGTACATTGATCGATACCTACCGCAGACGTAATCAAAAATATTCAATCAACAACGAAGGTCTATTTTATCTTATCCTATATATATACATATATTTTTTGGAATCAAATCCGTTTTAATTAAAAATAATTATAAATGATTATGTGTAATTTATAAGCAACAATGTCTTGCCAATTATTACATTCAGGCTAATTTCAATTTTGTGGACTACTTTAGACAGTAGTTTTCAGGATCTTTAATCTCCAATGTTTTATTTTATCAGTTTTTTATTTTTCAAAGAAATCATTTAGAAATTGTATTTTTATCGTTTATTGAATTCAATGAGCTTCTCAGTTTTCAAAGAATATTAATCAGTGACAGCAATTAGACAGTTGATCAATGATAAGCTTTTGGAAAGCAAACATAATTTAGCAGATATCCTAGATCGAAAATTTTTAAAAATTATGCTATTTCGAAAAAAGATAAGATAGGAAGAAATGCTATTCATCTTAGTATAATTTGATATTGCTTAAAAATGTACAATCTATTAGTTGTTTTGGACTAAAATGTTTGAAAACTCATTGCTTAGATTCTAATGCTTAATAAAGCAAAGTTTCTGCTTAAAAATATACCATAATTTTTTTATATTGGATTGATAAGATGAAATATCAGCATTTTCCCTCTGCGATACTGTATGCTACAAAAATTAGAATGTGATTTATCTTTCTTCTTTCATTTATAATTTTGTACTTCATGCATTTATACTGATATTAGCAATACAGTATTTATATTTGCTCAAATTTCAAAATGCATTGATAATGTTACATTTTTAAAAAATATCATTCTTTTAAAAATACATCTGAAGCAATAAATTTTGTTGTAAATTTCAAGTAATAATACTATTTAGTGGATGTTTTTAATTTGCTAACTAATCACTGAATTCAATAAAAGTTAAAAATACAGTTTCTAATTGATTTCTTTGAAAAAAAATATATATACTGTAATTTACCATACTGACATACTGTAATATGTTAAAAAGAAAATAAATGAATGAAATAGAATAAATCGACTTTACTTCTTGCATAATTTGCAGAATCATCTAAAAGTTGTAGTCATATATCAATACGATGGACAAAAAATATACCATCGCAAGCATCTTCCATCTGTACACCATACATAGAAGATGACACACATAGTTTCATATACAGTGATGCTCCATCGCAAGCTCTTACCTACAAAAGTGCGCCAACTTTGCGAAGAACATTGAAGAAATCGAGTTCTATCATCAATATCGTAAATTCTTCATATTCTCTTAATCAATTCATTTTTCTTTATCAAAAATATCAATTTATTCCATTCATTTCATTTCAAGAATGATCGTGTATTATTGTTAATGTAATGCTATTTTAAATATAATTCTTTTATTAAATTTAAATTTGCTACTTAATTTCAAATGATATTTTAAATGCTGTTGATATTAACACCATCCTTATCAATATTATTATCTCACTTCCACAAAATACAACTAATTGAAATGACTGATTTAGTTTTTACTTTTATAAGAATAAAATTTAGATACTTGCATTCAGCATTCCTTCCACCTATCATTACTTAACACGTCCATGTAATCGACATTTGGATTCATTGCACGCTATTCGAGTATTAAGTGCTTTTTGGGTATTAATTTTTTATATTCATTTTCAAATATTCCGTATAAATTAGTCTGAGTTCTTTTTCTCTTTATTTGTAATAATTAATATTAAATATTGAAATAAATCTATCGTTTTTGATCTTTTACATCAGTGGATAAGTATACTGTATGTTTACCTTAGAAAAATCACATGCATTTAATTATTTTCAAAATTGTTCAATCTTTGAACTATACTGTTCTACTACTGTTCGACCTATAGAAAACTTTAATGGGTTCAAGTATACTACTTTGGGATGCATTTAACTATTTTTAAAATTGTCCAATCTTTGAACTATACTATTCGACTTATAGAAAACTTTAATGAGTTCAAGTATAGTATTTTGGAATATTTCAATTCATTTAATATTTCAATATGCACATTGTTTATGCATATAACTAAACAGTAAAAAAAAGTATAAATATATAAATAAAAATATTTTTCCATTCTTAAACTTGTCATGTATCTTATGGGGTATTCATTAGCTTAATTTCACATAAAATTTAAATCCTAATTATCGTATTAATAGTTCTTCAGCATTCATTGTTGAACGAATAAATCAATGTTTTTGAAATTGTTTAAGGTAGTAGTTGGTCATGCACATTTATTTTCATTACAATATGTTGGTAACATTCGACAATTATGGAATTTATTGAAAACAAACGAGCAATTTTCTCAAATTATTTTCAATTCATCTCTTTCGGTTGATTCTTTTTTACTGTTATCTGGTACCGTATTAGCATACAAAGTACATCTTCATCTGATACGACAAAAACGACGTAAAAACGGACGAACAATTTTATCACCATGTGGATGGCTTATGCTTTGGTTGCATCGTTTTATGCGTCTAATACCCGCATATCTTATCACACTCCTTATCATTCATTTCATTTTCCAAGATCTTGGTGATGGGCCAATGTGGTCTCAACAGAATGGTTCATTTTAACTTTTTTCAATTAATTTGTTAAAATTATAAATTATAGGTATAATTGTTGCAAGTTGATATAATTGTGAACATTTTTAGTATTAGTATAATTTAATTTACTTATGATAATGCAGAAATCACATTCATTCCATAAGTAAAATATTAAAATTATGACTTCAAACATAGTTAAAACTTCAAATAACTCCGAAGAAAATTTGGCCAAAAGAATTCAAAATGTTAAACAAAACAATATGAAATTTTTTATGTTGTCAATAGATAACAGATAATATGATGCTAACAAATGAATGTGATAATTTGATTTTTATATTCTGTAGCAAATATATTTTGGTACTTTAGAAACTATTACTTCTACATTAAATTAATTTAATTTCAACCCAAAATATCTTTTTTTGTTGAATTCAAGAATTATAGGAATTTTCGGCGCACGCTGCAGTAAGGATGATATTTGGCGACAATTGCTCTTTCTGAGTAATTTCTATCCAAATGAATGTATGCCATGGATGTGGTATCTTGCATTGGATACACAATTTTATATGGTCAAACTTTCGAATTATATATTTCTAAAACTAAAACTTTTCAATCTTTTAGTGAGATTTTTCTCGACATACGAGACGTAAATCAAAAAATTACTTTATCGCGTGACTAGTGTAATCTGCTGATGACTTTTAGTGGGAAAAAAAGCTTTATAATTTATAGTATTATGAAATATAACTTATTTCATATATTCTATGTAATATTCTTAATTTCAATTCATTTTGTATGATCGTTCTCTTCTTTATGTTACTTTGTATTCATGATGCATCTATAATTTAAGTACAGAAACTTTGTTTTATTTAAATTCATCTGAATTACTTTTTCGATTCTCCATCATCCGCACTTTTCCGATGATCATGGTAGGTAGATATTTACTATAGCTAAAATTTGAATATCTCAACACACTAATCTACGAATATCGATCTACCAATCAATAGATATTTCAATGTTTTTTGTTTAATTTTATGATAACTTACTGTAAAACAACTTCTTAGCTTAGAAGTTCTATTTATTATAAAATCAAGCTAGTAATTTTCTGGGATATCTCAATATAAGATTGTTACTGTCATAAGATATCTGGAAAATTCTATAAAAATTAAAATTTAATAGTTGCGTTTTTGAATATTCTTCAGCTACAGCAATTAAATTTAAATATATTGATGCAAAATTCGAATTCATTTATAGGTTGCTCCGATAGTTTTGCTCTTGCTGCATAATGTGCCAACAATTGCTAATATATTAATCGTTGTTGCTATAATATTATCAACTATTTATCGAGCTGTTGTAATAATATTATTCAGGTAATATTTGTTATTTACTATTACAATACTTGAAATTAATCGAAGTAATGAATGATTGAAGGATTAGAAAAAGGGATAATAAGTCGATGAAGGCCGCATTCTAATTTCTTCTAAAATATAGTGATTCATCTAACTAAACCAAACTGGATGAACGTTATTAATACCATTATTACGGTGATGATATTTCACAAACAAAGTTGGTTTGTCCCGGAAAGTAAGAAAATTTTAAAAACAAAAAGTAATATATATTTCCTTACGAATCGGTTATCTTAATTTTATTTTCAATACGAAATATTTTCGACTATTGCATAAATAAAAATTTGGAATTTTAAAATTAAACAGAACGCAAATTTTAAAATTTAACATAAATTTTGTAGATTCCCGACAACTTTTATTTCGGCACTTCTCGAAAATGGTGGACCAACAACACAGTTGATGGAGAAAATGTTTCGATATTTATATGCCTCACCGCAGGCAAGAATAGGATCATTTTTGATTGGTAAATATTAAAAATTACTTTTTTTTTTATTCTATCAAATGATCTGTCCTTTATTTCTTAATTAATTTTGGTTATTGTTTGCAAAAAAGATACATCAATTATTGAATTGAATTTAAATTAAAAACGCATGATGGATGAAAAGCGATTCAGTTTTTTTTAAATCTTAAAAATTAGATAAGACTAAAGAGAAATTCCAAAACAAGTTGAAATAAAAAGGTATTTCTATTAGATCGCTTTTCATGGTTAGCGTCATTTTAGATATTTTATTGATAAAATTTCTATCATGTTGTTCTTATATAAAGCTATTATTTGAGAAGAACTAATTTGAATATATTTGAATAATAATGTAAAGACGTAAACGTACATTTACGTCTAATGTATATTAATTGATGTTCTAGGAATTCTTCTTGGTTGGTTACTCTCGAGAAAATCGAAACAAACCATTTCAACAGCGCAGATAGATATTGCTCGTTTTGCATCTTTTGCTATGCTCACTTTTTCACTTTTCGGTGCAAATTATGCAAATGATTTTAGTATATTCTCGATTTTCTACGCTGCTACATTCAGGTTACTTTTGACAAACTTTTTCATAAATAACGTGAACAAATAGTTAATAATTTGTGTTCACACCTGCATTCTAAAGGTATCACTTTGCTTGTCTTGAAAACAGATAAATTTTCTAAGAGTGGAAATTCATCATTCTACAGTGCCTCATGCTAATTAAATGTTTGAATTATACAAAAGATAAATTATTATTAGATAATGTGAAACATTGATAATTGATATCACATTAACTCAAACTTAGAATTGTTAAAACTGATCTATTTGAACATTCCGGAATCTCTGCTTGCGAATATACAATATTAAAAAATGATAACATAATAAGAATATTTTTCAAAAATTTTTATTGATTTTAGAGTGTTTTGGGCATTTGGTTTGGCTCTATTTATTTGGCTATGTGAACGAGGTCATATGCAAATCATATATTCATGTCTAGCTTGGAATAAATGGACCTTTTTCTCGAGGTTAACATTTTATTGAATTGTGAATTTGTAGAAATTTCAACAAGAATGTTAATTTTCATCCATTTATCAAGTTTTATGAGTTAGAAATGTTATGATAGCAATAAAAAAAAACTTTACTTATTTGATTTCAAATTTTTTTCTGTAAATAATTCGTACCTTTTCAGGCTCTCTTACGGATTTTACTTATCACATGAACCGGTTTTATTATATTTTATATGGACACGACGTTCAGCCATAATGCCACTCTCGCCCTATCATTTTATCATTTCAGCCATCGAAATGTCGCTATTATCACTGCTTCCTGCTTCTCTCATAGCTTTTATGATCGAAGTTAGTCAGTAGTATCTCCAAATATTAATTGCAGAATTTCCTTGATTTTTTTGAATTGACATTTTTGTCAGAAATTAATCGATAATAGATCGCTGTTGTGATTTGAATTTTCCCATATTTCATGCAATAAAGTACTTACATGATTTTGCTAAATAACGATTTAAATCATAACAGAATTAATCAGTAAATTTAGGGATACCATCGGGAATTCCCTGCCCAAAGATATTATTAGTTTTGCTTTCACCTTAGTTACTAAAAGGAAAAAATATTACAAGAAGTAATCAGAAGAATAATCATGATAAAATTTGCCATACGGCATCCTTTATCAGATATATAAAAGATTTTCTTTTACCATTTGCTTTTTTTTTTCTTTAATTTTTTCAGATTCCTCCTTTAATCATTGAACGTAAAATATTTAAAACAATTCGTGCTCATGTCAGAACAAATGAAACAAAGGATGAAACAAAACAAAATAATACGATACAGAAATCCAATCTTCAATTCTTCCATCAACGGTTCATTACTATTGAAATTTAATAAAAAAAAAATGAAAAGGCTTTTACTACCTTGTAATGTAAAATTATCATTCAATGAATGTTAAATTTCAACTGTTTCGTAGGAAAGACAATATGATATTCTTATTTCAATTTTGAATTCTGATAACAATGAGACAATTTGCTTCTGATGATTTTAAATATAACTGAAATTATAGACAATAAAAATACTGAAAATGGCAGCCAAATAATTCAATCTCTATTGAGAGTCTTATAGCCTCGTTTAGTGATGTATTTACATTTCAAAAATTTTCTTTAAAATAGATGGAAATGTGATATGATATTCCTAAATTACTTGTTATCGTTATCATATCACATGCAATCAGTTGCGGGAAATTTTTAGGAAAAATGATGAAGTAATTGAGTTTGCCCCAATGATACCGCCAATTAATCGAACAAAACGATGGATTGAGGAAAATCATGAGGATTTGCAACTTGCATCTGCACAATCCCGTAATGCAACAGTAGGAATCTGAATTTATTCATTAAATTTAGATTTGATTTGTAATTTTCATAAATAAAAAGTTGCAACGATGGTTTTTCTCTTTTGATTTCTTTTCAGAATACTCAAATTCAACATCGTCGTACTGCCACTTTTTCAACAGATATCTTTTATGATGGAATCAGGAAAAGTAAAGGCAGTGTTAAAAGTGATGCTATTTCGACATGTAAAAGTTTTTCGAAGGAATCGGTAAATGGAAACCAAATCTTCGAAAGTATTATTATTATGATTATATTTTTAGAAAATTTTCTGAAAATATCTCAATAATCAAAGTAATTGTAATTATTTGATCATTTATTATGCGAGAAAATTTTCATTCGCTATTTAATGAATTGGAAATAAACATCTTTTTTTCGGAAATGTTTTTCTACGAAGTTTTTTTGCTAACTTTAAATTTCAAATTTAGTTTTGCTTCAACTTATAATTATTGTAGATTTTGAATTAATATTAAAAGATATTAAAAATCTAGATGATTCAAACGAATTCAGGAAATGATGCTGCTTATCATCGTCTTGAGCTTTAAATCATCCCTTTACCTGCATATTTATCATATCATCTAGCAATTTTTATGCAAATTAAGCGAAATCAAGTTTTTTTAAAGTTTATTCCTAATGCGTCATTAATTTAGAAAATGAAGTAAATTTTATCGATCTAAAATTAGATTTGAAGTTTGAAATTTGATTTCGTTTTACAAAACAGTTATTTTTTTATTCATTAAACAGATAAACCATTTTGCATTCCGAAGCCTCTTATTAAAACGATGCCGAAAGAAAGACGACAGTTACGAAACTTCAATGATAAAACTGAGAATGTTGGCCACAAAAGTGATGTAATTACGAAGAAGCAATACTATAGTGCTCCAGAAGTTGATGGATTAAAAAACAAGAAGCAAAAGATATCGGTAAACCAAAATTATGATAAAGAGGTTAATAAGTTTGCATGCACTTTTAAGATCAAGACTTATTTAATCATTAAAATATTACTTCTCTGTTACTTATCAGATATAGTCATAAATTCTCGAGTGATTTATCTTGACAAATTCATTATGATATGGAAGTAATAATCGTAATGAAGTGTTAAAACAAATCTCAAAAAAGCTAGGAAGAGAATTTACAGTTTCTCTTTGCTCCTCAATTCGAAAATAGCGTAAGTTAAGCCAAAGGACTGATTACGGCTAGTAACCGTAAAAAACTTTCGATAGATTATTTCTAGGAAATTAACTACACTGATCAAAAAATTCCAATTACCATACATCATCATATGCAGGTATCAGTGGTAGAAAATATTGGTTTCTCATGGGTTGAAGAAGCTGCGAAAAATCTTAATGCCGAACAAAATACTCATTCGCAATCAACTTGTAATAAACAAAGGTTAGACTTATAGATTCTCGAAATGATCCAACTGATAATTTTTAAGAAATGTAAATTAGAGATTTATGATTCTTACGTAATAATACGCAGGAACATGACGCAATATAGTGGTTCAAATCAACAACAGCAGCAACACGTTAATTCATTTGCTAAACAGACATCATTATCAAACAAATCATCAAATTCAACTAACACTGGGGAAACTGTAAGTGATTTTTACAGTGCGGAATTCTCGATATAAATTATCTCTTGACCTTTGTAAGTATGTATAATAAACTTTACTTTTATAAGTTTCCTACATTTCAATGCTTTCTTCCTGCAAGTTCTAATTACATCAATTGGCATTCATAGAATTGTTCGTTTATTTGCTATAAATATCTTTCAATCTTAGCCATATAAAATTAAACGAAAGAAGCGAAATTTTCAATAATATTTTTGTTCCATCTTTCAAATTAGTTGTTTAATTCATTTCACTTATTTACAAAATGCAAATTTTAAGATAACTCAAATTGGGAAAGAAACTTTTTGGATAAAAAATTGCTAACATATAGAAAGTAGTAAACACTGAATTATTCAGAAAAAGATTGCTATTGTCTTAGCATCACTTCTAAAATTTTATCTTCTTAGACTTGGCAAGTAAATATTTATCTTCTTTTTTTGGCGGTTTACAGATTATCCATGTAATCAGTGAAGATGCGAAGAATCCGGTTGAATCATATTCATAAAACAAAAAAATGGAAATAAAAATGAAGTACAATTGAAGTGATCGATTAATTCATTAAATCGAATAAAATTTTTAAGCAAATTTATTGCAGATCCATCCTGATACATATTGTCGTTTTTTTCCAATAAAGTTTGAAAAAATGCAAAAGCTACAAATGTACCATCAATAAAGCTTTTTGTGCTTATCATCAATTAAATGATTAAATGTTCGTATTTATAGAACAAAGAATACAAACAAAAATTTAGCGTAGATCGAACTGATCTAATAATTCATTAATCTAAATAGAAAAATGTGGAATTCAACAAATTCACCAAGTAGCTATTTGATCCTTTCATTTCATTTCTCATAATTCATACAACCGTATAGATTTTAGTTTTAGAATTATGTATAACATTTCTCCTTATTTTTCAGTAAATTTTCGATTTAATGATATTGCATATGTGTATGAATTTTTCAAAACTTTAAAAAAAAATGAGAGCTGTAGCAAAACGTATCGCCACCAAAAGTAGTTTTCAAGCAGTCAATTCCAATATTAATTCCGATAATGACATCCATCGTAATAACTAAACTTCAAAAAATAGTGAGCCAACTTATTCATATTAAATTCATGATGAAATTTTATTTTGTTTCCTAAATATTTCGATTGTTTCCACTTAATATAATATTCAATTAATCTGTTGCATGCGTAGAAAGAATATATTAGAATTTCATTTCTATTTTATTAGTATTTCGACAATGTTGCATCGTCGAAGTTCGATCATCTTTATAATGTTAGTAAAATAATAATAAAAAAAGAAACAAGGATTCTGAAGTATTAAATGCACTGAAAGACTCACACAAATAAGGGAACTAGAAAATAGTATTAAAATTAATTGATATTAATGATGACAGTGAACAATGAGACAACGATTTCGAAGTGTTGAAAGATCACTTGATGGTATTACATAATCAGTCATTTTTGTCGATGCTTCATGTAGATTAAAATTACTAGCAATAAGTTGTGAATAGTTCCATACAGCTATATGTCGACTTTTGCCATGAAGACAAAATACGTGTGTGACTTCGGAACAAGTATGAGGAATTGCCGTATTCCATGTTATTGTTTCCATTTCTTTTACAGGACAAAGAAATCCTATCTGAAGAAAGTAAGTGAAATATAAAAAAAGAAAACAGAATTGCCAAATCTTAAAAATAAGCTTCCATTTTTCATTTTAAATAAGCGAAACATTTGAATATTTCTGATGGCCTTCATTCGCCCGTAAAATATGATATTTCATATATCTTCCTTATTTAAATTAACCTTTTTTTGCTTTTTTAAACTGAATAAAAACTAACAATAAGACACCAATGAGCATTATGTCCTTCATTATTGCTTGGCTGATGATTCTTGTCACAATCATATGGTATTAAGAGTAATGCATTTTCTTGAATCAATTGTTCCATTTTAGCTGTAGATGGGATACTTTCGACTACGATATCCAACATTGGCCATAATGAAATTGCAATATCAGCTAACCAATCAGCTGGAATGAATGCAAAATAACTGTAAGTTGCCAAGATATGAAGTTTATCAAACTTATCATTGAATAATAAGATTTATTAAAGCTAAAGGGAAAAAAATTG
Source organism: Dirofilaria repens (assembly GCA_008729115.1). Taxonomy (NCBI): domain Eukaryota; kingdom Metazoa; phylum Nematoda; class Chromadorea; order Rhabditida; family Onchocercidae; genus Dirofilaria; species Dirofilaria repens. The sequence continues at coordinate 320,528 of SNRZ01000077.1, forward strand.
AGCACTTTAGATCTTCGAAACCAACACTATTTGATAACTGATTTCTTAAATATAAACAATATTTTTTGACCGGAAATTGTTGAAAAATATATTTTCGAAATTTCAGAACAGTTACTTGTCAAAAAAGTTTTTTTCAGTTTACAAAGTCATCAATGATAAAGTTTAAATAATGTGATAAATGCATGCAAAATGAGTATGTAAAGCATACCAGAAAATATTTCACCATAATTTGTATATCCTTTGTGTTTAGCGTGCTGGAAAATTTCATCCATACTTCGAATTGGAAGATCATATGCTTGAGCGACCATTTGTATAGCAATAAGACCACATCTAAATTTTATAGAAATTTAATTTAATCATTTTCCATTCTTTAGAGCATTGATTTAAAAAAATTAGTAAATTTTTTTTTTTCAGATGCTCAAAAGTTATCAATTTAAGACGATAAATTATCAAAACAAACTATTTTGAAATGTCCTTTTTATCTGAGACAATATATTCCTGGATATGGTCATTTACATATCACGTAGAATCATCAACCGGAAAAGATTACTAATATGTAGAACTGACAACAAACGGACAAGCATAGGAAGGATATTCTATATTAATCCAAGGAAGTTTTCCTTGATTTATTAAACAAAAAAAATCCAACATTAATTGATAGCTAGGTAAAACAGAATAATTTGTTTCTTTTTTTCTTTCAAATACTCCTTTTTCTTAGAATTTCATATTCTTTGATAACGATTGATAGACAGACCCTCTTCTCCCAAGTTATTTGTTAAATATTATAAGGAAAAAAAAGACAATAACAAGATAAATCTTACTGAGGTCCATTCTGCAGTACTGGTTCTACATTTCTAATAAATGCAATAGCTCCTCCTCGATTCTCCATATTTTCGGAGCAATTATTTAATACCGAAAGAATTCGTCGCTGTGCCAACGGTGATAAAGATGGTAGTACAGTCATCTTAAATACATATAATTAAAGAGAATTTGATATTTCTTGCATCTACGATGAATTTCCTATTTTTTAGAGAGTTTACCATTCACCAATTTTTATCTTAATTTCTAATTTGAATTTGAATTCAACTATATTAATTAATATCATAAAATCATTTATCAATTGATATAGTAAAATCAGCCTTAATATTTTCATATTCTAAATAAGACAATTGTACTATATACAATTAAGGGTTCCCAAAGGAAAGATATGACATGCAATGGATATATATGATTATGGCATTATTCGCCTTGATTATTCCTGACATATAATTATTGAATAAAATAAGATAATCGATAATTAGAAGTGAACTTACTTTCCGTAAAGATATTTACTTCAGTTACAGTAAACCATTAGAATTTTATGGATTCAATAACAACGCTTTCACATATCATTCCTGTGTTGTTTATATCATCCATTTACAAATTAAATGGAATCATTAAGCTGCAATGAATCTCAGTCTTGAACTTATATTAAATGATCTTTACCCATAGCAGAAATGGAAAATAGCTGTTTATGAGTTGTAGATCATTCCCAGATATAACAATTGAGCGATTCAAATATAAATATATCCATTTCATTATGCGCATTCTAGGAATCTAATCAAAAAAGAAAACGATAAACATCCGAATATCAGTTACATTTCTTTGGATTGCAATCTGGATATCGTCACGTATCTTACACAATCAGTTACCGTCTTCTAAGTTTATCATTTCAAAATCAAATAAGTTAGGAAAATAACGAGAAAGCATCGATAATTTACAATGTAGTTCGAAACATTCAAAAAATGATCAAATATGGCATGCTATTCATTCAGTTAGATTCTCGAAATGACGTAGGAGGATTCTATATACATATAGAAATAATTAATACAAACATTGCGAACTGTGGAAGAATTTGGAAATGTTTTCCCTGCAAAAATAAGAGGTGATAATTTATATCCTTCACTTTCAAACATTTTAAACATTGAATTTATGTTAGAAATATTGATCCCGCTCATCGTAATATTTTAATTCCAAATTATCATATTTAGGTTACAATCACTTCTTTGAAAGATGTCACAGAACGATATCCTTTTTTCGGTCTATTCATATATGCGAGTAAAGTGATAAAATTATTATCGAGTCACTTTCGATATTAAAAATATATTTAGGATATACATAGCTAAGAAATGAATAAATGTAATGATAATGCTGATAATCACCAGAATAATAATTCTTCACATATGCTCATTTTCACCAATCTTTTACAGAGAAAATAAGCTGTCAGATTCTCAAATAATTAATTATATAGCCGTGCAACAATTTAAAACCGAAGCAGTACCAATAAAAACGGTAATAGTATTAGTAGTAAACGTTTTACCATTTTACAGTAAATCTGAATTGGCAATTTTTTTTAATTTCACATTATTTCCAGTCATAAATTACAAGTGTATCTAATAGAATATGAAGTTAAAATTTAGCATAGTTGCTATGAATAAACAATGAAATTTCTGTTGCTTACAACACATTGATTGTATGATTGTTTGATGCAAGATAACTGAAAACATTTATTTGCAATTTTCAACCCTGAATATTTCAACATTTGTATGTATGACATCAAAGAGTACTGATAAACAAACAAACATAAGCAAATTATTAGTTCAACTACTATGAAAAACCAAATAAACTACTCGCATATGCCATCGGCCTTACCTGAAAATAATTCATTTATGATTAATTATCCTATACTTGATAGATCATTTTAAAGTTTTACGAAATACATCCATATCATTTACAATGTTTAAGCAAAATATTTCGCTTAGACCACTATTAACATCTCATGATACCTGTGTAGCACAGAATGAAAAATAACATCTGGTATCTCATTTATATGAAATTTTCAGAAATTCAAACAAACCAAACCAAGAACTTAGAATTTTTTGATTGATAGATTCCGGCAAAATAAATGCTTTGAAATGGTTGTAAAATGATAAGATTTATAAACTACAAACCAGAAAGAAATGAATAAACAGTTAAGAATAAATTAAAGGAAAGGAGCTGCTTAATCTATATCATAACTATTAATTAACTCGATCAGTACACTCAGTTCAAAAATGATTAAGATTTAGGGAAATTATAAATCTCCATTTCTATAAAACACTGATATGATACCTACTTTTTGCTCAATCTATTCACTTAAATTTATTCGATTTGAACAATCAATTTAGAGTTTTTGAAAGCAAATACAGGATTACTTACTGAAGGATGATTCACTGCAGTGAAGGAAGTAAAACGTGGCGTTAAATTATCACCTCGTATTGTTATAAATGCTCCTTTATTTCCCATTGTATCACTGAAAAATTATGATGGAAAATGAGTGTACCAGTCTGAAATTGATAGTTTAAAAAAAAAGCTTAAATTTAAATTAAATGAAATTAAGACTGGATTTTATTTGAATTATAGAAAAATACCAATAATTTGGTGCGCTGAATACGGTGATACATTTACCATCATGATGAACTTCATATCCTTCCGGTTTAACTTCATGACTTCTATAACAAAAAATGCAATCCTTTCCATAAAAAGTAATAATGGAATGACTCAAAACATTGATTAGATATTTCAAGCATATAATGGATCACTAAAAAATCAAAACAAGAATTATGAAAAAAAATGATACCTTACAACATAATCAATACCATTTGCTTCACAAAATTTATGTGTCACATCAGGACCAAATTGACAACCAACTCCACGTTTCGATGCTGACCTACCGTCTATATCTTGTGGATCAGACCATAGTAAATCACACATTATACCTGAAATATCGTTCATAAAAATGAAATTAAACTTCAAATTTATTTTTTATACAGGAAAATTTCTTAAGTTTAATATTCATACAACATTATCAGTACGTGCAATTTACATTATAACTATCATTTCCAAGGAATTATATCATTGTCCAAAAAGAGATTTGGTAAACATACTAACTAGTTCGATAAAAAATAAATATGATAACCATTTCAAAAAGATTTTTCAAAAACTGATGAAGAACTAACCCTCATCTGGTGGTTGACGAACCCGATTTGTTTTTTTAATATCATTCATGGTTATATTGTCATCCTTGAATAAACCTCCATGGCAAACCTTAATTTAATTCAGATACTAACTAATAAAACTAGAGCAGCATAAAAACATCCGTAAAAACAAACCAAAAATGAATTACAGCAATTACAATATCACATTTCTTTACGTATAAAAACAATGGCTTTCGATGATTAGTATAAGTATAGAAGAACAAAATAACAAAAATAATTAAATAAGGTTTTTTGCTGCTGTTTCTTGTTAGGACATTAAAAAAAAATACCTTGTTTCAGAATAATTTTTACTTAAAATACCTTCATTATTAGGGATTTAATTCTTTACTGATTTCTTCCTTCTTTCCAAGATTCAAAGGATTATTCTCATCAAACATAATGGTTAATTCTATAACTAATATGCTAATATTATTTCTTTAGTAGGAAAATGCAAGACAATTTTATTTGCGGATTATCAGACTGGAGAACATGATCACACATTTCCTTCT